>CP092875.1:2501193-3038673 GCA_030710605.1 Cordylochernes scorpioides | reverse complement strand
TTTTTTTTTTTCTCTCTCTATCTACAAATTAATAACATTTTACAAATTTTATAATTTGTATTTAAATGATCATAATAGTGAAGATAATTTTAATACAAAACTGGACTATAAAATTAAATAACTAATTATTATTATAATTAATTTAGATTTAGCTTGCTAATCTAATCAAATCTAACTGATATAAGTTATCATTATTATCAGTTTGCTCCTTAAATTTTTTAAAATTAGAATCACTGTTATAATTTTGTTATATAGTTTCTACACTATATTAATTCATATGAGCTTGCTCTATGATATATTTTTTTTATATATAACATAATATACAAATTAAATTATATTAGATATTCTAATATAAATAAATCTTCATACAAATTTTAATTATCTTTCATTGTTTGATTATTAAAAATTAAATTATAAAAGTAATTCTAGAAAAAAAAAATAATTTCAGAACTTTTGTTTTTTTCAGTGTTTTTGTTAGTTTAAAGATGTTTTTTTTATTAGTTATTCTTAAAAATATAACAGATAACAAACAGTAATATCTATATATTTATAGATTAATTATTCAATTTATTACAAATTTTATCACCACAAAAACAATTAAGTAAAATATATTTAAAAAATTCATAAGAATAACAAACTAAAAAAACTAAAAAAAACTACAAACATATTAGTGTTAGCACCTCTTTTATGTTAATTTAAACTCGCTAAGAATTGCCTAAGAAAAAATTGTCAAACTTGTCCCTCTCTTAAGAACCATGACACTTTTCAAACAACTAGTTGTAAATTAGTGAATACTATTTATAAATTAACATGCCAAATTTGTCAACTATCATATATAGGACAAACTTGTAACCCATTAAATATACGAATAAACCTACATAGAAACCACGCTAAAAAATCAATTGGTAATATATATATGAAAGAACACAATCAATTACATACTTTTAACAACTTTAAGATAGAAATACTAGACATATGTCAAAACAAAAAACAACGACTATTATTAGAAAACAACTACATTTATAAACACAACACATTATTCCCTTATGGACTTAACGACGAATTAAACTACACATACAAACCACAAACAGAAGAAATTTCAACTTATGAAATCAGTTGCAAATATAAAAATGAATTTAAAACTAAACCTAATAAAACTAGAGGTAAAACTACAAATAAATTAGGTTACATTGAATTTGAAGAATTACTGGACCCAAAACAAATGTACACTAACAACTTCGTCGATAAATTTATTAAAACATTATTTAAATTAAATAATAATAAATTTATCAAACTCATAGAATATATTAAAATTCATAATCTGACTAACAGATTAATAGATATCACACACGACATCTTTAAATACAGAAAAATTAAACAAAATACTAATAACATTAATATTATCATTAAATTTAATAACAATTTATTTAATCATATTAAATTTAATGATATTTTTAATAACCAAATCATCAATAATCTTTTCCCTATAAAAAATTTAAATTTTAAAACAATCTGGAGATACAATAAAAATATAGGTAATTTAGTTTGCAATTATAACCAATTTATTAATAATTTGGCAAATTTTAAAAAAATTAAATGTAATTGCAACAACTATATTGATAAATATAAGTACTCAGGTCATATATTAACTAGCAACTTTTCTTTTTTAAATCCAGAATATCAAGAAATTTTAAATAAAGGGTATAAATATATACCTCAAATTAAACACAATTATAATAATACAATTAAATCTATATTAAAAGATATAGATATTTTCATAAATAAAACTAGTATAAAATACAGTATTCCAGAATTTACTTTTCTGGAATGGAAACATAATATTAAAAAGGAAATTTTAAATTATTATAATAATACACTTAAATACACAAAACCCAATTCAGACATTCCTTCTTTCAAAGAAAATATAATTAATTTACAGAAGGACTATATTATCACTCCTATAGATAAATGTCCAATAATTTATCTTTAATTTGTAAAAATCTATACCACGATATACTAAAAAAGGAAATTGATAATAATCATAAATACACTTTTGCTAGAACTACAGGCACAAAAATCAAAAAAGACATCAAAAATGTTGAAAATTCACTAAAAATTTATAATAACCACAAAAATCCAAACATACCAAAGTTCTATATAATTCCTAAACTACACAAAAAACCTATTTCTTTCAGAACAATCACATCTGGTATAAATTCAGTCATAAAAAATATTGATATACAATTAGCCTCAACACTACAATTTATTATAAATAAATTAACTAATAAATATAATTATAAATTTATCGACTCAAATAAAAAAATCATTAATTATTTAATGAACAATTGGACAAATATTGAAACAGTACACACATTTGACTTTGAGGACCTATATTCTAAAATAAATTTAAGAGATCTAAATAATAAAATAACCAATTTATTTAATGAATTAATTAATGACAAAACTTTCTACATTAAAATTATTCATAACAAATATAAAACATTTAAATTAGATCTTAAAACAGCAAAAACTCTACTGGAAACATTTTTAAATTTTAACTATATAGAATTTAAAAATAAAATATATATTCAATCAGAAGGCGTTCCCATGGGTACTTCTTCTAGTCCGTTACTAGCAAATTTAATATTGTTCTGGTACGAAAGAGAATACTTTCTACAAAATAATATTAATTGGCAAATATTCCGATATGTAGATGACATAATAATATTTAATAATCCACTGTTTAAAAAATTAATACCTGAAATATATCCTAAATACTTGAAACTTAAGAACAATGAAAAAATTTATAGAAACAAAAAAGTTAACTTTTTAGACTTGAATATAGACCTTACAAATAGTGCTGTTAGAGTTTATAATAAAAAGAGTAATTATAATTTCAATATTATAAAATACTGTAATATGAATTCTAATATATCATTAAATTGCTGTAAAGGTATATATTATGGTCAGTTTCTAAGATTTTATAGAATAAATAATATATTAGATAATTTCATAGAAGATGTTAAAATTTAAACATGGAATTTATTAAAAACAAATTTAGTATCAAACAAGTAAAATATTTCAACAGTATATCAATTATAAAATATTTAAAAAAAAATAAATGGAAATATCCATTTATGAAATCAACTTTCTATAATTTCTCTTAATATTAACTAAAACAAATTTATAATCTTTAACAGTTAATTAAACTTTTATTAAATAACTGATTAAAGATTTTTTCACAAGATTTTTAAAGTTTTAAAGTATATATTTCATTTTTGTTTAATCTCCAATTTCTGGGGAGGAAAATGGAAGTTAAATAAAGATGAATTTGCACAATTAATAGCTTTATTAAACTCTTATAATTTGCCTTTTTAAAGGAATATTAAAAGATGATTAAGTGTTAAATCAGTTATTTTGATATAACTATCTGTAAAGATTATAAAACTTAGCTTTCTTCCTTTAACTATTTTTCCTATCTTCTTTAATTTTCTTGTTGTTCAAAAAAATTCTGAAGAAATGGTCTAAATTTGAAATGTGGGGGGACATTCCCCTCCCGCGACATGTGCAAGCCAGAAATAGATATACACAATGGAGGACGCAGCGGTCAAGGTAGGTTTACAGTTTGAATTTCTTAACACTGGTATCTGTTATATGTTCATTTAAATATTTCACTGAAACAACTTAATATTAACACATAAAATACGGTTTAAAAGAGATCTATGACATAATAAAGGAGGGGTTGAAATGTCGCTGAAATTTTATCTGATGATCCCCGTTTCAGCAGATCTCTTTTTCCAATTTATTTCAATTTAAAGTTTTTTGTGTATGTCTGGTCTACCATTAGGGTTTCAAAACATAATATCCAAACTTATAACAAATGTTAATTCATACTATAGATATATTACTAAATACAACTATTTATAATCATATTATAAAATAAAAAAACCTTTAAAAATCTTTAAAAAAAAAAAAAAAAAAAGGATAAAACATAAAATCATAAAAAAATATATATATATATACTAACAATTTTATCTACCTTCTTTATAAAACTCTTTTTTTTTTTCCCTTATTATTAGTTTGATTAAAAGTGCATGGTTCTGTCTTTCTCTCTTTTTTCTAACTATTATATATATTATCTCTTCGATTATTCTATATATAGGATTAGAGTATGTCTGAATGACGTGTAAAAGCCGATGTAATAGACGTTACTTTGTTAATTTTTTTTATTGTTATTAATTATAAATATATAATTAACTTGAGGATGTAAAAGAAGTAATGGATTTTTTTTTTTTTTTTCTCTCTCTATCTACAAATTAATAACATTTTACAAATTTTATAATTTGTATTTAAATGATCATAATAGTGAAGATAATTTTAATACAAAACTGGACTATAAAATTAAATAACTAATTATTATTATAATTAATTTAGATTTAGCTTGCTAATCTAATCAAATCTAACTGATATAAGTTATCATTATTATCAGTTTGCTCCTTAAATTTTTTAAAATTAGAATCACTGTTATAATTTTGTTATATAGTTTCTACACTATATTAATTCATATGAGCTTGCTCTATGATATATTTTTTTATATATAACATAATATACAAATTAAATTATATTAGATATTCTAATATAAATAAATCTTCATACAAATTTTAATTATCTTTCATTGTTTGATTATTAAAAATTAAATTATAAAAGTAATTCTAAAAAAAAAAATAATTTCAGAACTTTTGTTTTTTTCAGTGTTTTTGTTAGTTTAAAGATGTTTTTTTTATTAGTTATTCTTAAAAATATAACAGATAACAAACAGTAATATCTATATATTTATAGATTAATTATTCAATTTATTACAAATTTTATCACCACAAAAACAATTAAGTAAAATATATTTAAAAAATTCATAAGAATAACAAACTAAAAAAACTAAAAAAAACTACAAACATATTAGTGTTAGCACCTCTTTTATGTTAATTTAAACTCGCTAAGAATTGCCTAAGAAAAAATTGTCAAACTTGTCCCTCTCTTAAGAACCATGACACTTTTCAAACAACTAGTTGTAAATTAGTGAATACTATTTATAAATTAACATGCCAAATTTGTCAACTATCATATATAGGACAAACTTGTAACCCATTAAATATACGAATAAACCTACATAGAAACCACGCTAAAAAATCAATTGGTAATATATATATGAAAGAACACAATCAATTACATACTTTTAACAACTTTAAGATAGAAATACTAGACATATGTCAAAACAAAAAACAACGACTATTATTAGAAAACAACTACATTTATAAACACAACACATTATTCCCTTATGGACTTAACGACGAATTAAACTACACATACAAACCACAAACAGAAGAAATTTCAACTTATGAAATCAGTTGCAAATATAAAAATGAATTTAAAACTAAACCTAATAAAACTAGAGGTAAAACTACAAATAAATTAGGTTACATTGAATTTGAAGAATTACTGGACCCAAAACAAATGTACACTAACAACTTCGTCGATAAATTTATTAAAACATTATTTAAATTAAATAATAATAAATTTATCAAACTCATAGAATATATTAAAATTCATAATCTGACTAACAGATTAATAGATATCACACACGACATCTTTAAATACAGAAAAATTAAACAAAATACTAATAACATTAATATTATCATTAAATTTAATAACAATTTATTTAATCATATTAAATTTAATGATATTTTTAATAACCAAATCATCAATAATCTTTTCCCTATAAAAAATTTAAATTTTAAAACAATCTGGAGATACAATAAAAATATAGGTAATTTAGTTTGCAATTATAACCAATTTATTAATAATTTGGCAAATTTTAAAAAAATTAAATGTAATTGCAACAACTATATTGATAAATATAAGTACTCAGGTCATATATTAACTAGCAACTTTTCTTTTTTAAATCCAGAATATCAAGAAATTTTAAATAAAGGGTATAAATATATACCTCAAATTAAACACAATTATAATAATACAATTAAATCTATATTAAAAGATATAGATATTTTCATAAATAAAACTAGTATAAAATACAGTATTCCAGAATTTACTTTTCTGGAATGGAAACATAATATTAAAAAGGAAATTTTAAATTATTATAATAATACACTTAAATACACAAAACCCAATTCAGACATTCCTTCTTTCAAAGAAAATATAATTAATTTACAGAAGGACTATATTATCACTCCTATAGATAAATGTCCCAATAATTTATCTTTAATTTGTAAAAATCTATACCACGATATACTAAAAAAGGAAATTGATAATAATCATAAATACACTTTTGCTAGAACTACAGGCACAAAAATCAAAAAAGACATCAAAAATGTTGAAAATTCACTAAAAATTTATAATAACCACAAAAATCCAAACATACCAAAGTTCTATATAATTCCTAAACTACACAAAAAACCTATTTCTTTCAGAACAATCACATCTGGTATAAATTCAGTCATAAAAAATATTGATATACAATTAGCCTCAACACTACAATTTATTATAAATAAATTAACTAATAAATATAATTATAAATTTATCGACTCAAATAAAAAAATCATTAATTATTTAATGAACAATTGGACAAATATTGAAACAGTACACACATTTGACTTTGAGGACCTATATTCTAAAATAAATTTAAGAGATCTAAATAATAAAATAACCAATTTATTTAATGAATTAATTAATGACAAAACTTTCTACATTAAAATTATTCATAACAAATATAAAACATTTAAATTAGATCTTAAAACAGCAAAAACTCTACTGGAAACATTTTTAAATTTTAACTATATAGAATTTAAAAATAAAATATATATTCAATCAGAAGGCGTTCCCATGGGTACTTCTTCTAGTCCGTTACTAGCAAATTTAATATTGTTCTGGTACGAAAGAGAATACTTTCTACAAAATAATATTAATTGGCAAATATTCCGATATGTAGATGACATAATAATATTTAATAATCCACTGTTTAAAAAATTAATACCTGAAATATATCCTAAATACTTGAAACTTAAGAACAATGAAAAAATTTATAGAAACAAAAAAGTTAACTTTTTAGACTTGAATATAGACCTTACAAATAGTGCTGTTAGAGTTTATAATAAAAAGAGTAATTATAATTTCAATATTATAAAATACTGTAATATGAATTCTAATATATCATTAAATTGCTGTAAAGGTATATATTATGGTCAGTTTCTAAGATTTTATAGAATAAATAATATATTAGATAATTTCATAGAAGATGTTAAAAATTTAAACATGGAATTTATTAAAAACAAATTTAGTATCAAACAAGTAAAATATTTCAACAGTATATCAATTATAAAATATTTAAAAAAAAATAAATGGAAATATCCATTTATGAAATCAACTTTCTATAATTTCTCTTAATATTAACTAAAACAAATATATAATCTTTAACAGTTAATTAAACTTTTATTAAATAACTGATTAAAAGATTTTTTCACAAGATTTTTAAAGTTTTAAAGTATATATTTCATTTTTGTTTAATCTCCAATTTCTGGGGAGGAAAATGGAAGTTAAATAAAGATGAATTTGCACAATTAATAGCTTTATTAAACTCTTATAATTTGCCTTTTTAAAGGAATATTAAAAGATGATTAAGTGTTAAATCAGTTATTTTGATATAACTATCTGTAAAGATTATAAAACTTAGCTTTCTTCCTTTAACTATTTTTCCTATCTTCTTTAATTTTCTTGTTGTTCAAAAAAATTCTGAAGAAATGGTCTAAATTTGAAATGTGGGGGGACATTCCCCTCCCGCGACATGTGCAAGCCAGAAATAGATATACACAATGGAGGACGCAGCGGTCAAGGTAGGTTTACAGTTTGAATTTCTTAACACTGGTATCTGTTATATGTTCATTTAAATATTTCACTGAAACAACTTAATATTAACACATAAAATACGGTTTAAAAGAGATCTATGACATAATAAAGGAGGGGTTGAAATGTCGCTGAAATTTTATCTGATGATCCCCGTTTCAGCAGATCTCTTTTTCCAATTTATTTCAATTTAAAGTTTTTTGTGTATGTCTGGTCTACCATTAGGGTTTCAAAACATAATATCCAAACTTATAACAAATGTTAATTCATACTATAGATATATTACTAAATACAACTATTTATAATCATATTATAAAATAAAAAAACCTTTAAAAATCTTTAAAAAAAAAAAAAAAAAAGGATAAAACATAAAATCATAAAAAAATATATATATATATACTAACAATTTTATCTACCTTCTTTATAAAACTCTTTTTTTTTTCCCTTATTATTAGTTTGATTAAAAGTGCATGGTTCTGTCTTTCTCTCTTTTTTCTAACTATTATATATATTATCTCTTCGATTATTCTATATATAGGATTAGAGTATGTCTGAATGACGTGTAAAAGCCGATGTAATAGACGTTACTTTGTTAATTTTTTTTATTGTTATTAATTATAAATATATAATTAACTTGAGGATGTAAAAGAAGTAATGGATTTTTTTTTTTTTCTCTCTCTATCTACAAATTAATAACATTTTACAAATTTTATAATTTGTATTTAAATGATCATAATAGTGAAGATAATTTTAATACAAAACTGGACTATAAAATTAAATAACTAATTATTATTATAATTAATTTAGATTTAGCTTGCTAATCTAATCAAATCTAACTGATATAAGTTATCATTATTATCAGTTTGCTCCTTAAATTTTTTAAAATTAGAATCACTGTTATAATTTTGTTATATAGTTTCTACACTATATTAATTCATATGAGCTTGCTCTATGATATATTTTTTTTATATATAACATAATATACAAATTAAATTATATTAGATATTCTAATATAAATAAATCTTCATACAAATTTTAATTATCTTTCATTGTTTGATTATTAAAAATTAAATTATAAAAGTAATTCTAGAAAAAAAAAATAATTTCAGAACTTTTGTTTTTTTCAGTGTTTTTGTTAGTTTAAAGATGTTTTTTTTATTAGTTATTCTTAAAAATATAACAGATAACAAACAGTAATATCTATATATTTATAGATTAATTATTCAATTTATTACAAATTTTATCACCACAAAAACAATTAAGTAAAATATATTTAAAAAATTCATAAGAATAACAAACTAAAAAAACTAAAAAAAACTACAAACATATTAGTGTTAGCACCTCTTTTATGTTAATTTAAACTCGCTAAGAATTGCCTAAGAAAAAATTGTCAAACTTGTCCCTCTCTTAAGAACCATGACACTTTTCAAACAACTAGTTGTAAATTAGTGAATACTATTTATAAATTAACATGCCAAATTTGTCAACTATCATATATAGGACAAACTTGTAACCCATTAAATATACGAATAAACCTACATAGAAACCACGCTAAAAAATCAATTGGTAATATATATATGAAAGAACACAATCAATTACATACTTTTAACAACTTTAAGATAGAAATACTAGACATATGTCAAAACAAAAAACAACGACTATTATTAGAAAACAACTACATTTATAAACACAACACATTATTCCCTTATGGACTTAACGACGAATTAAACTACACATACAAACCACAAACAGAAGAAATTTCAACTTATGAAATCAGTTGCAAATATAAAAATGAATTTAAAACTAAACCTAATAAAACTAGAGGTAAAACTACAAATAAATTAGGTTACATTGAATTTGAAGAATTACTGGACCCAAAACAAATGTACACTAACAACTTCGTCGATAAATTTATTAAAACATTATTTAAATTAAATAATAATAAATTTATCAAACTCATAGAATATATTAAAATTCATAATCTGACTAACAGATTAATAGATATCACACACGACATCTTTAAATACAGAAAAATTAAACAAAATACTAATAACATTAATATTATCATTAAATTTAATAACAATTTATTTAATCATATTAAATTTAATGATATTTTTAATAACCAAATCATCAATAATCTTTTCCCTATAAAAAATTTAAATTTTAAAACAATCTGGAGATACAATAAAAATATAGGTAATTTAGTTTGCAATTATAACCAATTTATTAATAATTTGGCAAATTTTAAAAAAATTAAATGTAATTGCAACAACTATATTGATAAATATAAGTACTCAGGTCATATATTAACTAGCAACTTTTCTTTTTTAAATCCAGAATATCAAGAAATTTTAAATAAAGGGTATAAATATATACCTCAAATTAAACACAATTATAATAATACAATTAAATCTATATTAAAAGATATAGATATTTTCATAAATAAAACTAGTATAAAATACAGTATTCCAGAATTTACTTTTCTGGAATGGAAACATAATATTAAAAAGGAAATTTTAAATTATTATAATAATACACTTAAATACACAAAACCCAATTCAGACATTCCTTCTTTCAAAGAAAATATAATTAATTTACAGAAGGACTATATTATCACTCCTATAGATAAATGTCCCAATAATTTATCTTTAATTTGTAAAAATCTATACCACGATATACTAAAAAAGGAAATTGATAATAATCATAAATACACTTTTGCTAGAACTACAGGCACAAAAATCAAAAAAGACATCAAAAATGTTGAAAATTCACTAAAAATTTATAATAACCACAAAAATCCAAACATACCAAAGTTCTATATAATTCCTAAACTACACAAAAAACCTATTTCTTTCAGAACAATCACATCTGGTATAAATTCAGTCATAAAAAATATTGATATACAATTAGCCTCAACACTACAATTTATTATAAATAAATTAACTAATAAATATAATTATAAATTTATCGACTCAAATAAAAAATCATTAATTATTTAATGAACAATTGGACAAATATTGAAACAGTACACACATTTGACTTTGAGGACCTATATTCTAAAATAAATTTAAGAGATCTAAATAATAAAATAACCAATTTATTTAATGAATTAATTAATGACAAAACTTTCTACATTAAAATTATTCATAACAAATATAAAACATTTAAATTAGATCTTAAAACAGCAAAAACTCTACTGGAAACATTTTTAAATTTTAACTATATAGAATTTAAAAATAAAATATATATTCAATCAGAAGGCGTTCCCATGGGTACTTCTTCTAGTCCGTTACTAGCAAATTTAATATTGTTCTGGTACGAAAGAGAATACTTTCTACAAAATAATATTAATTGGCAAATATTCCGATATGTAGATGACATAATAATATTTAATAATCCACTGTTTAAAAAATTAATACCTGAAATATATCCTAAATACTTGAAACTTAAGAACAATGAAAAAATTTATAGAAACAAAAAAGTTAACTTTTTAGACTTGAATATAGACCTTACAAATAGTGCTGTTAGAGTTTATAATAAAAAGAGTAATTATAATTTCAATATTATAAAATACTGTAATATGAATTCTAATATATCATTAAATTGCTGTAAAGGTATATATTATGGTCAGTTTCTAAGATTTTATAGAATAAATAATATATTAGATAATTTCATAGAAGATGTTAAAAATTTAAACATGGAATTTATTAAAAACAAATTTAGTATCAAACAAGTAAAATATTTCAACAGTATATCAATTATAAAATATTTAAAAAAAAATAAATGGAAATATCCATTTATGAAATCAACTTTCTATAATTTCTCTTAATATTAACTAAAACAAATTTATAATCTTTAACAGTTAATTAAACTTTTATTAAATAACTGATTAAAAGATTTTTTCACAAGATTTTTAAAGTTTTAAAGTATATATTTCATTTTTGTTTAATCTCCAATTTCTGGGGAGGAAAATGGAAGTTAAATAAAGATGAATTTGCACAATTAATAGCTTTATTAAACTCTTATAATTTGCCTTTTTAAAGGAATATTAAAAGATGATTAAGTGTTAAATCAGTTATTTTGATATAACTATCTGTAAAGATTATAAAACTTAGCTTTCTTCCTTTAACTATTTTTCCTATCTTCTTTAATTTTCTTGTTGTTCAAAAAAATTCTGAAGAAATGGTCTAAATTTGAAATGTGGGGGGACATTCCCCTCCCGCGACATGTGCAAGCCAGAAATAGATATACACAATGGAGGACGCAGCGGTCAAGGTAGGTTTACAGTTTGAATTTCTTAACACTGGTATCTGTTATATGTTCATTTAAATATTTCACTGAAACAACTTAATATTAACACATAAAATACGGTTTAAAAGAGATCTATGACATAATAAAGGAGGGGTTGAAATGTCGCTGAAATTTTATCTGATGATCCCCGTTTCAGCAGATCTCTTTTTCCAATTTATTTCAATTTAAAGTTTTTTGTGTATGTCTGGTCTACCATTAGGGTTTCAAAACATAATATCCAAACTTATAACAAATGTTAATTCATACTATAGATATATTACTAAATACAACTATTTATAATCATATTATAAAATAAAAAAACCTTTAAAAATCTTTAAAAAAAAAAAAAAAAAAAGGATAAAACATAAAATCATAAAAAAAAATATATATATATACTAACAATTTTATCTACCTTCTTTATAAAACTCTTTTTTTTTTCCCTTATTATTAGTTTGATTAAAAGTGCATGGTTCTGTCTTTCTCTCTTTTTTCTAACTATTATATATATTATCTCTTCGATTATTCTATATATAGGATTAGAGTATGTCTGAATGACGTGTAAAAGCCGATGTAATAGACGTTACTTTGTTAATTTTTTTTATTGTTATTAATTATAAATATATAATTAACTTGAGGATGTAAAAGAAGTAATGGATTTTTTTTTTTTTTTTTTTTTTCTCTCTCTATCTACAAATTAATAACATTTTACAAATTTTATAATTTGTATTTAAATGATCATAATAGTGAAGATAATTTTAATACAAAACTGGACTATAAAATTAAATAACTAATTATTATTATAATTAATTTAGATTTAGCTTGCTAATCTAATCAAATCTAACTGATATAAGTTATCATTATTATCAGTTTGCTCCTTAAATTTTTTAAAATTAGAATCACTGTTATAATTTTGTTATATAGTTTCTACACTATATATATATATATATATATATATTTTCAAATGTTTAACGTATTCGTGCAAGTTTGGCCTTAAATATCCATTTCATGATTTCTCAAGAAGCCTCTGGGACCAAAATATTTTGGTCGTAGAGGTACAGCCTGCACCACACGCGGACGAGGACTAACAGCCCGAAACGTATTCGTGGTTGACTTTTCTTGATTCTATCAAATTCTATCGAATTCTATCAAAGGCCTAAACTTTGTACCTTCTTAAAATTTTGATATTCCTTAAACTCTTGCTGCTATTGAAAATTCGGTAAAACATTTACCAGATAATAATAAGGCTAAAATTAGAACGGAATATACTCCTATTATGAAGTAAACGAAAAAATTGCGCTACAAATTTTAAAATAAAACTACAACCTTTCGCAATAAGTTTCTACGACAGAAAAGACTAATATAAATCAAGAAGTAAGGCTATTAAATCGTTAAAGCAAAATAAACACATTATTATTACACATACTGATAAAGGAGGAAATACAGTAATTATGAAAACTACATATTACAACAATAAGTAGAAGGTTTGCTTCAAGAAAAATAAATTTATGAACGATTAACAAGGCATATCATAATAAAAGAAATTTATTGCGAAAGGTTGTAGTTTTATTTTAAAATACTCCTATTATAAAAAAAAATAGAACGACAGAAAAGACTAATTTAAATCAAGAAGTAAGGCTATTAAATCGTTAAAGCAAAATAAACACATTACACTGGTCAACAAGATTTTTGCACAAGAGAACCTGATTATGTTTCTAGTGTAACTTTTCATGCTGATCTCAAAAATCTAATCAGATATTTCCCATCACCTATGGTTTTTGCGTGACGGTCTTTTTTTAGTATTGGGATAAATACAGTTTTGCATAACCCTTATTACATTACACTGGTTTATCAAAAAATATTTTTCTTTGTCCACAAAGAAATAGCATCTTTCAGATTTTGGACAGACCCTATGGAGTAATAAATCTCAATTTCACATCCCATTTCAACCTATCCAAAGTTTTTAAAACAAATGCTCTTGTTGTGGATAAGGTGACAAGTTATATGCCATATTTAAAATTTGAAGAACATAAATTTAATCATTTACAAGGCCTGCAACTTGCCGATCCACAATATCAATATACCGCACCAATTGACATATTGCTAGGCGCAGATATTGTCTTTTCTCCATTCAAGGGAGCCATCAAATATGAACATGAAGGTCAACCAAAGGCAATCAAAACACTATTAGGATGGTTTCTCTTTGGAGAAATTAAAATCTTTCAAAAGAAATCCAGAAGCTATCAAAAACTGCACACATTCAATTGTACTCTCAATAAATGGGAACCAATATTTTCATTATGGGAAGAAGAACTCAAAACCAAACCTGATCCGTTTGAAGATGAATTCAATTAAATTCATTTTAAGACAACTTATGAGAGAGAAACATCTGGTAGATACATTGTAGATTGTCCTTTAATGCCCCAGTTTGCTTGGAGAATAAAAACTCAAGCCATTAACTGTTTTTTTGATAATTGAGCAAATCCTGAAACAACAGCCACAGATATATCAGACCTACAAGGATTTCATTCAAGAATACCTGGATTTAGGCCACATGAATGAGGTGAAGGAAAACGGAAATGATCATAAAGCATTTTACTTTCCTCATCATCCTATAATAAAAGAAAAAAGCTCTACCACAAAATTGCGAGTTGTATTCAACGCTTCTTCAAAAACAACAACAGGTTATTCTTTAAATGATGTTTTACATACAGGACCCAAGCTTCAAAAGGACATTTTCCCTTTGTTGTTAAGATTCCGATCTCGCCCTATCGCTATATCTGCAGACATCACCAAGATGTACAGGCAGATATTAGTTCACCCAGAAGATAGTGCATATCAACGAATAATTTGGAGAGATGAATCAGGTCAAGGTTTAAAGGAGTATGAACTTAAAACCTTGACATACGGAACATCTTGTGCACCATTCTTGGCCATCAGGGTATTGAAACAACTGGCTCATGATGAACAAATTAGGTTTCCAACGGCAGAAGCCATTCTTAAATCAGATTTTTATGTGGATGACTTGTTGACTGGTTGTGAAACTGTAGAAAATGGGCACAAACTTATAAGAGAATTAGACCAATTGTTGCAAGCAGGCGGTTTTGAATTAAGACAATGGACTTCCAATAAACCTGCAGTATTGGACACATTTCAAGAAACAGACAAATAAACTTTCTATGCTAAAGTTGACAGTGAGATTACATTGGGAATAAATTTATTGGGCATTAATTGGAACCCGAAGAATGAGGAAATAGGATTGAGGAAATTTGAAATAATCAAGAATGCCCCAACTAAGCGAAATATGTGAATTTGTCAATCAACACTTCCTGGAAGGGGCTTCTGCATACCTTCTTCTCTTGGCTTTCCCACTTCTTCCCTTCTACTTTTCTGCTGCATCGCTTCACTGCCCCCTTCTCAATCCTTTTCGTCCCGAAAATGCTGATTTCACCAGAGGCGCTGATCGGCGGCCCTTTGATCTCCCTGACGTCTCTGGCCACATAAGGGTCGTCAGCCTCCCGGAAGCGTAGCGGCAGGGTTAACACCAACCCTTGTTTGCAGAACCACATCTCAACTCGGGCTTTCTTTCCACTCTCAACCAGTGCCGACGCCATTGATTGGTCTCGCTGTCTAGCACAGGGCGGTGGTTCTCCACAAGATGGCGGCCATATTTCACTGCCTACGATGCTTCCATCTGATATTTTGAATTCTCCTTGAGAACACTCTGTAGCCGCAATGTACAAAGGGTTGTGATCGTTTGTGCCTCTTTCGCCGCTTCCTTCCACGACGGGGCTGTAGATCGCCGATCTTTACAGTGGATTCGTCCACCTGATCCACGCTGTCCATATCGTGGCCTCCCTTTTCTTCTTTAGGTTTCCCATTCTTTTGCTCTAGAGGCTCTCTCTTTCCTAACCCTTCAAACCTAGGCTCCTTAGTACCGACCACGCACAGGGCTGTGAATTTCTTAAACCTTCTGGAGGTGTCGGATCCCGTGGCAGTCTCAAGGTCGGTAGAACTTTTCCTAGGCGGTGGCTGCTTGATCTGCACCTTGTCGGGCGAAGGAACGAAGATGAATGGTATACATTCTTGGCACATCTTTTCAGCTTGCATTGCAGACGACGGCGCTGACACATTGCGCGCGACTTCCGCGTCACAGACATTGTCGTCGGACTTCCACAGAGCGTCCAATGCTCTATCCCGTTCAGTCGGGTTGCCGGCTCCAACTTCGGGGTGCTTCGACCATCTAGCCTTGTCGCACTTCCACGGAGCACCCAGCTCCATCCCGTCCAGTTGTATCGCCGCTGTAGTCCCTGACAATCTGTCACTGTCGCAGAAGTCAGCCACGCTGTCGCACTGCAGCTCGCCAAGATCGTTGCTGTTCTCATGGAGTATTTCAGAAAGAATCCCAGGGGTTGAATTTTCGCTCTGTATATCACCTGGAGGGCATTCTCCTTCCGTCCGCTTGATTTTATACAAAACACTCGTGCCACAGCCGTTGTCGGAGGCGATCAGCTCACCCTCCTCCGCTGCACAACTAGTCTGGATCATTTCCTGCTGTTGACACTCTTCGGAATTCTGGATCACGGGAGAATCTTCTAGCGTAGATTCTGGCAGTTCACTTACAACGTCTCCTGACGTGATGATCTTTGTTGTGATGGTCTTGTCGGGATCTTCATCACCTGGGATCGTATTTTGTCCCCTCAGACATTGAATAAGTGGGCTATTGGTTGCTGTGATTGTTTTTGAAAAGCCATCAGGATTTTCTGGCGGTAGTACATTGAACTTAACTTCGCAAGTGTGGCAGAACGTTTGACATTTCGAATATGCTCGAGTCGGCTCAATCGAGTATCCAAGATTTCTCCGAGCTCATCTACTTTCTGGCTTATCAGACTGAGCAAATTTGTGAATTTTTCAATTGGAGGTCGGTTAGTTTTCCATTTTTTCTTTTTAAATTAGCGCAAAATAAAATCTTCAATTAAAATTAACTAAGCTGTACCCCACATCTGACACCAAATGTTACGACTCTTCTCAGCCGTCGATGTTTGCGTGCAAGGTTTCTGAGAAGACAATGTGGGTTCGTTTTGGATACAGCTTAGTACTATGGATTTATTACCACATCTTTAAAAGGGATATTAATAGCTATACATAGGGGATTGACTTGCTTTCAATGTCCGCCACTAGAGGGATCCTCCTCCGCTACCGTCTTCCCGGTCAGTCCATACGGCCACACGTCCGGGGCCCACCTGCTGCGTCTGTTGTCACCGCCGTTTTCCTCGCTGCAGGTCCCGTTGTCACCAGACAGACTTCTCTCCCCAGACTGCCAGGTCTTCTCGGTGCACAAACCCCCGGCAGGCCGGCCGCTATCCCGGCTGATCCCTTCACGACGACGGCGCCAGCTGGACTCCCTGGCTGCCACCCCCTCCTCTGGAATTTGTCAATCAACACTTCCTGGAGGGGCCTCTGCATACCTTCTTCTCTTGGCTTTCCCACTTCTTCCCTTCTACTTCTCTGCTGCATCGCTTCAATATAAAATATAAGGCCTTGACAAAGGTTGGCGTTCAGCCAACCAAAATATTGGCAAATATATCTTTTATTCAATCTAATATATGTCTTTTCATTATATAAAGATTTAAATATGGATTGTTCTATATTAAGAACGATAGTAAGTTTCATTTTTATTAAATTACGATTATAAATAAACGTTTTCGCCTGATTTTTATACTATTATAAAATAAATAAAGCTTCCAGGGCAAGTCCGAAAGCTTGAAAATAAAAAGTTGAACAAGAAACTTAGCCCTGGAAGCTTTATTTATTTAAATTAAAAATTACGATTATTTTGAATAATTTTATTTTACCTGTTTTGAAAAATTAAAAGTAAAACTAAACACGTCCTTGAGTGCTCTTGTAGAGCAACTATCTTAATAATTGATTGCGGCAAAAATTTCCAGAAGAGAGTTAAGATTGCGGCGAGCGACGGCGCTGATAGAGGCTGACGCAGCAGTATCAGCGGTCGCTCGCACAACAACGATGACCGGCGACGGGAAGCGCGTATGCATCGTCGGGGCGGGGGTTTCGGGCCTGATGGCCGCCAAGGCTTGCCTGGAGGAGGGCATGACTCCCGTGTGCTACGAAGTGGACCGGGCCCTGGGGGGCCTCTGGCGCTACAAGGAATCGCCCGAAGATGGCCTTGCATCCGTAATGCGCTCCACCATCATCAACACTTCCAAAGAGCTTTCTGCTTTCAGCGACTTTCCGCCCCAAGAGGAACTTCCCAACTTCATGCACAACACCAAAATGTTAAAATATTTCGAGATGTACGCTGAGAACTTTGACCTGGTGAAGCACATAAAATTTCGCCGGCGGGTGGTCCGCGCAGTGCCAGCGGAGGACTACGACGCCACGGGCCGCTGGGATGTCACTGTAAAGGACCTGGAGTCGGGCGGAGAGGAGAAGGAAACGTTCGATGGAATGATGGTGTGTACGGGCCACCACGGCTTCCCCTCCATGCCGGCCTTTCCGGGGCTGGAACACTTCCAGGGCCGAGTGATTCACTCGCACCAGTACAAGGTCCCGAATGGTTTCGAGGACAAATCGGTGCTAGTGGTCGGCATCGGTAACTCCGGCGTGGACGTAGCTGTGGAACTGAGCCAGGTTACTGACAAGGTGAGCCATGCTAGCTGCCCATCTCACTATATAGTGGGTCCTATTGATAGCATTAAGGTTTTAAACTACGATGTTTATCAATAGGTCGGTTATAGCTGCACACTTAGTAAATCACTTTGAATATATATATGCATATTTTTTCACACACGATATTATATTTACTAAACAAATATTCAAAAATGGGTCTACTCTGACTCGTAATGATGAGTCCATATTGCGTCACCAGTGAGAATACTGTTTAAGAAGAATGTTTTTGGAAGATTTCCAAAATTTGTTGTTTATGCAACTATAAGAGTTATTTGGCACCAACTTCCGCAGACTTCAAGAAACCCAAGTCTGTTGTGGATTATTTCGTAGGTATAACCATGACTAATTTACAGAAAATGTACCACTTTATCAATAGTTACTAGTCTTTCTAACTGAATCAAAACACGCGCACGCTCAATATTTTCCTCAAAATGATGATAAATGGTGGTCTGGCTCCTTTATCTTGCATAACACTGGTACGAACATTTTAAAATATTTCAATCAATTCATAGACTGTTCCCGTACTGTACCGAAAGTCTCAATTAATTTCGGTCCCTGTTACACCATCCGATTACAATAAATGGATCACTGAAGCTTGTTCTTCTTTGTTTCAAAAAGATGGCGGAGCATCTATGGTTAACGGCACGACAGCGACAAAGTAACTAACCTAATAGTAGGAACTGTAACCTGTACAGACAACCTGTAGCAGCAATTAAACCACGCATGCCTCATCTACGCTTCACGACAGTACAATCAACATAAAGAAATACATTTCCTATAATAGTTGACTTACCCTCGTATAAACCACTTTCACACTTATCGAGCATAAAAGATTTAATCTTAAGTGAAAACATGTGCAAATTACACTTCCCTAAATTACATTTAACGCGGAATTTGACGCCGAATATATTGTGTTGCAGAATATTTATAAAGTGGACCACTTTTATAGCGTCCGTTTTTATTTATACATTTTATATAGAGCAACAACAACAATAGCCTTTATTGGGCACACGTGCCATATAGGAGTTTTATATAGAATTAATTATTTTTATCTTTCTCGTTATGTCTCAGCTTAAAAATAGTATGAGTAATGATTGTGAAATTTGCTGTATTTTAAATGCATATCGACAGTTGACAAAAAACGAACAAGCAACCAGATTCATTTATTATTATTTTATTCACATAAAACCTGAGCTATTTCGAGTACCGGTCTCCTCATCAAACATCCCACTACCATGGGCATAATATCATCTACAATGGCTGCTCTATAAGTAGTTGTGGTATCTTAAATATCTTACGTTTGGTGCGACCAAATATCAATAAAATAATCTTGTTGGTGCATGTGACAAATGTCGATATATAGTTCTGTTACACATTCTTCATCACCATCTTAACATTCTGTACTGGGGTGATGAAACAAATGCATTAATAATTCGAAATATATTAATGACACTAAGTAGTTAATTGTTACAAAGCAAATGAGAGGTCTCTGGACCCACAGGCGACACAGAACTGTTGGGCCGAGGCTAGGTAGGCTGAATGTGGGAAGGCGTGCAAGGCTTGTCTCATTGCCACCAAATACATTGATTTTATGTATTTACTAGCCGAATGACCCGGGAAACGCCCGTGTTTTACCCGATTGAATGTTTTGATTCAAATACTATTTGTTACAATTATAAATTGGCGCCTTAAATAATTGCATATGTTAGTTAATAACTATAGCCTATGTGATTTATCTGTCTATGTACTGTTGGCTTCCGTAGGCGTCTCTTACTGGGAAAAAGAAAGAGAGGATTCCATTTGGGTATTATCTAATATATGCATTTATTTAGGGAGCGACCCGCTCCAACACAATAGTTACTAAGACGAAATAGCGAGTGGGGGGGGGGGGGGGCATGATGGGGGGGGGGGGGGCAAAGGTGGCGTGACCGTAGCCAACCAATAGGAGGGCGCCATTCCAAAAAAAAAAAAAGCAAAGGGTGACAGAGATGAAAACTGATGACTGATTGGTTAGGAGATGAGGAATGACGCTCGTAACTGTATATAAATAACAAAAGAGGCGCCTCTTTTGGTACATGAATACCATCCTCCCGCAACTTTGTGTTTCATTCTAGCCTGAAATTTGGCCCTTCCGCGTCTACCACCATAAACATCTTTTGGAAAATTCGACCGAGTTTATAAGCTTTACCGTAGGATGCTATGAAATCGAAGCCGCGCCTTTACTGAAGAAAGCCATCCCCCGGAATTATGTTAAACTGGTTGGCTTTTTGTCTAAATTTACCACAACCGGTGTCTTGTGGCAAATTATTCATTTCTATATCAACGTTTCGGAATAGGGTTATAACTAGAATATGCGTTGTTTTAATGCATTTTAAACAGGAGAGTTACCTTTTTTGGTACATAGTAAGGTGCAAGTGAAATATAGTATCAAATAAAAAAAAAGTACTCTGGTATCAGGCTCATAAATTACGAAAAAGAATCCCCTGATCGTGCAACTTTCAGTTCGTGCTATATAAAAGTGATTAAATAATTTATTTGTGAGAAGGGAAAAAAGCCGTGAGATTGTCTTTGTCTGTCGACGAGTGGGTTTATGATGACAATCCCCTCGGCCGCGGCCAACGAGAGAAGTAATTGCCAATTTCCTCAATCAACAGGTGTCGTCCGGGCGCTGACTTCAGTGGAGGGCAGACTTACAGACCATCTTCTCCTTTCTTTATTTTCGTGTTCCGAAAGTGCAACATTTTACCGTATTTTCAGGTGTGTCGATTCTTAGCTCGCAACATAAATCTATTCGATATGGAACTTCGAAATTTATTGCATACATGCTGGAATAAATCGGGGCAATATTTGGTGTGGTAAATTAGTCAATATTAAATATTATAAATTAAATATGCAAACAAAGATATATTCAAAGGTTCTCTTGATTCAGTTATATTATAAATATTGTAATATTAACCTAAAAGAACTTCCTGATCTCCAGAATATGTTCCTTAGAAAAAGTGTGGATATGCCATTTATTCCTAATAGGCACAGATTATTCACCACAAGTCTAGATGACTATCTCAAGATAAATGGTTGTCACAGAATTAGCGCTCTTTTTTCTAACAAAAACACGGTTGTTGGTGTGGATGCAGGTGTTCTTGAGCACGAGGAATGGTTCCTGGGTGGCCTACCGAGTTGGACCCGACGGCCTGCCCAGCGACGGCGTACTATTGAACCGATTTTTCAACACCATTTTTAGCCTTTTTCCTCTCGAAATGTCCAACATGTTAGTGGAGAGACGTCTCAACAAAATCTTCGACCATGAGAGATATGGTCTTAAACCCGCGCATGGCTACTTTCAGCAGCATCCAACCGTCAATGACGCCCTGCCAAATCGTATTCTCAGCGGCACCGTGAAGGTGAAGGGAAATGTGAAGGAATTCGCCAAAAATGGCGTAATCTTCTACGGTGAAAATGAAGTAACTCCCATAGATGCAGCTGTTTTCTGCACTGGATACAAGATCAAGTTCCCATTTCTCTCTGAAGATATAGTCAAGATAGACCACAACAAAGTCGAGCTCTACAAATACGTCTATCCTCCCAGAATGAAACATCCTTCTCTAGGACTTATCGGCCTCACCCAACCCATTGGTGCCTTAATGCCTGCGAATGAGCTTCAGTGCAGATGGTTCGCTCGGGTTCTGAGTGGAAAGGCTCATCTTCCCTCCAAAGAAGACATGCTGAAAGATATAGAAGCTAAGCGCAAGGCCATGGCTTCCCGATACGTGCAGTCGGAACGTCACACTATTCAGGTAGACTGGATTAACTACATGGACGAGCTGGCATCGATGATAGGGGTGAAGCCCAAAATTCCGCTCCTATCCGTGACGGACCCTGAGCTGTTCCTGTCCTGCATGTTGCATCCCTGCATGCCCTACCAGTACCGGCTATCTGGTCCGCACTCCTGGCCCGGGGCCCGCCAGGCCATCCTGGGATATTTTCACAGAGTCAACGCTCCCCTGAAAACTAGAGGCTTGGAACCTCCTCTAGGTCGTCCTTATTCTGAATTAATCATCTCTCTTTTCCTTGGAATATTGGCTTACTTGACGCACAAGGTATCTTGCCCTTCCTCTAGGCTTTACCTCTTCAGCTTTCTGCTTCTGGGGTTTTCGGCTTTCTTGCTACATGCATTATATTTCTCTTGAATGATTAACTTGAAAAACAACATCCATATTTTATTTTAAAATGTTGTGCACAATTTAATAAATAAAATTAATAATATTTTTAAAAGGCACTAGTTTCTCAATAGTTGAGTGTCCATGCGCACGTCATATAGATGGCTCCAGGGTGGGTCACACCAACATCCCTGTACAAACGAGGCTACCATTTGAAGCAGGTTTCCCACTGTTCATATTGCATGGAAAAAATGGATCATCAGTGGTAGACCCTCCCGAAGTTTTCGCCAATATATTCACACTGCTATGGTATTGAATGCATGCATCTATATATACTATTTTATTGTGATAATATGATTATATACCAGGTTCCTGGAAGGATTTCTCGGATAGGTATTTACCTAACCAAGTTTATATATAGAGAAAAAGTATAATATATATACAATACCACACATGGACTTGAGGAAATTTCATAATTTGATGTCCTGGTCGTCTATTCTTTTTTGTTTTGTAAGGAGACTGAGGCAAATTTGTTCACACTTGGTTATCTTGTGTGTCTTCAATGAAGGTCACTGTGCACCGAATATCTTTCAAAGTTATTGTCTGAATCCCGATATACATTCTAAAAGGTACAAATTTCTTACGTTTTGTCCATGAGTGTATACCTTGCGCCAAGTGGAGACATACGTAACATATTACCCTGGGTTGACTCTCATTTGTACACTCTTCAGGCAATATGTACTGTATAAATAGAACAATTCCCAACTTTGCCTGTTTGAGAGAATAGTTACTTTGTGCAATGAAAGATGTAATGGTCTAATCTACCCAAGAGAGCATAATGAATGATTAGACCTATTCTTCAAGTAGGTGCCCGTTCACTAATTTACAAATTTACACTTTACAAGTACACTAATTTACTTGTAATAGCCATTAGTGCTGATCTTGAAAAAAAAATGTTTCATCAGATCAGAATTCATCCAGATGATGCGGACTACCGACGAATTCTGTGACGAGAATCACCGGAAAAACCAATACAGGACCATAGGCTGCTGAGAGTAACTTACAGTATTACATCCGCGCCATTCTTAGCAATTAGAACTGTCCAACAACTAGCCAAAGACGAATTTCAAAATTAACCGAGAGCCTCTAGGGCTGCACTAAACGACTTCTATGTGGATGATCTACTAACTGGAGCATCATCTATTCAAGAAACTGAGCAACTCAAAAAACAGATGATAGGCCTAATAAACAAAGGCGGATTTACAATCAGAAATTGTCAAGAAATCGTGTTAGGATGAAGAGAGGATCGGGTTGGGAGACGATTCTGTGTTAAAATATCTGGGCGTTCTTTGGAATCCCTCGCAGGAAACTTTTGAATTTCACATTAATAGGTCCGCTGAGGTGATAACAAAGAGAGATCTCCGGTCAAATATCGCTAGAATATTTGATCCGCTCGGCTTCTTCTCAACTGTTACGGCGACATATAGAAATGTTGCAAGAGCTATGATAGAAGAGGCTGAATTGGGACGAATCCATACCGGAAAACGTTAAGTCTAGGTGGAACTCTTTCCGAACGAGTTTGGGCAACTGAAGAAATTAAAGATTCCCAGATACATATTGACTGATCAGACTAGCAGAAATATTCAATTTCACGGTTTTGGTGATGCCTCAAGACTAGCATATTCAGCGGTCTGCTATTTGAGATCAGAAACCAACGAAGGAAGGGCGGAGATTTCGCTTCTTGCAGCAAAAACGAGGATAGCACCCTGTAAAAATTGTACTCGTCCAAGATGGAGTTGTGTGCAGCTCTCCTACTGTCCCTACTCTATAAATACTTAGTGGAATCGTTGAAATTAAACTTTAGCGAGATCTATCTATAGTCGGATTCCCGAATCGCACTTTTTTGGATAAGGACTGATCCTAATAGATGTAAGACATTCATAAGTAATAGAGTTATGAAAATCCAACAGTTGACAGAAAGAGATCAATGGAATCGTGTATCGGGAAAGGACAACCCGGCCGACTGTGCTTCAAGGGATTTGATGCCATCATCCCTAATTAAAAATTCAATTTGGTGGCAAGGTCCTTTGTGGTTGAAGGACTCTCTCTCTCTACGGGATCACTCATTTACAAAAATTCAATAACGGATACGAAATCCATAAGGAGAAACGAGCAGTATTGTCTCATCATCTACAATCTGAAATCTTGTGAAACGTCCCGCTCCACATTGTACACGTCCAGCCTGGACTACAACGCCTTGTAGGCCGCTGCAATGACAGGTTCTCCTGGCACCGTTTTACAGGATGGTCCATACGTCCGAAGGCAACTCGCCGCGGATGTGACCAGCTGACCTTGTCCTTCCCCGCACACCAATCCCCGTTATGCCGTGGGGGGAGGGGCACGTGGTCCATCTTCCCGCAGCTGGGGTCACTGCACACGTCCTTTAAATAGTTCACAGAGTTGCTGCAATGAGGCGCTGATTGCGAGCGAAATAGGAAAAGCTTGTTATATTAATTCCAAGGATATTCGAGATAAAAGCCTGAATATTCACCTTTATAAGTTTTTCCAGATTCAACTCTAATTACTGTTAAATTTTCAGCCAGATAAGTCACATATTGTGGACGTGTATAGCCGACACAAACATACATGCATACATTCATACACTGACTTTTATACATATATATTAGCCGAATGACCCGAGCAACGCCCGAGGTCACCCGAGTGTGTATATATTTTAAAAAATGTATTCAAATAATATTCGTTACAATTATGAATTGGCGCCATGGATGTCACTCATGTGGAACGTCTCTTTCCAAACTGTACACGTCCAGCCTTGGACTACACCGCCTTGGAAGCCGCTCCGATGTCAGATTCTGCCGGCACCGTTTTGCAGGATCATCCACAAGCTCGGAGGCAACACGCTGGAGATGTGACCAGCTGTCCCTGTCCTCCCCACACACCAATCCCCTGCGCGCCGTGGGAATGGGGGGCACGTGGGCCATTCTCCAGCAGCTGGATTCCCCCCACTTCCCCAACTTTATTTCTCGCAGTTTCCGCAGTGAGGCATTGGTTGCGAGTAAAATAAGGAAATTTGTTAATAACTCCAAGGATATTCGAGATAGAAGCCTGAAAATTTTCCTATATATAAGTTTTTCCAGATTCAATTTTATATTTTGTTAAAATTCTAGCCCCATATTAATTAAGTATTGTGGACGTGTATATAGCCGATAAACATTCATACATACACTGACTTTTATATAATATGATATGTGTGATGAAAATGAGACCACCGCCCGGGGTGAGCACAGCAGTGTCAGCTCAGAGAGTGTGGTATAGGGTTTGTCCATCTTCGCAGGCCGCTGCTTGTTCCCTCTCTTTGCCTCAGTGTCAGGCATCCAGGTGTGTGTTTTTCCATGGCCTCCACATTTGTCCCGTGGCCTGTCTCCAACCCGCTCGGTGCTAACAACTAGCCCTACCTCTGCTTCTTGCTGTCACGTGCAGAAAGAACCTAACCACTTTCGCCCCATGACTACGACTGCCAGTTTATTCACACGTCGGCTTACTTAAGGTTACGACATATATATATATACATATAGTTGCGGGAAAATGATAATCATATACTGAAAGTGACACCACTTCCTTTAAATATTTATCAGAATGATGCACAATGTTATCATCCCAGTAAAAACTTTACTAGTAATGATAATCTATGAGCCACAACACCAGTTTTGGAAAATTCAGAAAAATAGACAAATTATGAAATCGAAGCCGCCCCTGTACTAACCCAAAGACCGAAACTATGGTTTTTCGCAGGTTGTAGGAAATGGGTGATGCAGGAAATGCAGGAAAAGTTGTTGCAGGAAATTCCTTGAGGGTGAAAGGTAATTTAGTTATGTACAAATCAATTCGATGTGTAGGATGGTATGGTACACTGGGGGTATAGGGAATCAATAATTATATACAATATTCATGCGTGAATTATGAGGTGGAGGGAAAGGCAAGATGAAAAATAAAGGAGTTGTTAAGTAAGAGAACACCTCTCTCTAAGGGACACTTTGGCCTATCAACTAGGCTTACTCTAGAGAGAGGTTCTACTATATCTGAAAAAATGAAACAATTCTTTATAAATACAGGGTGCATACATAAGTTAGCATTAGAGTTAAGTGAGGTAGGCTTGAAGAAAAATAGGTTGAAGACTTGGTGCAGAGTTGAGCCAAGGTATTTATACATTTTAAGGAGCACCAGTAAAACTGTTGAATCTGGTAGAACCTATATGCTGGAGTATTTTTATTTAATTATTTAGTTTAATTATTTTAAATTTCAAGAAATAAATTATACTTTAAAATATATTTTATTTATTTAACATTTTAAATTATAATTAATATTTTTAATGATTTATATAAAAAATAAACATATTCACATTTTATAACGTCTTCTAAATTCAAAAACTAAAATGCAGCCATTTTAAAAATTCACAAAGAAATTTATTTATCTCATTTAATATTCAATAATCAAGAAGGTATTATATCTTTCAAGAACTGATTTTGCATAATTTTCTTGTGAAAGTAAAATTTTATTTTTTTCCTCAAAACACAAATCTATTCCCAAAAAAGTTCTTGGATCATTGTTTATTTTAACTTCAAACTCTTGGGATAGTTTTTCTAAAATATTATTTAATTCTTCTTCATTATCTCCCATTAAGATACCATCATCTACATATATTGCAAGGTGCATATTTCCTTTGTTGGTTTTAAAAAACATGGCTCTGATTTTAGTTGTATGAAATCTTGGGATTTGAGAAAGGTTTTTAATCTTTCATTCCATTTTAATGGGGCTTGCTTTAAACCATACAATGCCTTTCTTAACCTACATATATTCCCTTCATAACCTTCTGGCAATTGAACATATATTTCTTCATCCAAAAACCCATATAGAAAAGCTGTTTTTATGTCAAATGTTTTAAAAACAAACCTTCTCTTAGCCATTAGAGCAAAGTATATCCTTAAAGAGACAGTGCTTATAACTGGACTGAATGTCTCATCATAATCAATGCCTGCTTCTTGTTCAAAGCCTCGTACAACTAGTCTTGCTTTGTAGCGGCCATCTTCTTTCACTTTAAAGAGCCATTTAGAGGTCAGAATCTTCTTGTTTGACGCTTCATTTTCTTTTACTATTTCCCAAACTTCATTTTTGGCAAGAGACTCTTTTTCTTCTTTTATTGCCTTTTTCCATTTTTTTTTTAATTTGGACCAGATATAGCTTCAGAGTAAGTTAGAAGAGCTGATTCTGTTGTTCCATCCTGCTCTAAATAGAAGTCTTCATATCTTGATGGTGTTTGTAAACTACTTCTTGGTCTAAGATTATATTTTGAAGTACTTGGTTTTGTAGGGATATCTTCTTTGTCTTCAGAGACTTCTGGTAGACTTGGTTCTTCATTTAATTCTAGTTGATCTTCAGATTCTTCTTCTGGTTCGACAATAGGCATTTTTTCTTCTTTATTTATACATCCTTTATCTAAAAAATTACATCTCTAGCTGTAAAGATTCGTTTGCTTTGTTCATCCCAAAGGCGATAACCATGTGGTGCATAACCTATAAAGGTATATTTTTTACTTCTGTCTTCCAATTTCTTTATGTGTTTTAGGGTTTTGACATAAGCTTCACAACCAAAAAGTTGTAAGTTTGACAAATTTGGTCTTTTGTTGAACCAAAGTTCTGCAGGGGTTTTCTCTAATTCTTGAGTAGGGCTTCGGTTCAGCAAATAGGCTGAAACCCTTACAGCTTCTCCCCACATGTATTTTTCTACACCAGAATCAATCAAAAGATCTCTAGTTTTCTCCATCAGGGTTCTATTTAATCTTTCAGCTTTGCCGTTTAGCTGAGGTGAGTGAGGTATGGTGAGATCCATAATGATTCCTTTAGCTTTGCACCAGGATTTTATATCTTCATTTACATATTCTCCGCCATTGTCACATCTTATTTTTGAAACTTTTAGATTCATTTGGTTTTCTGCTTCTGTAATAAATTCTTTTAGATATCCTTTTACTTCATATTTATTTTGTAACAGATACACATGACAAAAATGTGTGTAGTCATCAAGAAATGTTAGAAAATAGTTTTTGTTGTCATGGGTAGTGGGATCTAAAGGTCCACATACATCTGTATGGATTATTTCTAAAGGCCTTTTTTATTTTGTTCTAATGGAATTGAATGGCTTTCTTACCTGTTTAGCTTTAATGCATGTTTCACAAATTTCATCTTGACTTATTTTTTCTATGTTTATTCCATTTACCATAGATTTTAATTGTTTTAAGCTTGAAAAACTTATGTGACCCATTTTTCTGTGCCATTTTAGCATTTCTTCATTTTGGGTAGCTGTTAGGTGAGATTCTTCAATTTCGGGGTTTTCTGTTTCTATATTTATTGTATAGAGTCCATTTTCCTGTTTTTCTCCTTCTAAAACTTTTTCCATTTTTTACGACAAATACCTTTTCATCTTCAAAGACGACTTTGCCTTTATTTCTGGTAATGGCACTTACTGATAGTAAATTATTTGTCAAGTTTGGTACAAACATCACCTCCTTGAGATCACATTTTTTTCCCTTGAATTTTTCCGACTGATTTTGCTATTAGAGTTTCTTCCTTTTTTTGCTATTGATATTTTTGAGTTGCAATCTACTTCATCTAGTAAAAACCTTTTTCTATTTATCATATGGCTTGTTGAGCCACTGTCTACAATGAATTCTAGCAATTCCTCATTTTTACATTTTAAAGTCTCTCCTGCAAAAAAGGACAATTTTTCTTCATTTTTGTTTCTGAAAAAGCAATCCTTTTCTTTATGATTTGTCTTTTTACAAATTCGGCAAGGAATATTTTCCTGGAATTTATTTTGAGATTTCTTAAAGAAGCATTGGTCTTGAGTATGATTTGTCTTTTTACAGATGGTACACCATTTTTTATTTAGTCTACAATATTTTGCTAAATGCCCGCTCTTTTTGCAGTTAAAGCACTGCTTTACTTTAGTAACACTCATGGCTATTCCCTCTTCAGGCTTTACTTTTTGTTTAGTTTCTTCAAGTGATAGTCTTGATATTAAGTTTGTTAACGTTTTCTCACTTTTTGGTGTCGAGTCCCATGCTGTGCTGAAGTAATTAAAGTAGTCTGGCAAAATGCTCAATATTTTAGAAATTACAAAGCTTTCCTCAATTTCTTGTTTTACATTATTTAGTTTGAATACAAAATTTTGCATTCTGCTTATATTTGTTGCCATATCTGTATTTTTGTCAAATTTGAATCCATGAAATTCTTGTAGTAATTTGCATTTTAATTGCTCATCTTCTCTTTGATAAATGGCTACTAGTTTTTCATACATTTCTTTTGAAGTTTTGCAATTTAGAATATGTGTTAAAACATTCTTTTCAATGGTTAACATTATGTATTTTTGTGCTTTGGCGTCTTTTAGGCTCCATTTATCTTTTCCAGTTTCATCTTTCAAGTCTTCAAACAACGATTTTCCATTTATAATATCTAGAAGGCCATTTGCTTTGAAAATAATTGTTATCTGAAAATTCCATAAATCAAAATTTTCAGGATTTTTAAGTCTCACAATATTTGCGATATCTTCGCTGACAGCCATTTTTGTTTTTATTTATATTTTATATATAGAAAGGTCGAAAAAAAGAAAACAAATTTCTTAACATATATATGTGATATCTTGGGACCTCTGGGACCAGTGTTACCTGATGCTAGACGAACCTCGATGTCAACTCTACCGTGCAGTCGTGGTGGAAGGCGACACAGCTGGGCCAAAGGTGAAATAAACAAACAGAGATTCCACTAAGAAGCGTCTGACGTCAAGAAGGAATGGGATGAGGAGAGAGGGAGATCTTTAGAGCAAGTGTTACCTTGTTGAGAGCCAAGCGTAGACTGCCTATTCTAGGTTCTCGATTTAACACCAAGACTGAGCTTCTTTCCTATTGGTCGAGGGATGGAACGTGCCCGTTTTTCTATTGGTTGACCTATTTAGGGGATACTTTCTAATTGGACCGGCGGCTTTCTTTGGTGGAAGATACGCCCGGCCTGGTCAGGAAGTATTGGGTGTGTATGACTCTATTTACTTCCGCGGTTATCAAATACGTCCGGCCTTGTCAGGAAGTATTGGCTTAAACTTAGCTCGCAGGGTTTCCGGGGTCAGAAGGTTAACTGTGACTTTATTAATAATTATGTTCTCTTCTAGATCTACTTCCTAGGTCTTACTTCTACTTTCTGTCCTAAGCCTGATTAGTTTTAACCTTAATTTTCTCCTGTTAGTCTCCATTCCTTCTATCGGTACAGTTGCTATACTTTATTAGATTCTTACGCGGTACAGATTAATGTTAGTTGAGGCTTTCTATGTGCAGTACATAAGAAGTTATATACAGTCATGGGGTGGAACATGTGGTAGTAGATATCTAGGCTATTTACAACAATTCCATGGTCTTAAATCATCACATATATACATAGAGATTTTTTTTTTTTTTAAATAAGTTTCTAGCAAGAATATATATATCAGGGAACAGGCTAAATCAATGTTTAGTTGATTTCTGTTCCACCAGATGGCGCTCTGTCTTCTGAAAAGCACATGTGCTCCTGGTCAGGATATGCCTTTTTTATTTTTGATATCAACACTTGACCCACTTATTGTATATATATCAAAAGAGACAAAGGTCGCCTCTCCCGTCAAAATAGACGCCAAAACCTTACGCCATCTATTGATCGTCGCCGCAAACTAGCAGCCTCGGGTCGGTGACAAAGCCACAACACCAGCTTTGGCAAACTGAAAAGCGTCCACCTAGAGACCATGGTTTCGGGCTAATGGCCCTCATCAGCCTAGGGCGGACATTATTCCATGAGATCAACACGGGATCTAATGGAATCTTGACAATCTGCCAAAGAGGAGTTTAGCTGGCAAAGTGGCTGGGCCAAATCTATGGCTGAAATATATATGGAAATTCTGCCGGGAGGATATTGATCAAAAGAAACAAAGGTCGCCTCTCCCGTCAAAATAGACGTCAAACCGGCAAAATTTCCATCTATATTTCAGCCATAGATTTGGCCCAGCCACTTTGCCAGCTAAACACCTCTTTGGCAGATTGTCAGGATTCCATTAGATCCCGTGTGGATCTCATGGAATAAAGTCCGCCCTAGGCTGATGAGGGTCATTAGCCCGAAACCATGGTCTCTAGGTGGACGCTTTTCAGTATGCCAAAGCTGGTGTTGTGGCTTTGTCACCGACCCGAGGCCGTTAGTTTGCGGCGACGGTCAATAGATGGCGCCAGGTTTTGACGTCTATTTTGACGGGAGAGGCGACCTTTGTCTCTTTTGATCAATATCCTCCCGGAAAAATTTCCATCTATATATATATATATATATATATATATATATATATATATGGTGATTTGAACCAACAACCCATATTGGTAAATATAACAAAACTAGCCGAGTGGCCCGGGCAACGCCCGGGTTTTACCCGACTGGACCCGGCTTCGCCTGGGTAGTGTTCGAGCGAGGTTTACTCATGAATGAATAGAGGCCCCAACTGTTTGTAAACTCAATGTAATGAATTTTCTTTCAGCAAAATGGAGATAAATTGCAAACAGCAATATCGAAAATGCGTGTAAAAAAATCTGTAATATAGGATCCATTTCACAAACACATCTAATGAATAGAGTGCTGTTTGGAGGAGTGGTCTAAACTGTTGATTTTTAAAAACCATGACCCGTGGTCATCGAATGCAGATTCAGACACTTTGTTCTGAAAAAAAAATTGCCCCAATGGCTCCTGTTTCTTGAAAAAGTCCAACCCCTCCAGTGAGTGCAAGTAACCAAACTGGGCTTTTATGCTTAAAAATAAAAAAAAATCTAATGATTAGTGTGAATAAAGGAAAATGGTCGGCACAACCTTAAAATTTCACTTTGTCCACTTCACTCTCGGCTGTCCAAGAAGAAACAGCCAGAGCAAACATTTTAAAGGGCACCAAATCCGGCATTTACATATCTAAATAGTTGAGCAACTTTTATAAATGTAATATATTTCTGCAATATTGAAATACCTGGACTTGGAAGAATTTTGTATTAGTTATTGTTGCAGTTTTAGAAAAGTGTGGGAAATTGGATATTTTAACAAAAGAATATAATTTTTAAAATGGTATATAAAATAAAAAGGAAATTTGCATAATTTTCTAATAGTCAAGGGCAATTGTAAAAATACCAAAAAAGCAAGACCAAATAAAAAAAAAATATATATATATGTGTGATGTTTCAGTAACAGCATTGTTGCCATATAAAGACAAAATTACTGAATGTATTCAGTACCTTTGTCTGAAGATAGCCAAAATGTAACTGAAACCACACATAATGTAATTATTTGTATTCGGTCTTGCTTCCTTTTTTTTTTTTAATTATCCCTAGTACGCGTGGTACAGGCCATGATAACCATGGTGGGTAGGTAGCGACTGCTTTTACTGTAAGCGCACCACATGTCTACAAATGTGATACATTGCTACCAGCTAAATGCATTTTCACTATGGTGTGATTTCCACATGATGGATCTGTAGACACATTATAATCTCTCCAGAGCTTAAGGTAGCAAACAGTACTTTCACATTATATAAATATCAATGCCAAAATCCAGAGTTATGATAGCATGTTGCAGTGTAATGTAGACCTGCAGGATGGGAAAAAGCAATATTATTTCCGGCTTTAATTTGAAAGTATTATGAAACGTTAATTTATCTTTACTATTTATTATCTTTTACTTTTAAAAGCATGAAAAAAGCTATCTTGATTTGAATAAATTTAGTCTAGAAACAAACATCATGTAAAATTATGCACCAATCGATTGCTGATTGTATATTTCTTTATTTAAATATGAGCATATTTGCATCTATATATCTAAATACATTTATTCAAAAATATGGTATTACCCTATAGATATATATGAGCAGTTATTTATTGTGAAGCAGATAAATATAAACCCTAACTAAACAAATGATAGCAAAAATAATTTGAGCCTACCCTTAAAAAAGCAGTTACTGAAAATCAATAGCTGCTGCTTACAATATAAATGCTATTAGAGCATAAACATATTACATGGAACAAACATATAGTAAAATAAAGTAGCAAGTTATATAGAAAAACATACTTTTTTTCAAGAAATATACTTTTTACAACTTCAATAAAATTTATACTTACTCTAAATATAAGAAAAAATAGAATACTGTCTCAATTTGTCTTAAAATAGGAATATTCCTTATGAGAATCAAATAGTAAACCTTATCTTTTAAAATGTAGATCGTTATATTTACACTAACTAAAATCAAACGAAGCAAAAAAGATATGAATAAGCTGCGAAATAAATAATATTTCCAATTAATTTAATTTGAAAAAATATTACTAAATAAATAAATAAAATCTTAACTTCTAAAAAGGAAAAAAAAAGGTTATTCGAAATACAATTTTTGCACTTTTAGCCTAAATGCTAAACTAAAACCTCAGCTAACTACGCGCGATATTTCACAATACAGTTTTAATTAACCCAGGTTCCGGGGACGTATAAATTTGATAACGATCGATTAATATTATCTCCAAAGAGTTTAAAAATATATAAATAATCTTACCTTCTAAATACATTCATCGTGTAAAATTACAAAACAACAAAATTACAAATTAAAAACAAACAACGTGTAAAATTATTAACCAATCAAATTCATTTATCGTCGCGACCAGTGCGCCGCCAAGCGGCAAAAGGCGGGAACTAATCCATTTCAGTTAAATAATTTTTAAAAAAAGTACATTAACCTTTGTAGTTTTTTGAATAGCCTATATGTTAAACGAAATCTTCAGCTACCTACATGCGAAATTCCATAATGATTGAGTCAGTAGATTTTGCGTGATGCGATAACAAACATCGATTTCGCATTTCATTTTTATAGATATAAGGATTGTCGTGTTGTATAATAGAAAAACCTCTGTAAATAATTGTACCACTGATTGACATGTGTCCTTTATCAACATATGTAATGTACTCTATACAAACTGAGGATAATAAAATAAAACTGTGTAATAGAAGGAGAGTCGAGCTAAATAGCAGAGATTGAGATATAGAAGTCCCACAACTTATAAGAACGAGGATTAAAGATGTAGGAAGTTGCCAGGAAGTCGTTAAAAGTGTACTATGACCTCTCTTACAAGATCCACGCCCTTAGTGCATCCACTGAAGGCCCAGCACTTTCTCATCGGAACAATATATAAACCTCCGCAAGCCGTAAATGAATAGTCACTTCCAAGTCCGCGGGGGCCCTCGTCACTTCATCTTTTGATACTTGATCATGCCGCCATAGACCAGTATGAACTCTTCTTAAATCTCCATATTTCGCTCCTAGTTCGAATCTTTCTGTTCACGGAACTTTCCTAGTACAACTTTGTCCCTTCGTTTTTTGTGTGGGGATTCCCAAGTCTCTCATTCTGCCTCGACCACTACTACCTGTACACTGTGAGAACTGTTAAAGATCTTCCAAGGTGCAGAGAGGTATTGTAAAATTCTACACACCCTGATTGACCCTCTCGGTTATCCCAGGAACGGAGAGAGTCGACAGGTTTGACTCTCTCGGTTACCACATATACTATTTATATAATTTTAATTTAAACCCAAATCAAAATAACAAAAACCATCATATACAACACATATTATACAATCAATTATACTTAACAATTAAGATTATTTAGAATGTCTGATATATATTTACAAAATATCTATTGAATTTTATTAATGAAACTTTGCTAAATATCATTTATCTTGGATAAGTATAGAGAATACCGTTATTATGTCTGTAGTATTGAAATGCTGGGGATTTGGCTAAAACAAAAGTTAATTCATATTATAGATATATTACTAAATACAACTAGATTTATTCATATTATAAAATAAAAAATTTAAAAAATTATAAAAAAAAGGATAAAATATAAAATTATAAAAAATATATATTTATACTGACAATCTTATCTACCTTCTTTACAATTTTTTTTTCTTATTATTAGTTTGAAAAAAAGTGCATGGTTCTGTCTTTCTCTCTTTTCTCTATATATATATAAAACTACTAAAATTTATACTATTAAATATATTCTCACTTCTATTATTCTATATATAAATTAGAGTATATCTAAATGACGGGTAACAGCCGATTGCAAAAGACGTTACGTTGTTACATTTTATTGTTATTAATTATAAATATATATGGATGATGTGTAAGAAGTAAAGAATTTTTTTTTCTCTCTCTATTAAATAATAACAATTTATAAATTTTATAATTTGAATTTAAATAATCAAAGTAATAAAGATAATTTTAATACAAAACTAAACTATAAAACTAAACAACTATTTATTTTTATAATTAATTTAGATTTAGCTTGCTAATCCAATCAAATCTACTTGATATAAATTATCATTCTCATAAGTTTACTCTTTAAATTTTAAATATAGAATCACTATATTATATTTTTATTATATAGGTTTTACACTATATTAATTCATATGAGCTTGCTCTATGATATTTTATTATATTTAATATAATATACAAATTAAATTATATTAGACATTCTAATATAAATAAATCCATACAGATTTTAATTATCTTATATTATTTGATTATGAAAAAGTAAATTATAAAAGTAATTTTCGAAAAAATAACTTAAGAACTTTTGTTTTTTTCAGTGTTTATTTGTTTAAAGATGTTTTTTATTAGTTATTCTTAAAAATATAACAGATAACAAACAGTAATATATATATTTTTATAGATTAATTATTCATTTTATTACAAATTTAATCACCACAAAAACAATTAAGAAAAATATATTTAAAAAAATTTTTTTTTTCATAAGAATAACAAACTAAAAACCTAAAAAAAAAAACATATTAGGGTTAGCACCTCTTTTATGTTAATTAAAACTCGCTAAAAATTGCCTAAGAAAGAATTGTCAAACTTGTCCCTCTCTTAAGAACCATGACACATTTCAAACGACTAGTTGTAAATTAGTAAATACTATTTATAAATTAACATGCCAAATTTGTCAACTATCATATATAGGACAAACGTGTAATCCATTAAATATACGAATAAACCTACATAGAAACCACGCTAAAAAATCAATTGGTAATACATATATGAAAGAACACAATCAATTACATACTTTTAACAACTTTAAGATAGAAATACTAGACATATGTCAAAACAAAAAACAACGACTATTATTAGAAAACAACTACATTTATAAACACAACACATTATTCCCTTATGGACTTAATGACGAATTAAACCACACATACAAACCACAAACAGAAGAAATTTCAACTTATGAAATCAGCTGCAAATACAAAAAAAATATGAATTTAAAACTAAACCTAATAAAACTAGAGGTAAAACTACCAATAAATTAGGTTACATTGAATTTGAAGAATTACTGGACCCAAAACAAATGTATACTAACAACTTCATCGATAAATTTATTAAAACATTATTTAAACTAAATAATAATAAATTTATCAAACTTATAGAATATATTAAAATTCATAATCTGACTAACAGATTAATAGATATCACACACGACATCTTTAAATACAGAAAAATTAAACAATCTACTAATAACATTAATATTATCATTAAATTTAATAACAATTTATTTAATCATATTAAATTTATTGATATTTTTAATAACCAAAACATCAATAATCTTTTCCCTATAAAAAATTCAAATTTTAAAACAATCTGGAAATACAACAAAAATATAGGTAATTTAGTTTGCAATTATAACCAATTTATTAATAATTTAACAAATTAAAAAAAAATTAAATGCAATTGCAACAACTATATAGATAAATATAAACTCTCAGGTCATATATTAACTAGCAATTTTTCTTTTTAAAATCCAGAATATCAGGATATTTTAAATAAAGGGTATAATATATACCTCAAATTAAACACAATTATAATAATACAATTAAATCTATATTAAAAGATATAGACATTTTCATAAATAAAACTAGTATAAAATACAGTATTCCAGAATTTACTTTTCTGGAATGGAAACATAATATTAAAAAGGAAATTATAAATTATTATAATAATACACTTAAATACACAAAACCTAATTCAGATATTCCTTCTTTTAAGGAAAATATAATTAAATTACAGAAGGACTTTTTATTATCACTCCTATAGATAAATGTTCCAATAATTTATCTATCATTTGTAAAAATCTATACCACGATATGCTAAAAAAGGAAATTGATAATAATAATAAATACACTTTTGCTAGAACTACAGCCACAAAAATAAAAAAAAGACATCAAAAATGTGGAAAATTCACTAAAAATTTATAATTACAACAAAATTCCAAACATACCAAAGTTCTATATAATTCCTAAATTACACAAAAAACCAATTTCATTCAGAACAATCACATCTGGAATAAATTCAGTTATAAAAAACATTGATATACAACTAGCTTCAACACTATAATTTGTTATAAATAAATTAACTAATAAATATAATTATAAATTTATCGACTCAAATAAAAAAATCATTAACTATTTAATGAACAATTGGACAAACATTGATACAGTTCACACATTTGATTTTGAGGACCTATATTCTAAAATAAGTTTAAGAGATCTAAATAATAAAATAACCAATTTATTTAACGAATTCATTAATGACAAACTTTCTACATTAAAATTATTCATAACAGATATAAAACAATTAAATTAGATCTTAAAACAGCAAAAACTCCACTGGAAACATTTTTAAATTTTAATTATATAGAATTTAAAAATAAAATATATATTTTCAATCAGAAGGCGTTCCCATGGGAACTTCATCAAGTCCTTTATTAGCTAACCTAATACTATTCTGGTATGAGAAAGAGAATACTTTCTACAAAATAATGTTAATTGGCAAATGTTCCGTTTTGTAGATGACATTATTATATTTAATAACCCACAGTTTAAAAACATAATACCTGAAATATATCCTAAATACTTGAAACTTAAGAACAATGAAAAAATTAATAGAAACAAAAAGTTAACTTTTTAGACCTAAATATAAACCTTACAAATAATTCTATTAAAATTTATAATAAAAAAAGTAATTATAATTTCAATATTATAAAATAATGCAATATAAATTCTAATATATCATTAAATTGCTGCAAAGGTATATATTTTGGTCAGTTTCTAAGATTTTATAGAATAAATAATATATTAAAAAATTTCATAGAAGATGTTAAAAATTTAAACATGGAATTTATTAAAAACAAATTTAGTATTAAACAAGTAAAATATTCCATCAGCATATCAATTATAAAATACTTTTAAAAAAATAAATAGAAATATCCATTTATTAAATCAACTTTTTATAATTTCTCTCTATAATGACTGATACAAATTTATAATCTTTAACTGTTAATTAAACTTAAAATTATATAACTAATTTAAAAAATTTTAACAAGACTTTTAAAGTAATATTATATAGAATTCATTTTGTTTAATCTCCAATTTCTGGGGAGGAAAATGGAAATTAAATAAAAATGAATTTTCAAAATTAATAGCTTTATTAATCATCTAATAATTTACCTTTTTAAAGGAAAATTAAAAGATAAATAATAATTAAATCAGTTATATTAATATAACTAACTGTAAAGATTATAAAGATTAACTTTCTTCCCTTATCTATTTTCTTTCTTCTTCAGTTGTCTTATTGATCTGAAATTTCTGAGAAAGCAGTCTAATTTTGAAGAGACGAACATGTGTCCCCCCCCCCCCCCGCAACAGATGTTAACCAGAAATAGCTGTTTACAGAAGAAGGCGTCACAGATGAGGTAGGTGACAGTTAAAATTTCTTAACACTTGTATTTGTTAAATCTGTGCATATAAATATTTCACTAAAACAACTTAATATTAACACATAAAATCCGGTCGAAGAGAAATCTATGGCATTATAGAGCAGGAGTGAAATGTCGCTGGATTTCTATTTGAAAATCTCCGGTCCAGCAGATTTCTCTTTCCACTAATTAATTCATTTAATTTTTTTTTTTGTATATGTCTGGTCTACCATTAGGGTTTCAAAACATAATAACCAAATTTATAACAAAAGTTAATTCATATTATAGATATATTACTAAATACAATTAGATTTATTCATATTATAAAATAAAAAATTTAAAAAATTATTTAAAAAAAGGATAAAATATAAAATTATACAAAATATATATATACTAACAATCTTATCTACCTTCTTTACAATTTTTTTTTAATTATTATTAGTTTGAAAAAAGTGCATGGTTCTGTCTTTCTCTCTTTTCTCTATATATATATAACTACTAAAATTTATACTATTAAATATATTCTCACTTCTATTATTCTATATATAAATTAGAGTATGTCTAAATGACGGGTAACAGCCGATTGCAAAAGACGTTACGTTGTTAAATTTTATTGTTATTAATTATAAATATATATGGATGATGTGTAAGAAGTAAAGATTTTTTTTCTCTCTCTATTAAATAATAACAATTTACAAATTTTATAATTTGAATTTAAATAATCAAAGTAATAAAGATAATTTTAATACAAAACTAAACTATAAAACTAAACAACTATTTATTTTCATAATTAATTTAGATTTAGCTTGCCAATCTAATCAAATCTACTTGATATAAATTATCATTCTCATAAGTTTACTTTTAAATTTTAAATATAGAATCACTATTATATTTTTATTATATAGGTTTTACACTATATATATATATGTAACGTTTTATTTTTGCTTTAACTTTTAAAGAAATGTTTTATTTTAAATCTTTATCTAATTTGTTTGTTTGTTTTAAATAAAGAGGCAAATTTACCATGTTGTTGTTCTTTTGTTTATTTATTGTTCTTTTTTCCAATGATGATAAGAGTTATTGATCACACATTAAAAATCAATGAAAAACCAATTACAAAATTAATTACAAAATTCAGAAACGTGTCATATCCCTCGGCTTGAAGGATTTATTTTCGCAAAATAAATGGTTTCAATTGTGACACATGAACTTTAACCAAGGAGGAATCATCTTTCAATAATTCACACGTAACACTAGATATTATTCTTGTTATTTGAAAAGGACCCTCATACTTTGGGGATGTTTTGACCATACTTGGATCATTACTAGCTATTTTACGAAGGACCAGATCACCAACTTTGAATGACGACTGCGGATGTTTTGCATCGTGTCGTGCTTTCCACTTTTCTCTATGCTTTGCGCTATTTTCTATTGCTTTCTTCCTTGCATTTTCTATGGTGAAATGTGGTGATTCAGAAAATTCTGGTATTGCACAATCACCAAAAAGTAGGAAATTTGGAGAAAACCCAGTGACATCATGGGGTGTGCTATTATATTCTTTCACAATTTTGGCAAGTAATGATGACCATTTTAGTCTTGGATTCTCTTGCAGGTTTGTTCTTAATTTGGTGAGTATAGTGTCATTCATCTTTTCACACAGTCCATTACTCTGCGGATGATATGGCGTCGAATAGGTGTGTTGAACTTGATGCTCATTCAAAAACTTGTTAAATTCTTTTTATGTAAAATTCTTTCCGTTGTCGGTTAAAATACATTTGATTTGGGGAACAGTTTTGTTGATTTTATCTAAACATTGAATTACTGCTTGAGAAGTGTTGGTGACAGTAGGGAAAGCCCAACCAAATCTTGTTAGGTGGTCAATTATTACTTGAATGTATTTGTGCTTGGTTTCATTTGCTGCAGAGCCTAGCACAATAGTATCCATTGATATTAATTCCAGTGGTTTCAGATCAGAGTTTGGTGCAACATATTCTCCAATAAATGGTTTATGACTGCATTTAGTTATTTGACATATTTTACATGTGCGAACATAGTCTTTGATGCATCTGATAGCATTCGGCCACCAATAAAATGGTGTTATCAATCTTACTGTCTTGTTAATTGAGGGGTGAGAATGATCATCGTGGTATTCTTTGAGAATTTCTTCTTGGAATGATTCTGGAACAACTGTTTTTAGAACTCCATTATGTTTCACCATAATAAGATCTCGATGAATATGAGAGTTCTTTACAAAACTGAGATCCGCTTTTTGTTGGTGTAGTCGAAGAGTGGGGATTGATATATGAAATGACACTGGTGATCTTGACAATGCATCAACATGCGTTTGCTTTGATCCTGATCTGTGAACTATTTTTATTGACTTGGTTGATAATTCAATTATCCATCGGAGATATTTTGCCTTTGGTTTCTTTACGTTGAAGAGCCATTCCAAAGCCGAATGATCTGTAATGACTACAAATGTATTGTTCTCAAGATAAACTTCAAAGTATTCAACTGATTGAACTACAGCAAAGCATTCCAACTCAAATGCAGAATAGTTCTGTTGATGTGGTAGAAGTTTCCCTGAATAATAGGAAATTACATGTTCTTGATTATCATTTCCAATTTGAGCTAAAATAGCACCAATTCCCAGTTTAGAAGCATCTGTATAAAGCTTACATGGTAATGAAGGATCATATGTAGAAAGAACTGGATCTGTGGATAAATGAGACTTTAGTTCCTGAAATGATTTGTTAACTTCAGTAGTCCATTTGAATAACTTATTTTTTCTTGTGAGGCTTGTTAAAGGATCTGCAATTTCACTAAATTTAGGAATAAATTTCCTGTAGTAACCTGCTAAACCCAAAAACTGCCTTACTTGCTTCACTGTTTTAGGTTGAGGGAACTCATTTATTGCCTTTGTTTTTTCAGGGTCAGGTTTAATCTTGTTATGTCCTATGATATGACCTAATTATCTTATTTCTTGTTTTGCAAAGGAGCATTTCTTAAACTTGAGTTCGATATTGTTTTCTTTAAGCTTGTCAAATATTTTCTTCATGAGTTCAATATGATCTTTAAAAGTACTGCTGTAAATTAGAATATCATCTTGATAATTACAAACACCGTTCCAAAGTAGATTTCCAATAATATGCTGAATTATTCGCTGAAAAGTACTTGGAGCATTTTTCAAGCCAAATGGCATAACCAAAAATTCATAATGCCCGTCATTTGTAATGAAAGCAGTTTTCTCAACAGAGTCTGGATGCATTTCAACATGCCAATAGCCCCATGCTATGTCAAGTGTTGTGAAGTATTTCGCATTATGTAAGCGATCAAACATATCTTGGATGTATGGAAGAGGCTGCTTGTCATCAATTGTAATTGCATTCAGTTTTCGGTAATCTATGCACATCCTTTGTGAACCATCCTTTTTAGAGACCAACACTACGGGGAAGGCCCAAGGTGACTGAGATTCTCTTATTAGTCCCTTTTTACTCAATTCTTCAACTTGTCTTTTTATTTCATCATATTCGGCAAGTGGTCTTCTATATGGTCTACAACTGATGGGTGGATGTTCAATTGTATGGATCTTGTGTTGAACAGCAATCCTTCCAATGTCAGTTTCGTGCTGGCTGAACAATGCTTGATTTTCTTTAAGTAATTGATTAAGCTCTTTTTGCTGAACAGATGGAAGATGCGTTTCAGGAGATATATAAAAACATTCATTTCCTTTAACATACACCGCTTTGTCTTTTGTGTCAATTATTAATCCAATTTTTCCCGCTACATCAAGTCCAATAAGCAATGGATAGCTAAAGTTTTTCACTACATGAAGCTTACACCTGACAAGTTTAGAATGGATTTTCAAAAATACTTCTACTGATCCTAAAGTATATGCAAAACTATCTACTTGTTTAATTTTGATTCTATCGTTTACATTCAATTTTAACTTATGTTGTTTTAAAAGCGAACAGCTCATTAATGAAATAGTTGACCCGGTATCAATAAAAGATGAAACTGGAATAATATTAAGTAAAACTTCAACATCAACAAATCTATAAGGAAAATTGGTATTTGCTATGCAAAGTGAATCAGCTATGGTTTGTTTAACATCTGTGGTGATATTAGTTGCTTGGTGTTTAAGCTTGTCTTTATAATTAGGATCATAATCTTTGCAATCACTTATCCAATGTTTAAAATACAATCCTATTTTCTTACAAATAGGACACCAATATGGGCAATTTTTTGAGATTGTAGGTGTAGTTATATTAAAAACCTTGGTTTTACTTCACTGTTGTTGCCTTATTTGATTATTGTTTTGTTCAATATCCATGGCAATCTGCATCCAATGTGATGGATCTTTAGGCTGGGCTGTTACGAGATAATTTTTCCAATCTAATGGCAATCCATTCGTTAACATTTTTAGCTTCTCGACATTATTGAGGCTTGTTTGATTTAATAATCTAATTTTATCTCTAAAATAATCTTCCACGGTTTCTTCTTTTTTAAGTCTTCTTTTTGATGCTGCAACTATAGGGCTTTCAACTTTATAACCAAAGCGCTGAATTAATTTGAGTTTAACAGTATCCCATTTTTTAATGGATGCGTTGCTCAATATTTCATCAGCAAACCATTCTAAAGCATCTTTTGATAAATAATAAATTAGATTATTGATTCTATCGACTTCATCTAGTTTACTAGTTTCCAATTCATATAGTTTAAGCCATGATTCAGGCCGAATTGAACCTTCAGCACCGCTAAATTTCTCTAATTTGTTTACATTTACTGCCATTGTACTTACTTTTTATTTCGTCGAAGCCTTTTTTGATTTATATTTTAATCCTTTCGTAGCTGCGCCAAATATTTTATGTAACGTTTAATTTTTGCTTTAACTTTTAAAGAAATGTTTTATTTTAAATCTTTATCTAATTTGTTTGTTTGTTTTAAATAAAGAGGCAAATTTACCATGTTGTTGTTCTTTTGTTTATTTATTGTTCTTTTTTCCAATGATGATAAGAGTTATTGATCACACATTAAAAATCAATGAAAAACCAATTACAAAATTAATTACAAAATTCAGAAACGTGTCAATATATATATCTATATTAATAAAATGCAAATTTCATAAGATGACATCACTAAAAACTTTCGTTACAATGCATCAATTTCAACCAAATTTTCAAGATTTATGTAAAACGAGATGGAGCAGGTTTTGCTTAACATCAAAATATTTTTCCCTAACATTAACATGCGTAACTTAGCTGTTATCGATTAAATACAAAAAAATCAACAGAGTTAATTTTATTTATATATAAATACAAAAAAAAAAAATTCAGCAATTCATTCAACTCAATCTAAAAAAATATTCAAAACAAGCAATTTTAAGATAACACCATATGTAAAACAGTCGGCCAAGAAAACAACAACGATATTACATCTTTCTCACATATTCACACACAATCTTGATTAATAATTAAAACTAATCTTTAACATTGTTTATTATACTTCATAATATATAATATTCGTTAGGCAAACTTTCACTCGGATAAATGTAATATAAAAAGCCAACAATGAAGAATGAATGTAAGATAAAAAGCCAACAATGAAGAGTGAATATAATATAAAAAGCCAACAATGAAGAATGAATGTAAGATAAAAAGCCAACAATGAAGAGTAAATATAATATAAAAAGCCAACAATGAAGAGTGAATGTAAGATAAAAAGCCAACAATGAAGAGTAAATGTAATATAAAAAGCCAACAGAGTGAATGTAAGATAAAAAGCCAACAATGAAGAGTGAATGTAATATAAAAACCAACAATGAAGAATGAATGTAAGATAAAAAGCCAACAATGAAGAGTGAATGTAATATAAAAAGCCAACAATGAAGAAAGAATGTAAGATAAAAAGCCAACAATGAAGAGTGAATGTAAGATAAAAAGCCAACAATGAATAGTAAAGGTAATATAAAAAGCCAACAATGAAGAATGAATGTAAGATAAAAAGCCAACAATGAAGAGTAAATATAATATAAAAAGCCAACAATGAAGAATGAATATAAGATGAAAAGCCAACAATGAAGAGTAAATATAATATAAAAAGCCAACAATGAAGAGTGAATGTAAGATAAAAAGCCAACAATGAAGAGTAAATGTAATATAAAAAGTCAACAGAGTGAATGTAAGATAAAAAGCCAACAATGAAGAGTGAATGTAATATAAAAAGCCAACAATGAAGAATGAATGTAAGATAAAAAGCCAACAATGAAGAGTGAATGTAATATAAAAAGCCAACAATGAAGAATGAATGTAAGATAAAAAGCCAACAATGAAGAGTGAATCTATCTATATATATAAAATTGAATGTCTGTCTGTCTGTTTGTCTGTACTCTATAGATTCAAAAACCATACATCCAATCGCCGTGAAATTTTGGGATATTATTAGGTATATCACCGGGAAGGTTTTTGAAAAATAATTTCCTGAATATCTTGAATATCCTTAGAGTTATTTGCAGATTTGTAGATTTAACTCGCAAGCAGCGCCCCCATTGTGACGATGATAACAATATATCGAGAGATTCAAATTTACGAGTTTCAAATTATCAAAATATATCTTTTTTTTAAATAAGTTTTTAGAGAATTGTTTTAACAAATGTTCGCTAGACAAACCTTTACTCGGGTAAAACCCCGGGCGAAGCCGAGTACGTTTTATAAGTTTATAGAGAATTGTTTTAACAAATGTTCGTTAGACAAACATTCACTCGGGTAAAACGCGGGCGAAGCCGGGCACATCCGCTAGTATATATATATATACTGTATATATATAAATGAATGTATCTGTGTGTGTGTGTCCTTTATTCCTGACCAAACCACTCATTGGAAGGCCATGAAACTTTGGGAAGTTATTTAGTATAGTACTGGGAAGGGTTCTGAAAAATAATTATTATCATTAAGTTTATTATCTTAAAGATCATTTATCAAAAGTAAGATTTTCTACCTATTAATTGCGCAAAGTCAAAGTTAGTTATCGAGTATTTTTCAAGGGACCGGAAAAAAATGTTCACTAGATAAAACGATGATTTTGTAATGTAGAAAATTAGGAAAGACAAAATTCAGGATGACACGGCAATTTATTTGAGACAAGGGACCGGGAAAAAATGTTCACTTAATCGAGAGATTCAAATTTACGAGTTTCAAATTATAAAAAAAATATATATATATTTGTATAAGTTTATAGAGAATTGTTTTAACAAATGTTCGTTAGACAAACCTTTACTCGGGTAAAACCCGGGCGAACCCGGGTACGTCCGCTAGTTTTATATAATTTTTTTATTTCAAAATTTGAACTATATCTCTAAACCGTATGTTAAAAATGGTCTAAAAAGTGATTTATAAAATGTAATTCTTTTTTGGGAACTCAAACTCCAAGATTTACTGCAAAATAAACTAGATTTTTTTTTATTCCTTGAGTTCTGCTTACTATTTCCTCCAAATGAAAAGCAAAATTCTATTTTTCTTTCTTCTATTATTTTGAATTGTTATTCCTAAAATTTTTATATTTTGTACTGGTGAAATTATTTCATTTTTTTAAATTTAACTGGAATATTTTCTTTATTATGCAAATATAAAATATTGTTTTTTCAGAACTGATTTCCAACTTATTCTTAGTACATCATAACTCAATAGTATTTAATGCTTTTTCAATCACTATTTTTAGTGATGTTAGATCTTTGTTCCAGCATATTACCGATATATCATCCGCATAACAGATAAACTCACAATTGGGTAATTTAAAATCCATAAACAAATAATTCAACAAAATTGTCTATAGAATTGGAGAAAACGGACCACCCTGAGGACATCCCTTAGTAATTGGCTTTAAGGTTGTTAAATTGTCGTAATTGAAAGATATAATCCTGTAGTTTAAGTATAAATGTAGAATTTTAATAAATTTTTCTGGTAAATTATTTTAGTTTAATCTTTTGATGATCGCTGGCCACCATGCATTGTCAAAAGCCCCCGAGATATCTATTTGAACTAATGCAGACAATTATTTTTGCCTATGCTCCATTATTGTTTCGATTATAATATTCAAAGCAGTGATAGTTGACTTAGACTTGATAAATCCATGTTGCCTAGAGCTTAACACATTGTTATGAATATATAATTCAAATATTTTGTTTTTGAGAATTTTTTCAAGAATCTTTGAAAAATTTGATAATAAAGATATTGGAGGTTAGCTTTTAGCTGATTCATAATTGGTTTTGTTTGGCTTGGCTATTATTTTGAGTGCTGCTGTTTTCCTTTTTTGCTGGGTAATATCCTATTTGAATGCATTTATTAAATAAAAATTGTAATATCAGGAGAATTAATGGGAAATCATTTTTAATAATATTATTACTAATATAATCTGGGCCAGGAGAGATTTATTTAAATTAATTTTGTCCCTTAACTCTTTTATTTATTTCTTATGGATATGGCATGGGTTGCAATTTGTATATTTCGGTTAATAGTTCCTTATAGATGTATGGTCAGCATTATCCGATATAATTGTATCATCAGGAATTAATTCAACCACAAGATCTCTCATTAGGTTTTATTCTGAATCTTCTGATGCATGTTCGATTATTGGTAGTCCCTTTTGTTGATTAGAGGAACACATTTTTTTTAGGGTTTATTTTCTTAGATTCATTTTCTTCTATAAAATTTCCTCAACTATTCCTCTTAGCTCTTCTGATACAGTTTTTATATTTATTTCTGACGTACTTAAATTTATTAACACTAATTGTCTTATAATGATAAAATACATTTCTTACATAATGAAAATGATTTTTCTTTTGCTCTAATTCTTTGTTCCACTACTTGATCCCAGGATCGAAAGTGAAGTTGGAAGATTTCACCTCCAGTAATTAATATGCAGCTTCTAGAATTATATCCGTTAGTTTGTCAACTACTATGTTAATGGCAGTATCTTTGGAAGTTGTTTGAAGTAGTTTTTGCAAAGAGCGCGGCGACCACTTTGATATCTTTTCACTTAATTTCCATGTAGATTTTTGCTTTTTATTTTCTAAATTAATATTAATCTATATATATATATAATTGAATGTCTGTCTGTACTCTATAGATTCAAAAACCATACATCCAATCGCCGTGAAATTTTGGGATATTATTAGGTATATCCCCAGAAAGGTTTTCGAAAAATAATTTCTTAAATATCTTGAATATCCTTAGAGTTATTTGCAGATTTGTAGCTTTAACTCGCAAGCAGCGCCACCTTGCGACGGAGATAGGCTTAGGTCTGCCCCACCCCCTGTCGAGAGAATGTAATCGTCCGGCCGCCGGCCGAATGGACAGTCCAAGTACCCACCGACCAATCAGAGGGGTCAAGGTGTCCTGGCGCGCGGGGGCAGAGTTGGTGACACAGCTGTGCCAAGTAGACAAGAAAAAAAGCCTCGCGGAGGCTTGCCCAATATGACCTCCAGGAACTTCGTCCATCTTCCATAAACGACCATGATTTTATTCAACTTATCGAGTATTTTTGTTCACTAAAATGTTCACTAGATAAAACGATGATTTTGTAACGTAGAAAATTAGGAAAGTAAAAATTCAGAATGACACGGCACACAGGGACCGAGAAAAAATGATCACTTTATTGAGAGATTCAAATTTACGAGTTTTAAATTATCAAAATATATCTATTATTTTTTTTATAAGTTTATAGAGAATTTTTTTAACAAATGTTCGTTAGACAAACCTTTACTCGGGTACCGATTAATATTGATTTTATTCAACTTATCGAGTATTTTTCAAGGGACCGGGAAAAAATGTTCACTTTATCGAGAGATTCGTTAGACAAACCTTAACTCGGGTAAAACACGGGCGAAGCCGGGTACATCCGCTAGTCTATCTCTCTATATATATATAGAAGTCAATGTCTGTCTGTCTGTTTCGCGATAAACTCAAAAACTACTGAACCAATTGGTACCAAATTTTGCATGTCGCTTTTTATAAACCTGAGGAAAATTTTCGGCTGCATTTTTATTAATATTTTTGGCTATTTCTTTTTTAAATTTGAAATACTTTTTTTTTTACGCGGACTAATCCGGAATGAAATGAATACCTAAATATGGCCTTTTTTTTAAAGCATCGGTGGTTCAGTGGTAGAATGCACGCCTGCCACGCGGGCAGCCCAGGTTCGATTCCCGGCCGATGCATTTTTTTTTTACAATTTTTAAAGCTCATTTATATTATATACCAGCGGATGTACCCGGCTTCGCCCGGGGTTTTACCCGAGTAAAGGTTTGTCTAGCGAACATTTTTAAAAACATTTATCTATAAACTTATTTAAAAAATAATAGATATATTTTGATAATTTGAAACTCGTAAATTTGAATCTCTCGATAAAGTGAACATTTTTCCCGGTCCCCGTGTGCCGTGTCATCCTGAATTTTGTCTTTCCTAATTTTCTACATTACAAAATCTTCGTTTTATCTAGTGAACATTTTTTCCCGGTCCCTTGAAAAATACTCGATAAGTTGAATAAAATCAATATTAATTGGTTCCCTCGGTAATTGGAAGTTAAAGGAATAGCATCTTGCCTTGGAATTGTATCATTTTTCTTGTCTCAAATAAATTGCCGTGTCATCCTGAATTTTGTCTTTCCTAATTTTCTATATTACAAAATCATCATTTTTTCTATTCTCCCAATATATATGTTGTAGATAAATGATAAAACTAACTTTGACTTGTGCGCAATTAATAGGTAGAAAATCTTACTTTTAATAAATAATTTTAAAGATAATAAACTCATAGATAAAAAAACTTGTTATCATCATCGCAATGAGGGCGCTGCTTGCGAGTTAAATCTACAAATCTGCAAATAACTCTAAGGATATTCAAGATATTAAAGATATTATTTTTCAAAAACCTTCCCGGGGATATACCTAATAATATCCCAAAATTTCACGGCGATTGGATGTATGGTTTTTGAATCTATAGAGTACAGACAAACAGACAGACATTCAATTTTATATATATAGATTATTTTTCAAAAACCTTCCCAGGGATATACCTAATAATATCCCAAAATTTCACGGCGATTGGATGTATGGTTTTTGATTCTATAGAGTACAGACAGACAAACAGACAGGCAGACAGACATTCAATTTTATATATATATAGATATATATTTTTTTCTAATAATTTTTGTTTACTAAAAATTACAAAAAAAAAATTCTTATATATTTAAATTTTTTATACTACTAATAAAATAGAAATTTTCAAAAAATCAATATTTTGTTTACTAAATTAATTTTTATATAATTAAAAAAATTCTATTATTTAATTTGAAAAAAAAACAGATTATTTGACTAATGATCACCATATTAAATACGGTAGAACTCCTCAAATTCGGAAAGCTTGGGGCGCAAGGTATTCCGAATTTGAGGATTTTCCGAATTTGAGAGAGTTAGATTTGTGAATATTTATGTGGCATGAATAGGCATTTAGATGACTGAGACAAAGATTTTGAAGCATATGAACAATTTTAGGTTGAATATTATATGTACATTACATAATTTTAATTACGATTTTTAATCAAATGTTCCTTGACTTTTATGAGTTTTGAGCATGAAACCGATGAAAATAGTAAAATATTTTATTATGTATGTAATGCAATTGATGGCCAAGTAAGTTATGGCTTGGCAAAGAAGTTGCTGATTGTTGTCTGTTTCTTTAGCTTGTTTAACAAAGCTTCTTCTCCTCTCATTAGCATAGTTCGAAGACTATTGATGGTGTTGTAGCTTGCAAGCATTTCTGGTTCAGTGCGCTTTTCCAAATATTTCAATGCAACATCCAAACTTTTCAACGCTTCGCATCTGGGAACATCCGGCTCCAAACTGTCTTCAGAAGTCGAGGAACTATCATCAGAACTGCTGATTTCCATTTTTTCACTCAAAACAGCTTCAACTATATCATCATTGCTAAGAACATTGTGACCTGGATCATCAAGGTCTATATCGATCCATTCATTAATGCTTTCTTGATTTACTTCAATTCTAGCTCTTTGAAATAATTGCTCCAGCCGTCTAATTTCTTGTTCATCTTCATCAGATTCATCCTCGGATAATTGTAATGCATCACCTGCTGTTTCAAAATCTGAATTATTTTTGTGTTAAAGCAAAATCTTCCATCCATTTCTTATTGTATTTGGATGCCATTTTGTTGAAGAACAAACTTGTAAATGCAAAAAATTGAGAGTTGAATAAAATAATTTGAAACTTACAATGTCTGAAAATGTTTGATAATTTGAACTTTAGGTGAATCAACTTTGCAATAAAAAATGCGTGAATGGTTATGACGTAATAATGCTGCCTTCTTATTAGACAATATCCTAAACTAAGCACAAATGTCAAATGAAACTGTTGATTTATTTAAGCTTTTAAAAAAGGGGATAAACCCCTAATTAGCGATTATAAATAATCGGTAAAAGTAAATTAATTAAACACTTAAATTAAAAATAAATTATAATAAAAATTATATTAAATAAAATAAAAGCAGAGCAAAAGTAAAAGTAAATAAAATAAAATAAAATAATGTTGAAATATCAACAAAATAAAAGCATGTGAAAATTGATTTTTTGTATGTAAAAAAAACATTACAATACTTTCCGAATTTGGGAGTTTCCGAATTTCAGAATTTCCGAATTTGAGGAGTTCTACTGTACACATATTGTTTGTAAACAAAACCATTTACTTTTGACAAATAATCATCATCATTTAGTTAAATCTACAAATCTGCAAATAACTCTAAAGATATTCAAGATATTCAAGAAATTATTTTTCAAATACCTTCCCAGGGATATACCTAATAATATCCCAAATTTTAACGGCGATTGGATTTATGGTTTTTGATTCTATAGAGTACAGACAGACAGACATTCAATTTTATATATATATAGATAATACTAGGCGAATGACCCGGCTTCGCCCGAGAAATCCCTTGGGTGAAATTTTCTTCATGCTAAAAGTATATCAATAATAAATATTAGAAGTGCCATAGAATAGCAATACAGAAGTAACACATAAACTACAGGAAAAAAGTGTGTGTGATTGCAAAAATTGTATTATATTAGTGTTTAGGTATTTGATTAAATTTTTTAATTTAATTTTAAAAATTGTGAAAAAAAATGCATCGGCCGAGGATCGAATCTGGGCTACCCGCGTGGCAGGCGAGCATTCTACCACTGAACCACCGATGCTTTAAAAAAATGGCCATATTTAGGTATTCATTCCATTCCGGATTATTCCGCGTAAAAAAAGTTCTTCAAATGAAAAAAAGAAATAGCCAAAAATACTAATCAAAATGTAGCCGAAAATTTTCCTCAGGTTTATAAAAAGCGACATGCAAAATTTGGTACCAATTGGTTCAGTAGTTTTTTAGTTTATCGCGAAACAGACAGACAGACATTGACTTATATATATAGAGAGATAAATATATATTATAATATCAACTATATTAATTAAATCAAATACCTAAACACTAATATAATACAATTTTTGCCATCACACACTTTTTTCCTGTAGTTTATGTGTTACTTCTGTATTGCTACTCTATGGCACTTCTAATATTTATTATTGATGTACTTTCAGTATGAAGGAAATTGCAATCGGGGGAATTCTCGGGCGAAGCCGGGTCATACGTCTAGTCTATCCTTCCTTCCTTATATATATATAAAAATGAAATGCGAAATCGATGTTTGTTATCGCATCACGCAAAATCTACTGACTCAATCATTATGGAATTTCGCATGTAGGTAGCTGAAGATTTCGTTTAACATATAGGCTATTCAAAAAACTAAAAAAGTTAATGTGCTTTTTTTAAAAAATAAAAAACCAAAAAGCGTTAGTTCCAGTCTTTTACCGCTAGGGCGCAGCACTGGTCGCGACGATAAATGAATTTGATTTTTTTAAAGCATCGGTGGTTCAGTGGTAGAATGCTCGCCTGCCACGCGGGCGGCCAGGGTTCGATTCCCGGCCGATGCATTTTTTTTAACAATTTTTAAAACTCATTTATATTATATCTATATTAATAAAATGCAAATTTCATAAGTGTTGTTCACTAAAAACCTTCGTTACAATGCATCAATTTCGACCAAATTTTTAAGATTTATGTAAAACGAGATGGAGCAGGTTTTGCTTAACATCAAAATATTTTCCCTAACATTAACATGCGTAACTTCGCTGTTATCGATTAAATACAAAAAAATCAACAGAGTTAATTTTATTTATATATAAATACAAAAAAAATTCAGCAATTCATTCAACTCAATCTAAAAAAATATTCAAAACAAGCAATTTTAAGATAACACCATATATAAAACAGTCGGCCAAGAAAACAACAACGATATTACATCTTTCTCACATATTCACACACAATCTTGATTAATAATTAAAACTAATCTTTAACATTGTTTATTATACTTCATAATATATAATATTCGTTAGGCAAACTTTCACTCGGATAAAACCCGGGCGAAGCCGGGTACACATCCGCTAGTATATATATATAAATGAATGTCTGTCTGTCTGTTTGTCTGTGTGTACTCTATAGATTCAAAAACCGTACATTCAATCGCCGTGAAATTTTGGGATATTATTAGGCATATCCCCGGAAAGGTTTACGAAAAATAATATCTTGAATATCTTTAATATCCTTAGAGCTATTTGCAGATTTGTAGCTTTAACTCGCAAGCAGCGCCACCATTGAGACGGAGATAGGCTTAGGTTTGCTGCTCCTGATGACCTTGGGTCATCGTGTGAGTCACAGCATGATGCTACAAAAACACTCTCTCTGGGGATTTTACAGCGTCGACAACCTGTAAGATTGCCTCTCTCATATATTATACTTTAAACATCTGCTTAATTAAAGCATTTTTCATTTGAAAGAGACTACTCTCTTAACCCCCTTTAGACAACATTAAATGATATCCCGTGTCGTTTTTTTTTTTATTTTTTGAGAGCCACCCCTCGCTTGAAGCAAATCCTTTAATCCCAAGAGACTGCGCGAAAGATTTGAACATGAAACCGCCGACGGAACGTTTTGTCCTCTATACTGACGAATCCACTTAAAAAGATTAAATAATTGTGGGGTTAAATAAAACGTTATTCCAATTATTTTCTTCACCTAGAAATCAATAATATTTTTTTTTTATTCACGTAATTTAATTTGTTGAAATCTAAAAGGAAACACGGGAGACGGGGAGATATTTGGCCGAATGTGGAACTTGCCTTCTCATTGGTCGTGACGTCACGGTGGCTATTGCATCATCTGGTATTGCAGCAACTCTTTTGAACGGTGGTCGAACAGCACATTCAGCGTTGAAATTGCCATTAAATATGCAGGTAATTGAAACTCCAACATGTAATATTATGCCAAGTAGACAAGAAAGAAGCCTCGCGGGTGATCTCCGGGAACTACCTACATCTTCCATAAACGACACCATGATTTTATTCAGGATGACACGGCACACAGGGACCGGGAAAAAATGATCACTTTATCGAGAGATTCAAATTTACGCGTTCCCCGGGCGAAGCCGGGTACGTCCGCTAGTATATATATAAAAATGAATGTCTGTCTGTGTGTACTCTATAGATTCAAAAACCATACAACCAATCGCCGTGAAATTTTGGGATATTATTAAGTATATCCCCGGAAAGATTTTCGAAAAATATTTTTTTGAATATCTTGAATATCCTTAGAGAGTTTTGCAGATTTGTAACTTTAACTCGCAAGGAGCGCCACCATTGCGACGGAGATAGGCTTAGGGTTTGGCAGAAAGTCTGCTCCACGCCTGATGACCTTGGGTCTTTTAGGGCTAATATATTAAGTAAAGCTAATTCAGATATTAGTGCTTTATAATGACTATCTCCTTGAGGTTACCGATTTAAAAGTTTATTTTATAATTTTAGATTGTATAAGAAACATATTTTATTTTAAGTATTGTACTTCATTTAAAAAAGTTTAAATAATTGTGCAAGACGATATATACGATATATAAAAATCAAAAGTAATAATGAGTATCGTTTAAATATAAAATTCGAATAAATATAAATGTCCGATACTAAAAATTAAATAACTTATATAGAAGCTTTTGCATAGTTTCGTCCTGTAAGCATACCAACTTGATAAAAGTTTCCTGTTTTCCCTTTGAATATGCTTCATACGAACCTCTATTCATTTTTGAATAAGTAGAAATCAGACGATAACCATAGGTCATAGCCATTCAAAAGTTGGTTTAGGTCGTCAATCCTTTGCGAACAAATGGAAATATCCACGCTGGCGCCTTTTCCGCAGATTTTTAAAATGATATCCCGTGTCGTTTTTTGTTCAATATAATTTGAGAGCCACCCCTCGCTTGAAGCAAATCCCTTAATCCAAAGAGACTGCACGAAAGATTTTAACATGAAACCGCCGACGGAACGTTTTGTCCTCTACACTGACGAATCCACTTAACCAAGTTCTGATATCCGCCCGTAGAGCGTGGAAATTTTGCGCACAAGTCAAAGTTAGTTTTATCATTTATCGACACGGCAATTTATTTGAGACAAGAATAATGATACAATTCCAAGGCAAATATACTATTCCTTTAACTTCCAATTACCGAGGGAACCAATTAATATTGATTTTATTCAACTTATCGAGTATTTTTCAAGGGACCGGAAAAAATGTTCACTAGGTAAAACGATGATTTTGTAATGTAGAAAATTAGGAAAGACAAAATTCAGGATGATACGGCACACAGGGACCGGGAAAAAATATTCACTTTATAGAAAGATTCAAATTTACGAGTCTCAAAAATTATCAAAATATATCTTTTTTTTTAAAATAAGTTTATAGAGAATTATTTTAACAAATGTTCGTTAGACAAACCTTTACTCGGGCAAAACCCGGAGGAAGCCGGGTACATCCGTTAGTATCTATATATATATATATAATTGAATGTCTGTCTGTACTCTATAGATTCAAAAACCATACATCCAATAGCCGTGAAATTTGGCATATTATTAGGTATATCCCCTGGAAGGTTTTTGAAAAATAATTTCCTGAATATCTTGAATATCCTTAGAGTTATTTGCAGATTTGCAGATTTAAGTAAATGATGATGATTATTTATCAAAAGTAAGATTTTCTACCTATTAATTGCGCACAAGTCAAAGTTAGTTTTATCATTTATCTACAACATATATATTGGGAGAATAGATAAAATGATGATTTTGTAATGTAGAAAATTAGGAAAGACAAAATTCAGGATGACACGGCAATTTATTTGAGACAAGAATAATGATACAATTCCAAGGCAAGATACTATTCCTTTAACTTCCAATTACCGAGGGAACCAATTAATATTGATTTTATTCAACTTATCGAGTATTTTTCAAGGGACCGGAAAAAATGTTCACTAGGTAAAACAATGATTTTGTAATGTAGGAAATTAGGAAAGACAAAATTCAGGATGACACGGCACACAGGGACCGGGGAAAAAAGTTCACTTTATCGAGAGATTCATATTTATGAGTTTCAAATATTATCAATATATATATATATTTTTTAAATAAGTTTATAGAGAATTATTCTAACAAATGTTCGTTAGACAAACGTTTACTCGGGTAAAACCCGGGTGAAGCCGGGTATATCCGCTAGTATCTATATATATATATAATTGAATGTCTGTCTGTTTGTCTGTACTCTATAGATTCAAAAACCATACATCCAATCGCCGTGAAATTTGGCATATTATTAGGTATATCCCCGGGAAGGTTTTTGAAAAATAATTTCTTGAATATATTGAATATCCTTAGAGTTATTTGCAGATTTGTAGATTTAACTAAATGATGATGATTATTTATCAAAAGTAAGATTTTCACCTATTAATTGCGCACAAGTCAAAGTTAGTTTTATCATTTATCTAAAACATATATATTGGGAGAATAGATAAAATGATGATTTTGTAATGTAGAAAATTAGGAAAGACAAAATTCAGGATGACACGGCAATTTATTTAAGACAAGAATGATGATACAATTTCAAGGCAAGATACTATTCCTTTAGCTTCCAATTACCGAGGGAACCAATTAATATTGATATTATTCAACTTATCGAGTATTTCAAAGGGACCGGGAAAAATGTTCACTAGATAAAATGATGATTTTGTAATGTAGAAAATTAGAAAAGATAAAATTCAGGATGACACGGCAATTTATTTGAGACAAGAATAATGATACAATTCCAAGGCAAGATACTATTCCTTTAACTTCCCATTACCGAGTATTGAGTCCTTTGTTGAGGCCTTTTTACTCAATACAGAAAGGCTGTCTCCTCTTTAACTTCGAGAGACGCCCTTATGCCTCTTTTTCCAGTCCAGCTACCTGTATCCAAGGGGAGAGGAAGGCCCGAAAGAAAGGATACCACCACGTGCACAATCTCCTATTTCAGAACTACTTTTTATTAAAAAACACGGTCAATTTTTACATTAAGAAAATTTACATAATAATTTATACAACAAAGAGATTTACATAACAATTTGTAAAACAAAGAGATTAACATACTTTTTATCCTAGTTTAAAGCCAATTAGATTTGCACAAAACAAGGACGACCAATTTAGTGGTCGTAACATACTCCCCCCGCTGTTGAACAGGAGTTCAACAGAAGAAAAGAGTGAAAATACCCATTTTCACAATCTTCTTGATTGGAAAATTTTTTCGCGACTCGAGCTTTGGACCATATGAAGGATAATTTCACTCCTCCTTTCATTTGACTTCTCATGTACGCCACAGTGGCAAATGCTTCCTTGCTCGTATCACAGAAAACGTGAAGTTCCAAGGACTCCGCCCAACCCACGCATATATATCGAGGGATCCTTGAGTCCTTTAAATAGCTTAACTGTTCATACCAATCTTTAAATTCTTGACTTATATCCTCTACTAGGGGATCATCCCATCCACCTGCGCTTTTCCATGTTTTTTGCAGCAAATTTTAGGCGTTATCATCACTGGTGAATAGAACCCGAGGGGATCAAACAACTTTTGTACCAAGGACAAAATTACTCTCCTGTTATCAGTGAAGGCAAAATTTCTGGGTTTATCATACAATTCAGAGTATCAGTTTTCGATTCCACAAGAGTCCCAAAACCTTCGTATCCTTTCCCTCTCGAGGATTGAACGTCTCAGCTGTCTCCCACTGACGAAGTTCCATCCCAGCTCTATTCATTATCTCAGAAGCCTTTTCCTTGAAATGAACAATGTCAGATACTTTATTCAGAGAGCGATGTGAGGCAGTTGTCAACGTAGAAGGATCTCAATAGACGTTGAGCTACATAGAAATTTTCATCGGTGACTGATTTAAGATGATGCTCAATGACCGCTCCTAATATAAAGGGGCTACTGGTTAAGCCAAAAACCACGCGAGTATGCTGGAATGTCACACTGCCGCCAATATTCCTCCAAATAAATTTCAAGTATTTTCTGTCTTCGGGATTCACTTCAATCATCTGGAAAGCTTTACGGATATCCGCTGAAATTCCAATTTTGTTCTCGCGAAATCTGATGAGAACATTTGGAATATGTTCAAGTAAGTTTGGTCCCGTCTCCAAACAATCGTTCAACGACATTCCCTTGACAGAGCGGCATGACGCATCATATACTGGTCTAATTGGGGTAGTTTCATTGGTTTCTTTAAACACTGGTCTATGGGGCAAATAATGGCCTACGGTTTTGTTATCATCATGGATTCTTTCAATTATATTCTCCTGTTCCCATTCCGTGAATATCTTAGAATAATCTTCTAATCTTCCTTGTGTTGTTAATTTGTTAACACACCTTTCCAATCGCTTCTGTGCAACATGGAAGATAGAAGGAATGTCTTCACAGCCTTCCCTCCAGGGGAGAGAGACGGAATAATGCCCAACCACTCGCTTAATAATTTTTTCGATGAAATGCGATTTGATATCCCTGTTCTTTTCCCTCTATGAAATATTTTCTACAGGGTCTCGTACACCCAACATTTCCAAGTCCCAAAGATATTTTATTTTATGACTCATGGTCAAGAAAACAGGAGTGCATACTCCGAAGCCAAACTCTCCCACAAAGGAATCTCCCCGAATATTGACCAACCAATCTTCGTTTTGATGGCCGTTAATCCATCCTCCAAGCAAACCACCTGATCTGTCCAGATTTTGCCCAAATTGTCAGCGCCCAACAGAAGGTCGATTTCTGATGTCTCAACATTTTTCCTTCTAATAATGGTGACACCCTTTTTGTCGAGATCTCGCATCCAAGTTCCTGCTGTCAAAGTAGGAACTCTGTCATAGATCATCCGTTGGCCCATCGCCCTGACCTGTACGGCTTCTTCCTTTAAAAGATTTGTGATGAAAAGGGAATAAAGGCTGTGTTTCTCTTCTCTTGTTTGTCGACCTCCAAAAAGGCATTTCATCAATTTCCGCTCTCCCAATTTCTCCAATCCCAATTCTTCTGCCAAAGATTCTTTAATGAATGAATACTGACTCCCCGTATCCAACAAAACATTTATAACTTTTGATGTTTCAGAGCTACCTATTTTTAATCTCACTGTCATCAAAAGTATCTCGGATGCACAGGACTGTGTGAGCAGAACGGTTGACTGTTGGTTTTGCACAGAAGAATTGTTTTTCTCTCTTTACTACTACCTCCATCTTCCGTGATTGAGTCCCTTCTTGAGGTGTTTCCCCGGCAGAAAATCAAATAGTGGGGTCCTCCGCAATTCTGGCAAATAATTTTTGTCCTACAGTCTCTTCTTAGATGATTTCTTTTCAAATACTTGAAGCAGACTCCTGCGTCAGACATCTTCTTAAGTTGTTCTTCCCGAGTCATTCTTCCAATTTTGAAACATTTCCAATTTTCATGGCCCATACGATCACAGAAGATGCACTTGGTTTTTCTCTCGTAGTTCGTGGTCGAAAATGATCCTTTTGGATATTTGTACTCTTTATTTTTCGAAACATACAGCTGTGATGCTGTTGATTTGTTGCTCTTATTAAAATCTAAAGGTCTCGAAGGAAAACTGTACTTGGGGTTATTCTCACCCACTCCAAGCCTTGAAAAATTCATTCTTTGTTGAGCTTTTATCTCAGCCCGTAAAAAGCCCATCAAGGCCCTCAGCCGGTCCCCCTTCCCTTGCTCCACTTCCTGCTCGTCATCCCGGTCATAACCGGCCTCGGGTGTTCTTTGCCACACCTGCAATATCTCGGTGGGCAGGCAAGACTCCACCAGTGGAAAAAGGAAAACCTCCAAGTATTCCGAAGGGATACTCAATGATTCTAGAGATTGGAGGTAGGCCGAAATCTCGTCATAAAGACGGTCCAAATTTGCACTCTGTCTGCGTGCATTGAGCACAACTAAATTGATCAACTTTCTCAAGTACAACTCAATCAATAATTTCTTGTCTCCAAACCTGCCTTTTAGAGCTCCTATGGCACTCTCATAGTTTTTTCCGGTGTGGGTGTAAGCCCCCAATAGGCGGTGTGCTCGGGAACCCGGGACGATGGCTTGGACGAGATAGTCCATTTTCTCGTCGTCGTCCAATTCTCTATCCTCATGGATCATTTTAAATCTGGACCACCATGATATCCATCCTTCCAAGTCACCATCAAAACATGGCAATTCCATTTTTGGTAATCTCAGAAGAGCTCTTCTCGAGCCTTCACCTCCGGCTTCCGACATTGCCCCTTTTTCCTCAGTCTTAGCCTCTATGATCTTATTGATCTCCATTAGTACGTTACTGTACATTTCCAGATAATGTGTAGTGGACTCCAATTCTTTCATTACCGCCTCTTCTTCATATTCCTCTGCTCCAACCATCTCGATTTCTATTTTCTCGTCAAATTCCTTAATCTGTTGGTAACACTGGACAATGATCTCTTTCCCTTGCATCAAGAGGCATTCGTCGGGGGACACTCTCCTCATCTCTTCCCGAGCTTCGTTTATCCTCCTGGTGAAGATGATTATTCTTGGAGTTCTTGATCTCTTCAAAATTTTCAGATTCATGGATTCCTTTAAAGTCTCCATCCTGGAGTCCTGAAATGTTCTTGTTCTGGTATCTTATAATCCTGGTATCTTAGTATCCTGGTATCTTATTATCCTGGAATTTTCTGAAATCCTGGCAGGCTCGCCACAAATATTGAGTCCTTTGTTGAGGCCTTTTTACTCAATACAGAAAGGCTGTCTCCTCTTTAACTCCGAAAGACGCCCTTATGCCTCTTTTTCCAGTCCAGCTACCTGTATCCAAGGGGAGAGGAAGGCCCGAAAGAAAGGATACCACAACGCACACAATCTCCTATTTCAGAACTACTTTTTATTAAAAAACACGGTCAATTTATACATTAAGAAAATTTACATGATAATTTATACAACAAAAGAGATTTACATAACAATTTGTAAAACAAAGAGATTAACATACTTTTTATCCTAGTTTAAAGCCAATTAATATTGATTTTATTCAACTTATCGAGTATTTTTAAAGGGACCGGGAAAAATTGTTAACCAGATAAATTGATGATTTTGTAATGTAGAAAATTAGGAAAGACAAAATTCAGGATGACACGGCAATTTATTTGAGACAAGAATAATTATACAATTCCAAGGCAAGATATTATTCCTTTAACTTCCAATTACCGAGTGAACCAATTATATTGATTTTATTCAACGTATCGAGTATTTTTCAAGGGACCGGAAAAATGTTCACTAGGTAAAACGATGATTTTGTAATGTAGAAAATTAGGAAAGACAAAATTCAGGATGACACAGCACACAGGGACCGGGAAAAAAATGTTCACTTTATCGAGAGATTCAAATTTACGAGTTTCAAATATTATCAAAATATATATATATTTTTAAATAAGTTTATAGAGAATTATTTTAACAAATGTTCGTTAGACAAACCTTTACTCGGGTAAAACCTGGGTGAAGCCGTGTACATCCGATAGTATCTATATATATATATATATATATATATATAATTGAATGTCTATCTGTCTGTCTGTACTCTATAGATTCAAAAACCATACATCCAATCGCCGTGAAATTTGGCATATTATTAGGTATATCCCCGGGAAGGTTTTTGAAAAATAATTTCTTGAATATCTTGAATATCCTTAGAGTTATTTGCAGATTTGTGGATTTAACTAAATGATGATGATTATTTATCAAAAGTAAGATTTTCACCTATTAATTGCGCACAAGTCAAAGTTAGTTTTATCATTTATCTACAACATATATATTGGGAGAATAGATAAAATGATGATTTTGTAATGTAGAAAATTAGGAAAGACAAAATTCAGGATGACACGGCAATTTATTTGAGACAAGAATAATGATACAATTTCAAAGCAAGATACTATTCCTTTAACTTCCCATTACCGAGGGAACCAATTAATATTCATTTTATTCAACTTATCGAGTATTTTTCAAGGGACCGGGAAAAAATGTTCACTAGATAAAATGATGATTTTGTAATGTAGAAAATTAGGAAAGACAAAATTCAGGATGACACGGCAATTTATTTGAGACAAGAATAATGATACAATTTCAAAGCAAGATACTATTCCTTTAACTTCCCATTACCGAGGGAACCAATTAATATTGATTTTATTCAACTTATCGAGTATTTTTCAAGGGACCGGAAAAAAATGTTCTCTAGGTAAAACGATGATTTTGTAATGTAGAAAATTAGGAAAGACAAAATTCAGGATGACACGGCACACAGGGACCGGGAAAAAAATGTTCACTTTATCGAGAGATTCATATTTACGAGTTTCAAAAATTATCAAAATCTATCTTTTTTTTTTAAATAAGTTTATAGAGAATTATTTTAACAAATTTTCGTTAGACAAACTTTTACTCGAGAAAAACCCGGGCGAAGCCGGGTACATCCGCTAGTATCTATATATCTATATTAATAAAATGGAAATTTCATAAGTGGACATCACTAAAAACTTTCGTTACAATGCATCAATTTCAACTAAATTTTCAACATTTATGTAAAACGAGATGGAGCAGGTTTTGCTTAACATCAAAATATATTTCCTAACATTAACATGCGTAACTTCGCTGTTATCGATTAAATACAAAAAAAAATCAACAGAGTTAATTTTATTTATATATAAATACAAAATTAAATTTAAACAGAGTTAATTTTTTTACATACTAGCTAATAATCTCAATCTAAAAAATATTCAAAACAAGCAATTTTAAGATAACACCATATGTAAAACAGTCGGCCAAGAAAACAACAACGATATTACATCTTTCTCACATATTCACACACAATCTTGATTATTAATTAAAACTAATCTTTAACATTGTTTATTATACTTCAACTTTTATTTCTACATTTGTTTTTAAAAACCCAATTGTTTTATCATGTTTCTAATTTCGCCTAACAAATATACAAATTTATAGTGACCAACATATGCAAATTTTATCTTTGTTTTTATTTAACTTGATATCGTAAACATAACATCCATTGTAAGCATTTTTCTGTTCACCTTCCGTGGTTTCTCTTTTCTCTGATAGTATTTAGGTGTTGTATATTTTCTTATTACTAGACTACAAACATTCCCTCGAGAAAAACCTGGGCGAAGCCAGGTACATCCGCTAGTATATATATATAATTGAATGTCTGTCTGTTTGTCTGTACTCTATAGATTCAAAAACCATACATCCAATCGCCGTGAAATTTGGCATATTTTTAGGTATGTCCCCGGGAAGGTTTTTGAAAAATAATTTCTTGAATATCTTGAATATCCTTAGAGTTATTTGTAGATTTGTAGATTTAACTAAATGATGATGATTATTTATCAAAAGTAAGATTTTCACCTATTAATTGCGCACAAGTCAAAGTTAGTTTTATCATTTATCTACAACATATATATTGGGAGAATAGATAAAATGATGATTTTGTAATGTAGAAAATTAGGAAAGACAAAATTCAGGATGACACGGCAATTTATTTGAGACAAGAATAATGATACAATTTCAAGGCAAGATACTATTCCTTTAACTTCCAATTACTGAGGGAACCAATTAATATTGATATTATTCAACTTATCGAGTATTTCAAAGGGACCGGGAAAAAATGTTCACTAGATAAAATGATGATTTTGTAATGTAGAAAAATAAAAAGATAAAATTCAGGATGACACGGCAATTTATTTGAGACAAGAATAATGATACAATTCCAAGGCAAGATACTATTCCTTTAACTTCCCATTACCGAGGGAACCAATTAATATTGATTTTATTCAACTTATCGAGTATATTTAAAGGGACCGGGAAAAAATGTTCACTAGATAAACTGATGATTTTGTAATGTAGAAAATTAGGAAAGACAAAACTCAGGATGACACGGCAATTTATTTGAGACAAGAATAATGATACGATTCCAAGGCAAGTTATTATTCCTTTAACTTCCAATTACCGAGTGAACCAATTAATATTGATTTTATTCAACTTATCGAGTATTTTTCAAGGGACCGGAAAAAAATGTTCACTAGGTAAAACGATGATTTTGTAATGTAGAAAATTAGGAAAGACAAAATTCAGGATGACACGGCACACAGGGACCGGGAAAAAAATGTTCACTTTATCGAGAGATTCATATTTACGAGTTTCAAAAATTATCAAAATCTATATATATATTTTTAAATAAGTTTATAGAGAATTATTTTAACAAATGTTCATTAGACAAACCTTTACTCAGGTAAAACCCGGGCGAAGCCGGGTACATCCGCTAGTATATATATATATATATGATAATTTAAACCAACAACCCTATATATTATAATATTTATAACAAGATTGTCATGTTGTATATAGAACTAATTATAAACTATAACTAATTATATGCATAATTGACATGTCTCCTTGCATCACCAAATGTAATGTACTGAGGATGAATAAATAAAACTATATAATAGATTAAAAACTAAGTTAAAAGCAAGATTGAGAGATTTACAAAGTAACTTCTAAAGATAGATTGGAAGCCGACAGCCAGGCGCCATTCTCGAGTAACAGAGACACGTGTGACACGTGCATGACCCAATTTTCTTGGTCGGAGGCGTAGTATAAAAACGCCCGCGTAGCAACAGCCAGTCAGTTCAGTTCCAGTGAGCCTTCCGGTCAGCGTCACCCCTTATCGTCTCCAGGGACCAACTCATCGACCATGTAAAACAGTAAGGAATCTTCTATCTCCATCTTGCTTTTGGCTCGACTTTTTATCTATTCAAGGAACTTTCTTTCAACTGTGTCGCTTCGTTTTGTGTGTGTGGACATTCCCAAGTTTCCACTCTGCCTCGACCACGACTGCCTGTACCCTGTGAGAACTGTTAAAGATCCTACAAGGTGCAGAGAGGTACTGGAAAACTCTCCACCCCCTGACTGTCCCTCTCGGTTACTACAGGTTTGACCCTCGGTTGCCACAACTTATAGCGAGAGTCGACGAGGTTCTACAAGAGTCAACCAGAGCACCAACGCATTATTACAGAGAGTCGACAGGATCCCTAATCACAGATAAGTCGACTCAACACATATTATTACAGAGAGTCGACAGGATTACCACAACGAAGAAGGTAAAAAGACTGTCCAGATAGAAAAGAGCCAAGAAGCAAAGATGGAGGAACAAGCACGCCATTCCAACGAAACGACCAAGCAATCTTCCCCCCAACGACACAGCCGAACATCCCGCAAAATAAGCCGGTGAGAAGTTACCCACCTTCGACCTTACAACGCAACCATCCAGACGACATGCCACCATCGCCAAACAGAAGTCACAAGCTTCTACAAGCTCTACAAGACGCCTTCCACGTCATCAGGACAACAACCAAAGACCAAGTCTCCTGACTGAACAATCATAAAAACTGTGAGTTTTTAAAAAATCTACTTAACTCTCTATTCATGCTAACAACTTGATTTTCCACAAATATAATGTTTATTTTTACTGTAATTATTTTTAAATCAAATTTTACCATTTTTATAGCATTTCAATTCAAATTTTAAATATTGTACACCCTCATTTATCATTTTTTACTTTATTTTAAGCAACTTTTAAATCTTAATTCATTACTTTCAATGTTACATAAAAAATCATATTATATTTTAATTACTCGAATCCTATTTTCTAAACTTATTTGTTGTGTTTCTCTTAATACCTTATTTTTATACCAAAAAACACCAATGTCTTAATTAAATACACAAAACTTTGCAAAAAATCATTGTTATGTTCACTATTTTATGTACACGCCCCATTCAAATTATAAGTCACTATCATGCCATTGCCCTTTTACAAGTATAATTTTCGCACTACCATAATTAACAATTTAAAAAATATATTCAAATTTTAATAAACATAGGTGCAACGCATTTTTTAAAAATACAAAAATCGAAAGATACAATATCTTCAAAAGCACAACTAGAAATGTAACTGTCCTTCCCCAAAACAAGTTAAAAATTCCAGCATAGCTACACTCCCTCGTCCTTTTCTTTTTACATGCATAATTATTAATAATTCACACATCCCTCGGAACGAACTTCAACACATTCCCACCTTACTTTCGCCAATTGGCCACACGAGCTCCATATCGTCGCGAACACAAAGATTTCACGATAAACATACCACCTCTATAACAATCTGAAAATTCTCGATGTGTTTCGTACAACAACCACCCATGACTAATAAATTTGTTATTCATTCGGAAACTAGTTAGATGCTGTACCAAAAACAAAGACTTCACGTGACACCTTTCTATTCAATCCACTTACTAGTGTCACACAGCGCACCACAACAATTTTCTCACTTAACAGGCCCAAGACGCCTTCATGCCTGTGACACCTCACCAAAGCGTGTCTACGTTGAAGTCGCACTTTTATTCACATCTAAACCTGACATCATTGAATAACATTTTTTAATAAGTCCGCAACAACGTCGAAACACAACACTTACGAACACCAAGAAAACTATATTTTCAATTAGGTCAGAAAACAAATTACCACAGTCGAGGCAGAGAGATTTTTTTCTAGCCAGCAGGGTGACTCACAACGCCCGCCAACATCAATAAACAGCAGCGGCGTCAGGTTAACATGACACCTCCAATTCCAGTACGCCTGTACCTGAAACAAGTCATCCAACTCGCAGGACGGATAGATTGCAGCACATAAAACTAATTGACTTACCAATAATTACCCAATTCACTTATTAATTTGAACTTTAATATTGAAATATCATAAAACTTTATATCTTCAACTATCATTGTGTGTTTTACAACTTTTACATTGTTTTCACGACCAGTGTGGAATATTTTTTCTAAACTAGAACGCCATCTTTTATATAATGTTAAACCTTTATTGTTATATATTACAATCATCTTCGTCAATGCAATCCATTTTTTTAAAGAATCAATCAAGTTATCATTTATTTTATATTTGTATGCTATATGTCTTTGTTTTTCTATACCCCAGCACGCAAAAGAGAAAACATTCTCTACATATCACCATGAGCATGTCATTTCACGTATTCCCAGTTTCAGAGAGACATAGAAACACCAATGTTTACCAAAAGGGAAATGACCTAGTTACACACCACAGTTGTAACTTTTCTTCAAAAGAGACAATTTTTGTTCCATTTTTCACTACTTAACATTTATCTAATCATTAATAACCTTTAATTATATTATAACTTTGTATAAAATCTTGAATAATTATTTTTATTTTTTTTACTTTTCAATTATATAATCAAATTTTTATTCCAACATTATTTTAACAACTTTATTTTAACAATTTTATTTTTCATGATATTATTTTAGTATGACAAAACATTTAATTCTTTCAATAATCATTTTTAATTCATTATTATATCTTTTATATATTACTAATTCATTATTATATCTTTTATATTTTACTAATTCATTATTATATCTTTCATATAGTACATGTTTGATCTTATCCACTTATACTTTTTTTATCCGCAATCATATTTTTATCTTTTTATTCACTATATTTTTGTTTAAATAACTTTATTATATGACAATGTTTATTTATCAGCAACTACCGGGCATACAACAATCGTTTTTCAATAATCCTACTTACTAATCACTTCCCTAGACTTTTTTCACTACCTATTTCAGCCATTGCTCAAACCATAGTAGAAACGACAGCACTGCTTGACAATTTTTCTTTTGATTTCGTAATTCAACAAACTCTTTGAACACAGTTCCCCAGAAGTACAAGTCTCGACTTTTGGTCTGAACACGTTTCAAAAGTTTATTTCAATCATCCGCAGAACACATCACAAACGCATGCACAAAGCGTTCACATTTTTCAATTTTCAATTTTTTTTCAGCTCTAGCGGACCACAATCAACCTTTGATTTCAAGTCAAGTCAGACCACCTACTGTCGATACAACAATTCTACTTATCGCATGGCTCTACCACCCCTTCCAAGCATATTAATTCTTTTCTTCAACATCTTTTCAACCAATAACCCTACAATTGTGACAAAGCACTGTAACCTTATACAGGATCACAGGTGAAACATTGCCTAGGAAGACGCACAAGTCTATATCCTCGCTTTGCACCTGGATCTCAGTATTTGATTGTCTGTGCAACACTTACAATTCATATTCTTCAACCCCTAACCCTTTCCAACGCCCGCCAACGATCTTTTAGAACATCATTTTTTATCATCATTAATTTTTATCAAACAAAGGTTTTATCTAAAGTTCTCTTTTATAATGAATATATTAACTTTTAAATTAAACATAAGTTTTATTTTTATAATTTTCAGATATATCCAAATAAACATCTTGTTATAGCCCTTTACCCTCACAGTTTTAATTAATTAAAAGAAATTTTAATTACTTACCTGTGTTAGAGAGGCTTTACCCGCTTAAAACCGGATAAACCCTTTCACTCCCGGGGCCCATCTATGATAATTTAAACCAACAACCCTATATATTATAATATTTATAACAAGATTGTCATGTTGTATATAGAACTAATTATATGCATAATTGACATGTCTCCTTGCATCACCAAATGTAATGTACTGAGGATGAATAAATAAAACTATATAATAGATTAAAAACTAAGTTAAAAGCAAGATTGAGAGATTTACAAAGTAACTTCTAAAGATAGATTGGAAGCCGACAGCCAGGCGCCATTCTCGAGTAACAGAGACACTTGTGACACGTGCATGACCCAATTCTCTTGGTCGGAGGCATAGTATAAAAACGCCCGCGTAGCAACAGCCAGTCAGTTCAGTTCCAGTGAGCCTTCCGGTCAGCGTCACCCCTTATCATCTCCAGGGACCAACTCATCGACCATGTAAAACAGTAAGGAATCTTCTATCTCCATCTTGCTTTTGGCTAGACTTTTTATCTATTCAAGGAACTTTCTTTCAACTGTGTCGCTTCGTTTTGTGTGTGTGGACATTCCCAAGTTTCCACTCTGCCTCGACCACGACTGCCTGTACCCTGTGAGAACTGTTAAAGATCCTACAAGGTGCAGAGAGGTACTGGAAAACTCTCCACCCCCTGACTGTCCCTCTCGGTTACTACAGGTTTGACCCTCGGTTGCCACAACTTATAGCGAGAGTCGACGAGGTTCTACAAGAGTCAACCAGAGCACCAACGCATTATTACATATATATATATATATAATTGAATGTCTGTCTGTCTGTCTGTACTCTATGGATTCAAAAACCATACATCCAATCGCCGTGAAATTTGGCATATTATTAGGTATATCCCCGGGAAGGGTTTTGAAAAATAATTTCTTGAATATCTTGAATATCCTTAGAGTTATTTGCAGATTTGTAGATTTAACTAAATGATGATGATTATTTATCAAAGGAAGATTTTCACCAATTAATTGCGCACAAGTCAAAGTTAGTTTTATCATTTATCTACAACATATATATTGGGAGAATAGATAAAATGATGATTTTGTAATGTAGAAAATTAGGAAAGACAAAATTCAGGATGACACGGCAATTTATTTGAGACACGAATTATGTTACAATTTCAAGGCAAGATACTATTCCTTTAACTTCCAATTACCGAGGGAACCAATTATATATATATAATATTGATATTATTCAACTTATCGAGTATTTTCAAAGGGACCGGGAAAAATGTTCACTAGATAAAATGATGATTTTGTAATGTAGAAAATTAGTAAAGACAAAATTCAGGATGACACGGCAATTTATTTGAAACAAGAATATTGATACAATTCCAAGGCAAGATACTATTCCTTTAACTTCCAATTACCGAGGGAACCAATTAATATTGATTTTATTCAACATATCGAGTATTTTTCAAGGGACCGGGAAAAAATGTTCACTAGATACACTGATGATTTTGTAATGTAGAAAATTAGGAAAGATAAAATTCAGGATGACACGGCAATTTATTTGAGACAAGAATAATGATACAATTCCAAGGCAAGATACTATTCCTTTAACTTCCCATTACCGAGGGAACCAATTAATATTGATTTTATTCAAATTATCGTGTATTTTTCAAGGGAGCGGAAAAAAATGTTCACTAGGTAAAACGATGATTTTGTAATGTAGAAAATTAGGAAAGACAAAATTCAGGATGACACGGCACACAGGGACCGGGAAGAAAATGTTCACTTTATCGAAAGATTCAAATTTACGAGGTTAAAAATTATCAAAATATATATATTTTTTAAATAAGTTTATAGAGAATTATTTTAACAAATGTTCGTTAGACAAACCTTTACTCGGGCAAATCCCGGGCGAAGCCGGGTACATCCGCTAGTATCTATATATAAATATATAATTGAATGTCTGTCTGTTTGTCTGTACTCTATAGATTCAAAAACCATACATCCAATAGCCGTGAAATTTGGCATATTATTAGGTATATCCCCTGGAAGGTTTTTGAAAAATAATTTCCTGAATATCTTGAATATCCTTAGAGTTATTTGCAGATTTGCAGATTTAAGTAAATGATGATGATTATTTATCAAAAGTAAGATTTTCTACCTATTAATTGCGCACAAGTCAAAGTTAGTTTTATCATTTATCTACAACATATATATTGGGAGAATAGATAAAATGATGATTTTGTAATGTAGAAAATTAGGAAAGACAAAATTCAGGATGACACGGCAATTTATTTGAGACAAGAATAATGATACAATTCCAAGGCAAGATACTATTCCTTTAACTTTCAATTACCGAGTGAACCAATTAATATTGATTTTATTCAACTTATCGAGTATTTTTCAAGGGACCGGGAAAAATGTTCACTTTATCGAGAGATTCATATTTACGAGTTTCTTATCCAAGTTCGACTGTATATCTATTATTTTTTTTTATAAGTTTATAGAGAATTAAAAAACTATTTTAGAGGCGTAATATTCTTTTTAAAATAATACAATTTCTACTGTCCTTACTGAGATGGAAAAATTAAAGGGAGGTTTTTTTCCATCGCAGTAAGGACAGTAGAAATTGTATTATTTTTAAAAGAATATTACGCATCTAAAATAGTTTTATAATTTGATAACAGATGGCGCTCTAGTGCATCGTAACATTATAGAGAATTGTTTTAACAAATGTTCGTTAGACAAACCTTTACTCGGGTAAAACCCGGGCGAAGCCGGGTTTGTCCGCGAGTATCAAATAAAACTGTCACATGGTCGGAAATATTTGTTAAATTAAAAGTTTTAATGAATATTTTGGAGCGGCTCCCAAATATTAACTTTTCCTATTTCCATTATGTTTTAATTTGTCTAATAACTATTCAATTCAAATATTAAAATTATTCATCTTATAAATATATAATGCTTATAAAATATACTTTATTAAAATTATATGAATTAACATTAATATCATATTAATTGTTGCCATATCAATATAATAAAATAATTAAGCATCATTCTAAAAATAAATCATAAATAATATGAAATGTAAATATTTATCTATAATATATCAAGCACATATGTCTAACATTATATAATCTAGAATTGATATTTGACCACACACACAGATGAAAAAAATAACTTCAACATGTAATAATACAACAATGCAACCCCTTCTGATAATTTGTATTAAATAAATGTAATTAAAGGTTTATTTTACAATAAATAATTTGTTATCTGACTCCGCCTAGAATTCCATGCCACCCACAAAATGGTGAGCCGGTAAACTTTAACGAACATTTGCAAGCAATCAAACAAGAATTTCAATTCGATCAAAAGTGAAAAATAAAAATACTCATAATATCAAATTATAAATATTTAAGAAATACATATTAAATATTTATATTTAAAACAAAAATTATAACACATTTCGCAATATATAAAAACTACGAAAACGTACATCGTTTGGTATTTAATTCAAGGCAAATTTTCAACTTAAAAGCAAATCAGATATCAAATATAATTTTAAGAAATAAATATTAAATAAATTCAAATACACATTAAATTGGCAATTAAAAAATAATATATAACTTACAATTTAAAAATTATAACTTGATAATATATTTGTAGTATTCTGTGTTTTAAAATATAGAATATATCATCATCATAAACAATAATAATACGATGTATAATGTAAACAACGTGTTGATGTAAAAATATAAATATAAAGTGTAATAAACAATTTGTAATAATAATATCATCTGGTGAGTAATGTTTAATTAAATAATAACTATACAACATAAATTGGCGACGAGAATTTGAAAATATAACTGTAGCCCTAAAAAACAAGTATGGCAGCCAACCTGACGCCACCTTTACCAATGAATATGAATGCAAGCAATTTATTTGCGGAATATAAGCAATGGATGGAATCCTATGCCATTTTTGAAAAAGCATCTGGAATTTCAAAAAAAATCGGATGAAATTAAGAGAGCAACTCTATTGCATTGTTTAGGGCCAAATGTACAACGTATATTTTTCAACTTGCCAGATGAAAAGGAAAATTATGAACAAACTAAAATGGCTTTAGATAAATATTTCACACCTCATAAAAATGTGGTCACTGAGAGATTTAAATTTAGACAAAGAGTCCAGAAAGATGATGAATCGATCGACAACTACCTAATTTCTTTAAGAGAGCTTTCTAAATCTTGTGAATTTGGGAATTTAGAAGCTGATATGATAAGAGACCAAATAATTGAAAATGTAACAACAAAAAACTTAAAGAAAAATTATTGCAACAAGAAAATTTGACACTGTCAAAAACCATTGATATTGCTAGAATGTTAGAAATTTCTAGAAAAGAAATTAGACTTCTTGAACCTCAAAATGATCAAACACTAAATAGAGTTCAAAATAAACCTAAAAAGCACTATAATGCTAATAATTTCATCAAAGGTAGATTCACTAATCAAGGTACCCCATCATTTTCAGGTGCCTCAAAGCCTAAATGTTATCGCTGTGGAATAGATACACATTCAGCACAAGAATGTGGTGCTAAAAAAATGACTTGTTCATATTGCAATAAATTAGGACATCTTTTTAGAGCTTGCAGGAACCGCCCAAATCAAAATAATAATAGAAACCACAAAAGTTTCAATCAAACTAAAGTTAAGACCATACAAGAAGAAAATAAGACTGAAATAGGTGAAAGTTCAGATGAATATACCTACTATACAGGTGCTGAAAATAAAGAAAAAGTGCAAATAGATAGTAGTGAAATAAATATGATAATTGATACAGGGAGTGATAGAACTTTAATAAGCTATTATAAGATGCTTGAATTATATGGCCATAAAATTATGCCAAAATTACATGACACCACCCGAACCTTTTTTTGCCTATGGTCAAGATAGACCTCTTCCATGTTATGGTTATTTCAATGCTGTGATTTCTTGGAAAGAAAATTCAGTTTCAGAAGAAATTTATGTGATTGATAAAAAAGTTGAATCTTTGTTGGGAGGCAAGGTTAGTTTTGAACTAGGTATAATTAAAAGGGTAAATCATGTAAATGAATCAATGTCTACTAATGTAGAAACTCTTGTTCAAGAACATGAGCATCTTTTCCATGGACTTGGAACTATAAAAGGCTATACTCATAAAGTGACATTGAAAGACAACTATAGGCCCATTGCCCAGAGATGCTGTCGTATACCTTATGCAATGGTAGAAGCAGTAAATCAAGAGCTTGATAAGATGCTAGAGAATGGAATCATTGAAGAAGTGCATCAAGGTTCTGAATGGGTTTCTAACATAATAGTTGTTCCAAAAAGGGATAGTGAGGAAATTAGACTATGCATAGACCTTCGGGAAGTGAATAAAGCAATATTGAGAGAAAGACATCCAATTCCTACAATTGACAATATGTTACATGCCCTTAAAGGTGCTAAAGTATTTGCAAAGCTGGATGCAAAAAAAGGGTTGTGGCAGGTTGACTTAGACCCTCAATCTAGACCCCTCACAACTTTCATCACGCACCGTGGTTGTTACAGATTTTGTAAAGTTCCTTTTGGTCTATCAAGTGCTCCAGAGGCATATCAGAAAGGAATGGATTCAATTTTGCTTGATTTGAAAGGTGTAATTTGTTACTTGGACGATGTCGTAGTTTACGCCAAAGATAGACAAGAACTAGAAGAAAGGCTTAGAAAAGTCTTACAAAGATTTGATAAAGTAGGCATTAGGCTCAACAGGAATAAGTGCAAATTTGCAATGGAAGAATTGGATATTTTAGGTCACATTGTTAGTAGTGAAGGTATTAAACCTGATAATAGGAAAATAGAAGCAGTCTTAAATTTTCCAATACCAAAAAATATTGAGATGTTAAGGTCATTCTTAGGAACTTGTGGGTTTTTAAGAAAATTCATACCTAATTTTTCTAAATTGGCAGAACCTCTAAATAATTTGACTAGAAAAAATGTTAGGTGGAATTGGGATTTGAAAACAAATAAAGCATTTCAGGATCTTAAAGAGTCACTAACAAAAGAGCCATGCTTGGCATATTACAACTTGAACTCAACAACTGAATTAATCACAGATGCAAGCCCTATTGGTCTTGGAGCAGTATTAATACAAACACAACAAAATGGCATTAAAAGACCCATTGCATATGCCAGCAGATCCTTAACTGATACTGAAAAAAATATATTCACGAATAGAAAAAGAGACATTGGGATGTGTATGGGCAATTGAACATTTTAACACCTATATTTGGGGAAGGAAATTTGTGTTAAAAACAGATCACAAACCTCTAATCTATATGCTGAATCCTAAAAATGGAGCTGTTTTGCCTCCAAGAATTCAAAGATTGAGTTGGAGATTACAACCATATGACTTTGAAATTGAATTCATTCAAGGAAAGCAAAATATTGCAGATATATTTTCAAGACAACCTCTTTCTAACACAAGTGATGAAAAATGGCTGGAGGACTATGTTCATAAAGTCTTATCCATCACTTCTGAAGAGCTTCAAGCACTGTCTTTGAAAGAGATAAAAGTTTGTACAGAGCAAGATCCTTTGTTTCAAAAACTGAAAGATATGGTTCAAAAGGGAGTTTGGCCATATCCTTTGAATGAAGAATTCAAATGTTTTTATAAGTTTAAAGATTAACTCTCAATTTTTGATAATCTCATCTTAAAAGGAAGTCGAATTTTGCTACCTTCAAAACTAATAAAGAGAGTCTTGAGAATTGCACATGAAACACATCAAGGAATGACAAGAACCAAACAACTGTTAAGAGAAAAATATTTTTGGATAAACATGGACTTTGACATTGAAAATTTGATTAGAAACTGTCCAATTTGTGTAAGGAATCAACCATTGATAAATGATCAACCATTGCAAATAGTTCCGTTACCATCAAAACCTTGGATGAAACTTGGAATTGACATAGTTGGTCCAATTGGCCATCATTATGTTTTAACAGTGATTGACTACTATTCTTCATATCCGGAAGCAATGATAATAGAAGACATTTCCAGCAAGACAATTATTGAAAAATTAATGGAGATCTTTGCAATACATGGTTATCCACATGAAGTTGTAACAGATAATGGCTTACAGTTTGTAAGTGCATCAATGGAAAGATTTTTAAAAGAATGTGGAATCAAGCACATCAAAGCCTCACCCTATTACCCAAAAAATAATGGGAAGATAGAAATATTCCATAGATTTCTAAAGAAACAATTCAATTCAAGTTCTGAAGAAGGGAAAGATTGGAAAGAAGATTTATCCAGAATTTTAATGTCTTACCGAACTACTACAAACAGATCTACAGGAAAGACTCCAGCATTCCTATTATTTTCAAGAGAAATCAAAACTAAATTAAGCTCACTTGTTAATGATGCAGAAGAAGATGAATCCAACATCAAAGAATTCAATATTGTCTACAAAGAAAAAATGAAAACATATAATGATATAATTCGGAAAGCTAGTCCTCATAATTTTGAAATTGGAAATTTAGTTTATGTGGCAAATCCAAATAATGGAAAACTTGATTCAAATTTCAGATCAGAACATCATGTCATTCTTGAAAACACTTCAATAAATTCTTTTAAATTAGTCAACACTAAAAATGGGAAAATAATTCATAGAAATGCTAAACATTTGAAACATGTTCCTACTCAAGAGACCAATCAAGGCATTTCTGACTTGATTCCAGAAGAGAGCCAGGAAAATCTTAGTTCAGATTCAACAAGAATTGAACACCTCAACTCTTCTGATGTACAAATACCAGATGATAATTCCTCAAACCAAGACAAGGACACTTCTTTAAACCGACCAAGTTCAAGTAGAACAGGGTCTACATTTAACCCAGTTGTTTCAGATAGACTTGATGCCGAGGCTCTTCACCAGTTGCCACCAGAGGTTTCTCCACCCTTGCCGACTACCAAGGAACCCGTGATCACCAGGAGTGGAAGAGTCGTCAAGCCATCATCAAGATATAAAGACATGATTCCTTTCATCTAAAGGAAGGAGGGAATGTAGTATTCTGTGTTTTAAAATATAGAATATATCATCATCATAAACAATAATAATACGATGTATAATGTAAACAACGTGTTGATGTAAAAATATAAATATAAAGTGTAATAAACAATTTGTAATAATATTTTTAATATTTGTAATAATATCAAATATTTTTTCTTATCAAATAAAAAAATCAAATATAAAATTTTAATTCTGAATTTTAATAATTATAATAATCAGAATTTTAATATCTCTTAAGGACATATAATTTTTTAAATACAATATATTCTCAAAATGGATTCAATTAAAGCACCCGAATTTTGGCCAAACGATCCAGAATTGTGGTTCATAACATTGGAATCACAATTTTTATTGAACAAGCCAAGTCCAATTACAAATGATCACACCAAATTTTCTTATCTAATTTCACTTTTACCTCCATCAACTGCCATAGAGGTACGTGATTTCATTATATCACCTCCACCAGACAATAAATACGACGCGCTAAAGAAGGCCATAATTAAATGTACCGCTGACAGCGAATTTAAAAAACTACAGCAATTGTTGACTCAAGAAGAACTTGGAGACAGACTGTCTAGCCAATTATTACGCCACTTAAGACAATTGATTGGAGAAAGCAAAGCCGTCAGTGACACAACATTAAAAATGCTCTGGATGCAACGTTTACCTAAAAACATCCAAATAATTCTGACAACGCAAGAGCAAGCATCACTAAACGCTCTAGCAGATTTAGCTGATAGAGTGACGGAGATTACTTATTCACCATCTTCAAGTACTTCGACTTTAGAAAAGAAACTGGCATCTTTGCGTGCGGAAATTTCAGCATTGAAAATTGACCTTAACAAGAAGGAAGAAAGAATACCTCGTTCAAGATCCAGAAGCTCATCTTCATCTCGAAAATCTTCCCCAAACAGTTATAGAAAGTACAATCCAAATGGCTCTTGGTGCTGGTATCATTTTCGATTCAAGCACCATGCAAGAAAATGCATCTCACCTTGTACTTTCAACAAAAAAGCAAAGAACCAGCAGGAAAACTCCAACAACAATCAGTAAGCCCGGTGGTTACTGATTGTAGCAATAATAAAGGCCACCGTCTATTTATCACTGACTACCGCAACAAAATTAGTTTTCTCCTTGACACAGGTGCAGAGATCAGTGTCCTGCCTCCTCGTCCTGAAGATAGACGGCGTGGTCCAACAAAATTTACTCTCACAGCAGCAAACAATTCACCTATCAAGACTTATGGCGAAAGATTCCTTAATCTTGATCTAGGTCTTCGTAGAGATTTCAAATGGAGATTCATAATAGCAGACACAAACAAAGCCATTCTAGGAGCTGATTTTATGGAACACTTTGGAATAATTCCAGATATCAAAGGAAAGTTTATAATTGATTCTTTAACGAAGCTACGCAAGCGTGCATCAATTACAAATTTCAACTCACTTTCTCCAAAGTGCGCAATAAACAGCTATGAAGACAAATTTTTGAACATTCTCTCTCATTATCCCTCTCTAACTAAGCCTCCATCATATTCCACACCAGTCAAGCATTCAGTCACTCACCATATTACTACAAAAGGGCAACCAACATTCTCCAAACCAAGACGGCTGAATCCAGAAATATTTAAAATTGCCAAATCAGAATTTGAGCACATGATGGAACTAGGTTTATGCAAGAGAGGAGACGGAGCATGGGCATCACCTTTACATCTAGTCCCTGAGAAAAATTCTATAGACTGGAGACCATGTGGCGACGACAGAAGACTAAATGCTGTGACCCAACCTGATTGTTACCCCATTCCGCACATTCAGGATTTCACCCAAAGCCTTCATGGCTGTACAATTTTCAGCAAAATAGATCTCGTGAAGGCGTACCACCATATTCCAATTAACCAAGAAGACATACCCAAAACGGCAATAACTACGCCATTTGGTCTATTTGAATTCACACGCATGAACTTTGGTTTAAAAAACGCAAGCCAAACATTTCAAAGATTCATGGATGAAGTAACAAAAGGTCTAGATTTTGTCTTCGTTTACATTGATGACGTTTTGATCGCCAGTAAAAATGAAAATGATCACATTCAACATCTACATACAATCTTCAAAAGACTTTCCGATCATGGATTAACAGGCAATATATCTAAAAGAGTTTTCGGAAAACCTTCACTAGAATTTCTTGGACACATCATTGACAACAAAGGAATAAAACCTCTTCCTGAGAAAATAAGAATCGTTAAAGATTTTCCTCAACCTAATTCGACCCGTCAACTCCAAAGATTTATTGGTCTTGTAAATTTTTATCACAGGTTCATAAAAAATTCAAGTCATATTTTAGCTCCGCTTTATTCACTTTTAAAAACTAAATCTCCCAATGCATCATTAAATTGGACTTCAGACACATTAGAAGCTTTTCAAAACATCAAAAATGCTCTTGCAGAAAACACACTTTTAAACTACCCTCAACCCAATTCTACATTAAGTGTACTGGTTGATGCTTTCAACGTTGCTGTTGGTGGTGTCCTCCAACAACTGAATGACACTGCATGGGAACCAATTTCATTTTTTTCAAAAAAGCTATCCCCAGCAGAAACGAAATACTCAGCATTCGACCGGGAACTCCTAGCTGCATTCCTCTCTGTTAAGCATTTCTCATACTTTCTTGATGGAAAAACATTCATGCTTTTTACAGACCACAAGCCTCTAACGTATGCCTTCACATCAAAATCTGAACGTTCACCTCGTCAAGAACGTCATCTCAACTATCTTTCACAATTCTCCATGGACATACGCTATGTTAAGGGAAGTGAAAACATTGTGGCTGATACCCTTTCAAGAATTGAAATCGAAACTTTCAATCACACGAAGGTTAATCTAGATCTTAATGCATTCCCTGAAATTCAAGAAAAGGACAAAGAACTAAAAACTCTCATTGATAATTCAAATTCTTCACAAACAATCAAATTAATAAAACAACAAGTTCCTTTTTGCAATAAATTAATTTACTGCGATATTTCTACTGGAAATCCCAGACCTTTCGTGCCTGAAAATTTCCGACGACAAATTTTTAATTCTCTCCATAATTTGTCTCATTCAGGAATTCGTGCAACAAGAAAACTAATAACTCAAAAATACTTTTGGCCCAAAATGAATCAAACAATAAATCATTGGTCAAAGTCCTGTTTAGATTGTCAGAAAAGCAAAATTCACAGGCATACAATTACAAAACACGGAATTTTTCCTCTCCCATCAACACGCTTTGAACACGTTCATCTTATTTATTTATTTATTATCATTTACAAAGCACGCGATATCCGTCTTGGATATTTGCATGCATACACAAGTTTGGGAGCTTATTTACAGTAATTATTAATATGATTTTAGTTATTATAATAGAAATTATTAACATATTTGTCAGTTAGTTAACGATTTAATTACCCTATAATGAATATTAGTGAACATCACAGATAAGAACAGAAATTTAGAGCTATTTACCGCATATATCTATATATCAGTTATTACAGCCCAGGCTATCTATTACTAAAAAACATTCTACAAAATCTATTAAAATTTATATACATATATCTATTATTAACTATTTGATTTAGACAGTTTATATTTATTTGATTTTTGACTCTCAAGTCCTCTACAAGTCGACAGTCCGTTAGAATATGTACAGGATTTTCTTCTTCTGCACCACATGAGCATTTAGGCGAATCCGTCTTTCTGACTTTGTACAAATATGATCTAAAGTTACCGTGTCCAGTAAAAAATTGGACATTGTAAAAATTTGGCTTGACATATTTGGGTATTTGGGAATCAGTGAAGAAGGACTTGAAAATGGTATTAGTCTTCTCATAGTATTTCTGCAATTTTCCCCTTATATAATTAGAAATTATATTCCTACTTGAAGAGTCAAATCGGTTGTAATTTATTTCGGTTTTCAACATGTTAGATTCAATATAATCAGTAATTTTGGGGACTTGTGCAAGTATATGTGTACAATCCGATGATGTTGTACTGTAGGCCTGTATACAATGTTTTAATATATTATATTGAAGAGAATTTAGTTTGTCTCCTTAGACTTTTTGTTTATGAATGGAAACCATATTGGATAACCATAAGTAATTGTACTTCGATATAATGTCTTATACAATATCAGTCTTCGTCTAAAATCTAGACCCCATGCTTTCTTTGTCAGGCCAAATAGGTATCCACTAGCTCTAGTTACTTTTATGATCATTTCATTAACGTGAGGCGTAAAGTCCAGTTTGCTTCTGACTCGGTGATTTTTAATAGTCACTCCTAGGATCTTAAGTTCTTCAACCGGTTTAATTAACTTGCTACCTGAGACTATTATATCGTTATTGCATTTATATAAATATAATATTTTTGTTTTTTCATCTGACAATTTTAATTTACGACTTTCACACCACTTATTGATTTTTCTTAATACATTATCTATTGTCTTTCTTAGTTGTTCGGGAGTTTTATTCCAACATATTAACGTAATATCATCTGCATATCCTATTGTTTCACAATTATCATCCAGATTATTATTCAGTATCTCATTAACAAGAATATTCCATAATGTGGGAGACAGTGGTCCTCCCTGTGGACATCCTTTACTTAATTTCTTATTAATTTCAGTTGAGGAATATCTAAATCTTATTCTTCTATTATCAAAGTATGATTGTAGAAGTTTTATCATTGAAGCCTGCACACCATCTTTATCTAGTCTTTTCATCAAGGCCGGCCATCTTGATTTAATAGGCCCCTTACCCCATTCTGAAAATTGTACCCACATTTTGACTGCTATAGACAGATATTCAAAATGGCCTGAAGCCTTTCCGATTTCGGACAAAACTGCAATAAGCGTAGCAAAAGCTTTTTTTCGCGGTTGGATTTCTAGATACGGAGTTCCAGCAACAATAACTACTGACCAAGGTCGTGAATTTGAATCACATCTTTTCAAGGATCTCACTTCACTCATTGGCACCAACAGAATACGAACAACGGCATACAACCCTGCAGCAAACGGTCTCCTCGAACGCTTGCATCGTCAAATTAAAGCTGCAATCATGGCAAGCGGAAATACTATTAATTGGATAGATGCTTTGCCTCTAGTACTGCTAGGCATCAGAACATCCTACAAAGAAGACCTCAAATGCACTGCTGCAGAAATGGTTTTCGGGACAACTTTAAATCTTCCAGCTGATTTACTAACCAATTCAGAATTTAAAAACCCCGATCCATCAAATTTTGCCACTCAATTAAAGAATTATATGAGTAGAATTCGACCTCAACCAACAAGACAAACAAAGCAAAATAATATTTTTCTCATAAAGACTTAGACACCTGCTCACACGTCTTTGTAAGAAAAGATTTTGTAAAAAGAGCATTATCTCCACCATACGAAGGTCCATTTCCAGTGGTATCAAGATCTTCGAAGACATTTACAGTTAAAATCAATGACCAAAACAAAGTCATTTCTGTCAACAGACTAAAGCCTGCATTCATAGAAAACACCCCTCAAAGTTTCCACGATTCTTCAATTCTGCCAACTATGCCCGACGGTGCTGAGGAAACTACACCGAAGACAAGTAGCTACACCACTCGCTATGGACGCCACGTACGTTTTCGACTTTAAGTCTTCACTGGCGGGGGAGTGATGTAGCGGCTCCCAAATATTAACTTTTCCTATTTTCATTATAAGTTTTAATTTGTCTAATAACTATTCAATTCAAATATTAAAATTATTCATCTTATAAATATATAATGCTTATAAAATATACTTTATTAAAATTATATGAATTAACATTAATATCATATTAATTGTTGCCATATCAATATAATAAAATAATTATACATAATTCTAAATATAAATCATAAATAATATGAAATGTAAATATTTATCTATAATATATCAAGCACATATGTCTAACATTATATAATCTAGAATTGATATTTGACCACACACACAGATAAAAAAAATAACTTCAACATGTAATAATACAACAATGCAACCCCTTCTGATAATTTGTATTAAATAAATGTAATTAAAGGTTTATTTTACAATAAATAATTTGTTATCTGACTCCGCCTAGAAATCCATGCCACCCACAGTTTATTTTCAAATGTGAAATCTATTATGCTTTTATTATGACAGGTAGGAGTTTTGTTATTGTGAATAAAAATATTATCTATATCTCTATATATATAAAAGTCAATGTCTGTCTGTCTGTTTCGCGATAAACTCAAAAACTACTGAACCAATTGGTACCAAATTTTGCATGTCGCTTTTTATAAACCCGAGGAAAATTTTCGGCTGCATTTTGATTAGTATTTTTGGCTATTTCTTTTTTTCATTTGAAGAACTTTTTTTTCACGCGGACTAATCCGGAATGGAATGAATACCTAAATATAGCCATTTTTTTAAAGCATCGGTGGTTCAGTGGTAGAATGCTCGCCTGCCACGCGGGCGGCCCGGGTTCGATTCCCGGCCGATGCATTTTTTTTTACAATTTTTAAAACTCATTTATATTATATATAATATATATATATTATTCTATCAACTATATTAATTAAATCAAATACCTAAACACTAATATAATACAATTTTTGCCATCACACACACTTTTTTCCTGTAGTTTATGTGTTACTTCTGTATTGCTATTCTATGGCACTTCTAATATTTATTATTGATATACTTTTAGTATGAAGGAAATTGCACCCAAGTGATTTCTGGGGCGAAACCGGGTCATTCGCCTAGTATATATATAAAAATGAATGTATGTGTGTTTGTTTCTGTCCTTTATGCCTGACCAAAATACTCATTGGAATGCCATGAAACTTTGGGAAGCTATTTAGTATAGTACTGTGAAGGTTTCTGAAAAATAATTTCTTGAATATCCTTAGAGTTTTTTGCAGATTTGTAGATTTAACTCGAAAGCAGCGCCCCCATTGCGACGATGATAACAAGTTTTTTATCTATAAGTTTTATTATCACTAAGTTTATTATCTTGAAGATTATTTATCAAAAGTAAGATTTTTACCTATTAATTGCGCATAAGTCAAAGTTAGTTATCGAGTATTTTTCAAGGCACCGGGAAAAATGTTCACTAGATAAAACGATGATTTTGTAATGTAGAAAATTAGGAAAGACAAAATTCAGGATGACACGGCAATTTATTTGAGACAAGAATAATGATACAATTCCAAGGCAAGATACTATTCCTTTAACTTCCAATTACCGAGGGAACAAATTAATATTGATTTTATTCAACTTATCGAGTATTTTTCAAGGGACCGGGTAAAAATTTTCACTTTATCGAGAGATTAAAATTTACGAGTTTCAAATTATCAAAATATATATATTTTTTTATAAATTTATTGAGAATTGTTTTAAAAAATGTTCGTTAGACATACCTTTACTCGGGTAAAACCCGGGCGAAGCCGGGTACATCCGCTAGTAATCTATATATGAATGTTTATTTTCAAATGTGTAATCTTTTATGCTTTTATTATGACATGTAGGAGTTTTGTTATTGTGAAAATAAAAAGAATATAATCTATATATATATAAATTTGAATGTCTGTCTGTTCTCTATAGATTCAAAAACCATACATCCAATCGCCTTGAAATTTTGGGATATTATTAGATATACCCCGGGAAGGTTTTTGAAAAATAATTTCTTGATATCTTGAATATCCTTAGAGTTATTTGCAGATTTGTAGATTTAACTCGCAAGCAGCCCCACCATTGCGACGATGATAAGAAGTTTTTATCTATAAGTTTTATTATCACTAAGTTTATTATCTTAAAGATTATTTATCAAAAGTAAGATTATCTCAGGATGACACGGCAATTTATTTGAGACAAGAATAATGATACAATTCCAAGGCGAAGATACTATTCCTTTACCAATTACCGAGGGAACCAATTAATATCAATTTTATTCAACTTATTGAATATTTTTCAAGGGACCGGGAAAAAATGTTCACTAGATAAAACGAAGATTTTGTAATGTAGAAAATTAGGAAAGACAAAATTAAGGATGACACGGCACACAGGGACCGGGAAAAAAATGTTCACTTTATCGAGAGATTTAAATTTACGAGTTTGAAATTATCAAAATATATCTATTATTTTTTTTATAAGTTTATAGAGAATTGTTTTAACAAATGTTCGTTAGACAAACCTTTACTCGGGTAAAACCCCGGGCGAAGCCGGGTACATCCGCTAGTAATTAATAAAATAGGTTAAATTTTATATCCATTAGAGTTTGTTATTTTATCGAACCAAATAGAGTGACGTGAATTAAAATCTCCACAAAGGTTTAAAGGAGTATCTTTGAGGGTGGCTATCAAATTCTTTTAAAATATTTTATGTTCGTCATCATATTTATTTGAAAGAATGTAAAAGTTTGCTATTACCACCATACACTTTGGTGTGTTCATAGAGATTGATGTACAAAATTGATTTGTAAAACTATCTAACTTTTTATATTTTGTAATTTTATTAAATATAACTGTAGCAGTAAAAATATTTTCGGATGTGGAACGGTATACTATGTGCGAATCTATACCAAGCACGACTCTACTATTTAATACATATGGCTCTTGAAGAATAAGAATATCTGGAGGATTATTTCTAATAGAGCCTCTGAGCTCATTAGTTGCAATTACACTTTTCTTAATATTATGTTGTAGACATTTACATTTGCTCTAGTTAAAAAAAAAATATTATTTCATAGTGGACAATTATGCAAAATGCTTATTAAAATGGCAAATGAAAATATTTCAATTCCTCTCTTTTTCCACATTAGAAAAATATTGAGTTCTATATATGATTTTGTTATATTCTGTAAAGAGGACAATCAGTCCCATTAACTTTGTGGTTTGTTTGTTTATTTCTAAATATAGGGTGATTAGAACAGTTATGGCAACTCAGTTCGTTCGAGCAGGAGTGGGTTCCATGGACCCCACAGACATTGCAAATTTTCTCATTTGTGCAATCTTTAAGTTTATGGTTTGGATTGTATTGAGAGCATTTCTGGCATTGTTTTATCAAGACTTTATCCTGAGTGTGGCAATGTTCTAAGTCAGTGTACAGATAATTGTTCATTTTCTTAATTTTTTTATATGCCTTAGGTGAAAGCCTTAAAACTATAATTTGTGTGGCAGTAGTTGATTTCATTATGAACAATAGCTTTATTTTTAATCTTCCATTCCATTTAATTCTGGATTCATGTTTCAGTTTGTTTTTACAAATCTTGTTGTATCAGTTATTTTAGAAACATTTTAACCACTACTGTTTAATTCTACTTGCGTATTGATTTTATCACTACTGCATTCCGGGTGTTGAATATTTTATTAATTTTAATCTTCCCGTCGTTTTCTCTCATTTTCTTTATGATTTTAAAGATGGCTCGAGTAACATCAGGTTGATGGATGATGAATATATAATAACACCTTCAACAGAGGAAACTCTCTCTAGAGGACACTTCTCTATAAGCGACAGTTTTCACCTGCTACTCCTGCCTCGTAAAGAGACACATTTTTGCTAATTAATAACTCTTGTATGAAGGCATCTTTCTCTAAAGACACTTTTAATATTTATTTATATTAAAATACTTTTTTTAAGAATTATTTTACAAATATATTTTTTAAAAGGCCTTTTCTATGGCTACTTACTCTTCACTCACATTGTTTACTTCCTCATTTCATTTTCACCCCTTTTCGTTAAATAGAAAATATAATTTTAATATAGGTTCAAATAACTCTAAGATGAACATATGAAAATATAAATCATTGAATGAATACAAATAACCTCATATATGCAGATGACACCCCACTGCTAGAGAAAACGAAGACATGAAATAGCTTATTGAGGAAGTGAAAGAATAAATATAAAAATTTGGTTTAAAATTAAATATCAACAAGACCAAAATTAGAACTACCGATAATATATATATTTTTGAAATCCAACAAAATAAAAAAAATGATATAGTTTATCACTTCATATTCTTAGGATCCAGGAATGACAAGATTGGCAGGTTGCTTAGAAGAAGTATAAAAAAAAAGAATAACACAAGGAAGAGATGATATGATAAAATTTGGACAAGATTATGAAAGATAAAGCATTTAATTCAAGAAAAATAATAAAATTGTGGAGGCATTGGTATTCCTTGTGGTCACTTATAGATTTGAGAGCTGAACTCTCAGAAAAAAAGAGAGAAAATAATTGAAGTTTTTTTTAATTTGGACATGGAAAAAGCTACTCAGAAGCCTATGGATAAATATAAAAAGTCATATGTTTCAACTATAAATGAAATTAATCCTATTAGATACCTAAAATCCAAAATATGTAAGTAAAGAATGAATTCCTCGGACACATTTTTTTTTGCTTATCTCTAGTACACGTTGTACAGGCCATGATAATCATGGTGGGTAGAAGTAGGCGACTGCTTTTACTGTAAGTGCCCCAAATGTCTACACATGTGAAAAGCAGTTCGACTTTGCACTTACAAATGTTTCAGAGCCCCGTTTGGTTACTTGCACTCGATGGTGGGGTTGGACTTTGCAAGAATCGGGAACCATTGGAGCATTTTTTAAAGCGAAAATAAAAAGTGTCCAATGCGGGAATCGAAACCGGGTCGTAGTAGTCGAAAGCCAACGGTTAAGACCATCCTTCCACCGACCCCTCGCTCGGACACATAATGAAAGTAAATTGTTAAATATTGTGAATTTGTGATAATAATATTTTGATATTGTAATTAGTGATGTTGTGAAAAATTCAAGGAAGAAGGCATAGAGAAGGACCTGCAATGAACTGGCTAGAAGAGGTCAAGAAACCTACCGGAAGTTCACTTTATCACACACACACACACTATCTGAGACTACTTCCTTTTTTTTTGTTGTTGTTTTTTCGTGGCTATATATTTTAAATGGAATAACTTAAACCCGATTTCTTTCGAAGAACTGTACGCTACAATGTGCATAATTTTCCAAGTATATAGTTTGATGCCACGACTTATCAAATAACCAATGCATTCATAATACAGTACATCAACATATCTCTTTGAAGAGTCCTATAAAGCTACCACCGCCGACTTTTATCCTCTCTAGTCTCTTGTTAATTCCCATGTTATGTATAATTGTGGAAAGCGAAATGACTGTATATAACCTTTTTGGAACATAAGATACGAATCTCATATTCACTCATGGACAGAACTTAAGGACGTGGAAAGTATTTAATGTCGCCGGTCATCTGTTTTTTTTTAAGGAGACAGAGGCAATGTTGTTCACACTTGGTTATCTCATGTGTCTCCAATAAAGGTCACTGTAATATCTTTCAAAGTTATTGTCTGAATCCCGATATACATGCTAAAAGATACAACTTCCTTAAGTTTTGTCCATGAGTGTATTTCTGAAATCCAAATCCTCTTTTTCAATGTTCCTTATAAAATAAGGTCATCATCTTATTCCTCTCGTTGTACCAGGCATCGTTTGTTGCGACGGAACTTTCTTACGAATCCAGTAATTATCTTGACAATATCTTTTGCTTGATTTGAACATCTAATAGGTCGCGCTAGTTGAGTTCCAAAATATATTTGCCATTTATGTGCATGAAATATGGATATGGGCGAAAATTGACATTTTTATTCTCTAGCGTGCTAGTTTATTTTGTATATACAAGATTGTATACTAGCAAAAGCTTCAAAGATTCTGAATGATACCAATTTCTGCGCCGATTGTATTTTAATCTTTTGGCGAATAATTTTTTTCATAGAAATCTCAAAATATTCTCCAAATATTTTACGGAGAGAGCAGCTAACCTATCAATGTCTAAAAGAGAAAGAATTTTTTTTAAACAAAAATATTTCAATATAAAAAAAATAATCTATAGTAAAGTTATTAAAATATTATCAAATATTGAAAAATCCCGCTTAAAATCAAAATATAGTTATCAAAGTGTAAAAAGTTGTTATATAAATGAAAAATGTTGGCATTAAAGTTTAAAATATTTTCGAAGTGTAAAATTCTCTCATTTGATTCTAAAATGTTGGTATTAAAGTGTAAAATGTCATTAAAGTGTAAAATGTTGTAATTGTATTGTATAAAATGTTATTGAAGTGTAAAATGCCTTCATTATATTGAAAAAAGTTGTCCTAAAAGTTCAAAAGCTATATAGCAAACAAGTTCGCTTTATATTAATTTATGTTGATATATATTTTTTGCGATTTATATAAAAATAATTTACAACTTCAAGATGTATATAAAGTGTGTGTTTAAAAATCTAAAGTAAAAGTATATCAAAATGTAAATCATTAAATATCAAAAGGTAAAATTATTTAAGAAAAACGCTTGTCAAATCATTATCTCCGGACAGTTGGCGACTTTCGTATGCTCCAGGAGTCCGGGTTACGCAAAGAAGAGCATCATCATTCAGTAGGATAGCCATTTCAATAGACACTTTAAAATTGAACTATTTTGAAAATATCGAAATAAATTACTTTTAAAAAATTGCTTTAAAAATGACAACAATCGTTACCCCCCAAAGTTTATGCTTATAAGCGTTCATGAGCGATGCTAATCAAGATGGTTTTCACCGAAATTTTCATTATCTTCCTCGCCACCAATGCCCAAGCTAGCGACCCAGATCGCTCAGACTTACTACAAAAATTGGATTACCTATTTGCCATTGGGACGAATTCTTAGTGGTAGCGAAATGTTTTAGCCTTTTTACTTTAAGCCATTACTTTTCAAAAAAAATATATATATATACTTGGTCAAAAAATAACATATTGATTTAACAGATTTGTTTACCAATCTCAACAACTTCATCTTTGGTAAGCAAATCTAAATTAGGTCTAAAAAGAATTTCCATATTTACAAGCAATATTGAATTCTGTCTCCCGGCAATATTTTGGTGATCCGCTTCTGAGTTCACGAAGAAGATCCTCAAATTTCTCTTTGAGACTGCATCTTTCACGAAGAAATATTTTCTATTGATGTGCTTGGTTCTCCAATGATGAGATGTTCCTCTAATCCAGTCTGTTGCTGATTTGCTGTCTGTCTTCAGAACGAGTGGTATTTCAACACAAGATTGCTGACCAATTTCAGAAAGAAAGTTCATAAACCACTTTAACTCTTTAGTGCCATCACAGATAGAAATTAATTCCGTTTCGCGTGTTGACAGGGCTACCATTGGATATTTTTTTCCAACTGAGTAGAGAAGATCTTAATTTAGTTAAATATCCTGAAAATGATTTGAGTCATTATTTAAGGACTGGCTAGCATCTGTAAAGACTTCAATTTTCCCTCATATTCCGTCAAAGCATAGCTTCAAGTATCTATGTATTCTTTTAAGTGCAGTAAGGTAAATGACTTTGGGATCTTTGTTGTACTGGGAAAGTTGACTAAAATAAAATGTTATATTAGGCCTTGTTCCCACTGATAGGTACATCAAGGAACCAATCATTTCTTGGTAACGTTCAGGGTCCAGAGGAGATTATGGGAATGTATATATAGTGTGTATATACAAGACGGTGTGGGCCAGGCTGCATGTGTATAGTGTGGAGCGGAACGCTTCACATGAGGACGTCCACGGCGCCAAGGATTCTTCTGACGGGGAGGTCAAAGGCAAGTCCCACTGTTGTATTCCTTCTGTTAGGTGAGATACAATAAAGCGATAACTTCAGCTGCAATCCCTTCGAACTCACATGTGTATCTTTGTGGTATACTGAGTAGTCAAAGTACACGAATAGCGTCTGGGTACGACGTAACAATATTGATTTCAGAGATTATTTTTACAATTTGTTTACCTATATATAAAACATATTCGCTTAATATCTATTTATTCTAATATTTTGTTGTGATTGATATAATATAATTTATAAATTAAAAATGCATCTAAAGTGTGTATTTAAAAATCTAAAATAAAAGAATATCTATCAAAATTTAAATCAATAAATATTCAAAAAGGTAAAATAATTTTAAATAAATGTTGTCTAAATCATCATCATTAAGTTGAATAGCCATTTCGGTTGCTACTTTAAAGTCGAAGGCGCTCCAGGAACCTGGGTTATAAATATCTCTCTCTTGATGTCGAACTATTAAAAAAAAAATGAAATAAATTACTTTATAAAAATGGCTTCAAAAATTACAACGCTTCCGAGGTTTATGTTCACAAATTAGAGGCGTTCATAATCAAAGCTAACCAAGATGTTTTTCATTGCAATTTTCATTATATTCCTAGCCACCTATGTCCAAGCCAGCGACCCGGGTCGTCCAGATTTACTCCAAAAATTGGATTATCTATTTGCCCAGTGGAACAAGTTCTTAGTGGTGGCACTTGCGTTCCTTTGTGCCATCGCAATGACCTCTGCAAACTATCCAACAAGGACCCAGGGACCCCAAAATACCCAAAAGAAGCCATCCGTCTCCAAGTGCCCGTCCACCATCATCGAGGTGGAAGTGTAAGTGGAGGATATTCGTGTGGCAAAAATCAATTCCTCTAGTTAAATATTATTTTTATTTATTACCCTAGTAAAAACTTCACTAGTGGTGATAAAGAATGAGCTACATAAGTTGTGGAAAATTCAGACAAAATGCCAAACTGTATACAATGGTTTCGGGCTCTGACCCTCCTTAGTACAGGGGCTGCTTCGAGTTCATAACATCTTGTTAATAGAGTTGAAATCGGTCGAATATATGAAGATTATATAACACAATGATTAATGATAATATAACAAAAATTGTGATCTTCTCCTTCTTCCAAGATATGCCCGAAGGATAAGTCAGCATAGTTCTCCCACCTTCCGCACCAAAGTCCTTGACTCTTTTCGAAGCCCTTGATCCCTAACGCACGTCGAAAGTTTTCAAAGATCTTGGGGCTTCGAGCCGCCTACCCTCTCGGGTCGAGATGTCATCGGCATTCGATAGAACGAAACTCCTTTCGAAAAGCCGCTCCTGGAGAATCTGAAGAGGCCCTGTGCAGAGATAGTGAAGAATATAGAGCTCGAAGCACAGCCCTGCTTCATTTCGTTGAGCTGATTTTATGAGCTGAAGTTCTTCCAGCGCCGTCGATCCTTACTGTGATTCCTGCACCAGGGTAGAGGAGAACAACTCACCCCACGAAAAATGGTGGCAGCCGATGGAGATCAAGAGGAATATCAAGAAGGATCGATTGAAAGTGGCAAAAACGCTTACTCTAAGTCTTTAGCGTTGACGGCCAATGGCTTGTTATCCCTACCGGCAATGGCTCCCCATGCGATATATATTCCAGGATTATGTTATTCCCGGAATAGCACACCTCTGGATTTCAGGTACAATATTTGTAAAATGAGGTCACAAATACGTATAAGACCTCCGCTGAGAACCGGGATGTTCGATAGTGGCAGTAAGATAGGTCGCAGTCTGGTAAGGTCTGGATCACTGTGCGGTTTAGGAACAAGGCAGACCACTACGCCACATGGATGGGGACAAGGATTCACGGAGCTGGGAGGCCTCTAAAACTTGATAAGGCGCAGCCACGAGGAATTTCAAAGCCTCGAAACATCTTTCACGGTACCTGTGTGCCCCAACCTGTCACTTTTATAGCGGCAAGCAGCGGATAGCAGAAGCTATTTCTTTATATGATACCTCGAATTGATAGAGCGGATCGTTTTTTTCCAAAGCGATCTCTAAAGTGAATACTCTTAAAATATTATCGATATGTCAAGCGAAAGACCACAAAGATTATATTTCGAACAGCTTGCCGCTCTAACATCTGCCCCAAGTTGCCGCGAATGGTAGTATGAAAATTTCACCAAATGTTCACACCAAAATTTGTTTAGAAGAACCTGCTGGTTGATAATATGCTTAGTATCCACTTCAGTCTTAAGTGAGCAACACTAAATTGGTTTCTACTCATTTTTAAAGTTTAATTTGAATGTTTGCAGTGATGGCTTCATTAGATTGTGCTAACCTAAAGCTAAATTAACTAAGCAATAAAGAAAAACTAAGGATTAAATTGTACAACTGCCAACAATCAGCAATGTGGGGAGATATGTTTTACCACCAAAGCCTTAGTGAAGACATTTTCAAATCATTTAAGATTTGATTTTAGAAAGGTGGAAGACACTAGTATGCTCCGTTTAAAAACTTGCGTAATTGCAATCAACAATTTACTAAATGCTGCTCCGCGGACTGGGAGTCGAAGCTTACGTCCGAGTTCAGGCAGAGATGGATAATCTGCCTCAGTCGATGCTGCCTCGAGGCTTTACATGGATGTACCATCTTGCCTGTGAGATATAGATGTCATCGGCGATATGCAGGGGAGACTGTGAGGTATTTTATCTCAGAAATAAAATATGCCCTAAAATGGTCCAAAACCTCCAAACCTACATGGCATTCATGGTTCTGATGCCCCTCAAGATATCTATGGGTAGCGTCACCCCACGAATAAACTGCTAGCTTTGAGTGAAGCATAATGCTTTTATGCACAGTGGATATTGGTCAATAAGTTCGTCCACCTGAACGAAAACCTCAAGGTGGTTTGAACGTTGGTAGTGGGTAGTTGGTAGGGTCCTTTCGTTGGTAAGTGCTCAGCGTCTAAGATGGTGGCAGTATCGACGAGATCGGAGCAGTTCAAGAGACTGAAATTGCTTCAACTAAACCGGAGGCGATGCCTGTCGCTTACTTATCGGAGATGTTGAAGACGCCGAGGTCCCACACATCTTCTTGAATATAAACAGACACAACAACATAAACGTCACCTGTTCATCCAGGACATTTATGGAGACGATTATGGCGATGTTTCCCGGCCACAGGATGCGTTGCCAGAGGAAAGTAACGTCTGGTGCGAGGACAAAGGTAAGGCCGGATTCCTTGACCACACACGTGACACAATGGCGGCACTAAAGTCAAGGCAGAGGACATACATTGTCCTGGATTTAGATATGAGATATACACCGGTGTTGGCAAAGGCAAGATCACTTAACGGCGATCACTAAATCACAAAAAAATAATTTCAGTGTATTCTGGAAAACAATATAACAATTTCTCTTCGACACGGTCAAGAAGAATGATGGCTCCCCTGGTGACCTTGGGTGATTATCGCAAGCTAAATATTGTGATCATCCCAGATAGATACCACGTCCCAAGACTTGAAGACTTCAATCATATAATAAATTAAACTCTTTTTTTTTTTTCAAAGAAATTCCTATGAAAGGCATAATATCAATTCCTAATTAAGAGAGAAGATCGCAAAAATCAGCGGTGATTGCACTATTTGGTCTTTCAAATTTGAAATGATAAGTTTTGGATTATGTGGTGCTTTTGCAACATACCAGAGGTTCAGCAACGAAGTATTATGTGGTTTATATTTTGGGTTTCCATACTTGGACGATATCCTAATAGCTTCAGAAACTAAATAATTACAATAAAATCGTTTGAGAACAGTTTTTTCAAGGCTTGATCAATATGAACTACACGTCAATCAAGCAAAGACCATCTTGAATAAAATTGAATTCCTAGGATATTTAATCACCCCAGAAGGAACAAATTTGATACTTTCAAAAGTTCAAGCCCTTCTTGACTACAAGAAACCCGAATCAGAAAAAAAATGTCTAGGGATGTTAAATTTTTATTCTAGATTCTTGAAAAACAGCAGATCAGTCAATTTTAAACTATTTCTTAAAAGGCTCGAGAAAGAATGACGCAAGCGTCCTAATCTCTGTACAGAAGAAACATAACAGGAATTCGAGAAGGGAAAAGAAGAATTTTCAAAGACAGCGCTATTGAAATTTCCCGATCCATGATATCAATTAAATTTGTGCACTGACGCATCCTACAAAGCATTCTACGAAGGTGGAGCTTGTGGAAACCCATTGCATTTTTGTATTATATCCCTTTTATCTTATACTAGCCGAATGACCCGGGCAACGCCCGTGTTTTACCCGATTGAATGTTTCGATTCAAATACTATTTGTTACAAATATAAATTAGCGCCTTAAATAAATGCATATGTTAGTTAATAACTATAGCCTATGTGCCTATTTGTCTATGTACTGTTGGCGTCCGTAGGCGTCTCTTACTGGGAAAAAGAAAGAGAGGATTCCATTTAGTTATTAACTAACTAGCCGAATGACCCGGGCAAAGCCCGGGTTTTACCCTATTCAAATACTATTCGTTACAATTATAAATTGGCGCCGTGGATGTCACTCTTGTGAAACGTACCGCTCCAAACTTTGTGTCTGAGAAGCGATATTTTTATAGAAAGATGATCTGGCTTTTGTTTTCTGCTCGAATGAATGTTTTTCTGTTAGAATTTTGTTCCTGCATACAAAATAATGAACTGGTTTCACCCGTGGTCTCTGCTTTTTGGAATTTTTCCCGTTATAATTTTGTATCTGATAAACAAACATGATACAGCAATATCATTGGGTGTTGTTCGTAATTTTTGCACGAATCATAATTAAAACCTTCTAAAAGTAAATTGGAAAGTCTATCACGCGAGTTTCGTGAGGCCAAAGTTCTTTCCCTGACATTCAGAATCCTGGCCGTATGTTCTTGTGGGGTTTCTGCCGCTCCCGAAGTACTGACCCTGTTTCTATTTTGCCGAAGCCTGTTCTCACGCTGTCCCACGGATTCCGCCGCTCTTGAGGTACTGGCCCTGTCTCTATCTTGTTGAAGCCTGTTCTCACGCTGTCCCACGGATTCCGCCGCTCTCGAAGTACTGGCCCTTTCTCGATTAATTATAAAGACGATGCTCACGTTGCACAGCAGTCTCAGCACTTCGCACATTTCTTTTTTTACTCACTTCTGGTAGGACTTTTCCAATAGGTTTGCGTTTCTTGGGAGGCATCTCAGATCTCTAAAGGCTAAAAAAAAAGAAAAGAGTATAAAACAGTAATAAAAATGGGCAAACTATAGAAAAAATATGTTATTTAAAAGCTAAACAAAAGTAAAGAGTATAAAGCAGCCAATGGGCGCGCGCCGCCGTCAGATCCCCACGCGTTCTAGAGGGCACTGTTTGTGAGCTAAGTTGAATAATTTGAATATATAGTTTTAATAAATGATTTATATATTTTTAAAATAGCCTATCGTCTTCCCCGTATTCTCTTACCTATGTATGGAAATTTTGGTTTGAATTAGTGAACTACTGCGAATTTGTATACCGGACATACAGACAAACAGACATACAAACATTCATTTTTATATATATATATATATATATGCATTTATTTAAGGATCGACCCGTTCCAACACAATAGTTACAAAAACCAAAAAGCGAGTGGGGGGGGGGCAAAGTCAAAAAACAAAGTGTCTCGCGTAGTGGCGGCCTCATCGTAGCCACGTGATCGTAACCAACCAATAGGAGAGCGCCATTCCAAAAAAAAAAGCAAACGGTGACAGAGATGAAGAATTGACGACGTATGACGCTCGTAACTGTATATATAATTTTCTATATTTTTTAATTCAATGTTTATAATTATAAATAAAAATATATAAATACTAGCGGACGTACCCGGCTTCGCCCAGGTTTTACCCGAGTAAAGGTTTGTCTAACGAATCTCTCGATGAAGTGAACATTTTTTCCGGGTCCCTTGAAAAATACTCGATAAGTTGAATAAAATCAATATTAATTGGTTCCCTCGGTAATTGGAAGTTAAAGGAATAGTATCTTGCCTTGGAATTGTATCATTATTCTTGTCTCAAATAAATTGCCGTGTCATCCTGAATTTTGTCTTTCCTAATTTTCTACATTACAAAATCATTGTATCATCATGATAATATTTAGAGCAGATTGTTGAATTATAACAGATAAATTAGAATATTTATTTTGATTATTTTAAAGCGAAAAGTTTTTCAAAAATTTTATTCGCTAGAAACCTTCCCAGTACTATACTAAATAACTTCCCAAAGTTTCATGGCGTTCCAATGAGTGGTTTGGTCAGGCATAAAGGACAAACAGACACACACACACACACACACATACATTCATTTTTATATATATAGATGTAAAAATATATTTTAACATTACATTTTAACATTTAACACAAAAACGTTACAATATTTTCTTTAAATATGTATTAATATTAAAATGCCAAGTTTTTTTTTACGTCATTGGAATATTATATTACTAAATTCTCAAATTAAATTTATTAAACTTGGAACACATTTTAAGCATTGTTACAATTTATAAATATAATTTCACCAGAGACCGCGAGAGGCGCTGCTTGCGAGTGAAAGTAGAAAATTTGCAAATAAAATTGCAAATAATATTTATTTCAAATCGAATTCAAACCATAAATCTTCCCAGTAGTATAAGAATAACTTCCCAAAGTTTTAAGGCGATTGGATAATCTTACCTTTTAAAAACATTCATCGTGTGAACAAACTAACATTAATCTGTAAACAAACCAAGTGTTAATTATTAACCAATCAAATTCATTTATCGTCGCGACCAGTGCTGCGCCCAAGCGGTAAAAGGCTGGAACTAACTTTTTTAGTTTTTTGAATAGCCTATATGTTAAACGAAATCTTCAGCTACCTACATGCGAAATTTCATAATGATTGATTATGTAGATTTTGCGCAACGCGATAACAAACATCGATTTTGATTTCATTTTTATAATGGAAGGATATAGTAAAAATATAAATTTATAATAACTATAATTATACTTATTTTTATTTTATTTTTACCGGAAGGGTATTGATCTATAAAAAGAAAGACGCAAAATAGACGCAAAAACATATTCCCATCTCACGAACCAACACAACACTTACTTTGGCAATTTGACGCCACCTCGGGACAAATTATTCTCGTGGACCTGGGAAGTGGCTAAGCCAATGGTTTAAAAAGGGAGTGGTAAACATTTCAATTCGATGGTTATTGATATAAGTAAAGGTAAATGTTGGATTGAATTAATTCCAAAAAGGCAATATAATCGATTTGAAATTTGAAGATTAACTTTGGGAAAGTTAGCAATGACTCAGACGAGTTACACAGAATTAGCTCCATAAATTCCGGAGTTAGTACACAACGAACACTGAGTTATTAATATGTTTATAAGAGATATATTATCCCCTCTGATGCCAGATGGTAGCCAAATTAGCTCTCGGTCGCGTTTAGCCCTTACTAACGACGGTGACTCATTCTGTAAATTGAAGAGGAGGACGACCTGAAACTAAATTCCAGAATCTATTTATATACCTGCCATTTTATTGATTACTCTTTCATAAATTTTGTATTTTTTAATAGACTAGAGCACTATTTTGTGTGAAAATAAAGATATTTATATGCGTGTACCTAAGTTTATATATATTTTCACTGAAAAATTTGTAATACTCTGTTGTTTATCATCATAAATATTTGCATAGACATCAACCCTTACCATGCTTGCATATTATTAGCTGTAAATTAAATTTAGAAATAGTTTGCATTCTAATCAATGAATTATTTCTACTTGAACTTTTGTAATACTCGTTATCACTACCGTGACAACTGGTGGAGAAGCTGGATTATCCCCTCGCCGCCCAAGCCGTTAGAAGAAGCCGAAGACTACAAGGACTAGAACCTCAAGAAAACATTGCTATGGTAAAGCAAGAGACACAGACACAAATGGGTGAGTAACACTTTCAACCTTTTAGAAACCCTTCTATTTTTACGGGAGAACATCACCAGAATCCAGAAAAATGGTTGAAAGAATACCATAGCGTCGCTCGTTACAACTGCTGGGATGATTCAATGTGCCTCGCAAATGTTATTTTTTTCTCTCCAAGGAACAGCGCACAGATGGTACGAAAATGTTGAAGAGAAAATTACTTCATGGAATATTTTTGTGAAAATGTTTTCTCAGAATTTCGGACATCATGTTGCCCAAAAAGAACCGCTCTCAGAGAAACTCCAAACTCGAGCTCAGGGGAAGGAGGAGACAGAAGTGATTCCTACATTCAAGATGTTCTCCATTTGTGCAGAGAAATGAATCCGGCTATGATGGAAAATGAAATAGTTGCACACGTGACGAAGGGAATATCGGAGGAGATATATCGGTCAATCGTCATTTTAGACATTGCAACTATCGATGAGATCATCAAATGGTGCCGAAAAATCGAGGCTTCATATAAAAAACGTGTAGTATTCGACAAGACTACCGAATGTTGCCGCCATCGATTCAGAAGACTCTGAATCAATGGAAGACTTAATCCGACGCATTGTGCGTGAAGATGTTCATCGCGCACTGAATCCGGAGTCAACTGCCCCTGAACCATCTTCTCTGGAAGAAATTATCCGAGAATAGATTAAAATAAACGTAGCTGCAATTTCGAAGCCTATTCAAAGGCCTCCGCCACGACAGTCGTACCTCAACCAAGCACATCATTCCACGACATAATTACCCTACCCAAACACCAATATAACCATAGGCCATCACAACGAAGAACGGATGAATGGAGGAAGCATAACAACATTCCAATATGTTTTAATTGCGGCCACCCAGGCCATGTTAAGCGCTATTGTAGAGAACGCCGACAATGGACGCAGAGACCCAAAGGACATGCACCAAGCACCCAAGAACCTCAAATGGGTAACCACTAAGCCATAAAAAGCCAAATCTACCGCAGGCAATCGCCGTATCCAAACATAGGAAGATCCCCAAGACGCCAGTCCATTTCCCCAGACGCCATACAAGCCAATCCCCACGCCGCTACAATCTAGAAAAAAAACTAAGCGTCGCGTCTTCTTTCGAGGGGGAAACCGTGGGTGTTAAAAAACCCTCCATCGTCGACAGCCGCTAAATTACAACAAAATTATGTCAAAATCATCATTGATGACATTGAATTTTCTGCTCTGTTCGATTCAGGTGCCTCCTTTTCAGTTATCTCTGGTGGATTAAGACGAAAATTTAAAAATACCATGTTCAAGGATAGCGGAATGTCTCTGAAAGTTGCTGATGGCAAGAAGGTTACATCGATCGGCCGATGCACAATCAGCTTGAGCATCAATGGATTGAAACAGCCGTTTGAGTTTATTGTCCTACCAAATAGTAACCCAAGTATTATCCTCAGATGGGATTTCCTAGAGGCATCAAACGCCGTGATTGATTGTGGACGCGCCGAAATCAGATTGTAAGAGGCCAAAGATGTACTAAATTCACCAGCTGCCATGGGAGAGGTTGTGGATAGCAGAAGCGTCGTAATCCCAGTCGAATCTACCAAACTAATAAATGTTATGAGTGAAAAGCTTAATGGGCAAAATCAGGTACTTTTTGAACCTTCGAAAAAGGGATTAATAGGAAAAGGGCTAACACTTCCCTGTGCATTATTCAGACTTTCTCATAATAAAGAAAAACTTTGGATCGTAAATTCTAGCACCACAGCTCAAATAGTCCTTAAGGGAATGTGCCTGGGAAAAATTCGAGGGGCTGAAGAAAATAACTTGACGGCTATCTCAGAATGTTCTAATTTAATAAGAAGGTGAAAAATGCGAATAATGCTAGTCATGCTGATAAAAGTGACTTCAAATTTTCACAAAATATAATTAGTGATGATTTATCAGAAGAGCAGCAGTCCTAAATCTTATCAATTTTAAAACGATATGATAAAATATTTGATAAAAATAATGAGCCGGTAAAGCAAACTTCAGTAAACAAACATAAAATTGAAACTAGAAACCATCAGCCCATTAAGCATAGACCATCTCGAGTCTCCTCTACAGACGCCAAGCAATCCAAATGGAAGTGGACCAAATGCTAGACGCCGGGATTATACGTCATTCAGAAAGTCCATGGTCACTGCCGGTTATTTCAGTAAAGAAGAAGGATGGTAACTGCGTTTCTGTGTGGAATACAGACGACTAAACAAAGTTACTAAAAAAGACGTTTACCGATTCCCCCGAATTGATGATACACTTGACTCCCTGAAAGGAGCCAAATTTTATTCATCAATAGACCTTCGTTCAGGATATTGGCAAATAGAAGTTGATGAAGCAGATAGAGAAAAAACTGCTTTTATTAACCCTGACGGACTCTACGAATTCCTAGTCATGCCCTTTGGCCTGTGCAATGCTTCTGCAACATTCGAGCGCATGATGGCCAGCTATTGAAAGGCCTGAAATGAAAGATAGCCCTCTGTTATTCAGACGACATCGTGGTGTATATCAAATCGTTCAATGAACATTTACACCGGCTTGAAATCATACTACAATGTCTCAACAAAACCGAGCTGCGCCTCAACCCAAAAAAGTGCCTTTTCGGAACCAAACGAATCGGAGTGTTTGGAAACCTCGTCGATAGTAAAGGTATTTATCCCGATCCAGAAAAGATTGAGCTATCGCCAAGTTTCCGACCCCAAAATCTATAACAGATGTGAAAATCTTCATTGGCCTATGTTCCTATTATCGTAGATTTATCGAAAATTTTGCTGAGAAAGCTGCTCCTTTACACGAAGTCCTCAAAAAAGATAATAAATTCACGTTGAACTCTGACCAACAGGATGCTTTTGATTCCTTAAAAAAAGCATTGATGTCTGAACCTGTTCTTGCCTATTTCGAAGAACAACTGCCAACCGAGCTTCATACTGACGCCAGAGGTTATGGAATTGGAGCTGTCCTCGTACAGATCAACGATGGGAAAGAGCGGCCAGTTGGTTATGATTCAAGAACTTTATCTAAGGCGGAGAAGAATTACTCAACAACGGAAAGAGAATGCTTGGCCGCAATATGGGCCATCAACAAATTTCGACCGTACCTTTTTGGTCGTGAGTTTGTCATCGTCACTGACCACCACGCTCTTTGCTGGTTATCTAATCTGAAGGACCCGACAGGAAGACTAGCAAGATGGGCTTTAAAACTCCAAGAATACAATGTAACGGTTGTTTATAAAAGTGGACGCAAACACCAAGATGCCGACTGTCTTTCTCGAAATCCTCTCCAACTTGAATCGGAAGAAGCATACAATGATGAGGATGATGATATACCCTCAATAACTGTTCTGACGTGCTTCGAGGCTGAAAAAAGATAATACCCTAAAATTATTAAATTGATAGAGGAAACAGAAAGATTTGGTGCCGAATCGAAAGGATATGAAATGTTAAAAGGAACCTTATACAAAAATAATTTCGACCCCCTGGGAAACCAGCACCTTTTAGTTATTCCCAAGGAGTTACGCTTAGGACTACAGAAAAGTTTACACGACGCTCCCACAAGAGGTCATCTTGGATTTTCGAAGACTTATGAGAGATTTAAAAATATATATATTTCTTGCCAGATGTTGGAAATGTATAATTTGTAATTATGTATTTGATGAGGTCGACTCTAGATGGCGTGCACCACGGGATGCGTCACAGAGTGCTCCACAGAGTGCGCCCACGTGAACCTTCTTCGACTATAAAAGTCGCGGCGAGAAGAGAGGACGGGGCATAGGCGCGCGGAGAGGAGAAGGTATCAGATCGGAGTTAGGTGTGTGACTGAAGGTGGATCAAGTATAAGGATAAAGTTAAAGTTAGAGAAGATAAAATTAAAGAAGTTCAAGTTAAAGAGGATAACGTAAAGAGTTAAAGTTAAAGAAGAGTTAAGGTCAAAGAAGATAAAGACAAAGGAGTTAAAGTTAAAGAAGATAAAGTAAGAAGTTGAAGTTAAAGAAGATAAAGTAAGAAGTTAAAGATAAAATTGAAGAAGTTAAAATTGAAGAAGATAAAATTGAAGAAGTCAAAGTTAAAAGAAGTCAAAAGAAGATAGAAGTTAAGGAAGATAAAGTCAAAGAAGAGTTTTTTGTGATGTATATATGTAAACTAGCCGAATTACCCGGGCAACGCCTGGGTTTTACCCGATTAAATGTTTTTATTCAAATACTATTCGTTACAATTATAAATTGGAGCCGTGGATGTCACTTTTGTGAAACGTCCCGCTCCAAACTTTACATGTACATTAGGTCAACTGGTATTAACCCCCATTTTCACCGCTAGAGGCGCGAGCGAAAGAGAAAATTTGCAAATAACACGACGGATATTCGGGATAGAGACCTTTTCAGTCAGATTAATTACGTATTGTGGACGTGTATAGTTGACAAACATACATACATACATACGCTGACTTATATATATATATATATATAGGGACTAGATGAATGGCCCGGGCAACGCCCGTGTTTTACCCGATTGAATGTTTTTATTCAAATACTATTTGTTACAATTATAAATTGGAGCCGTGGATGTCACTCTTGTGAAACGTCCCGCTCCAAACTTTACATGTACATTAGGTCAGCTGGTATTACCCCTCATTTTCTCCGCTAGAGGCGCGAGCGAATTGACTTTTTGTAAATATACATAATTATAAAGATAGAAGCTTCTATAGAGATATATATATAGAGATAATAAAAATAATAATAATAATTATTATTATTATTATTATCATCATTAGATAATGATAATGATCATGATGATGCGCGCGCATCCGTGACAGAGGCCGATGAGGAATTGAGGAAAGACGGTCGTGACTATATATATTAATAATAATAAAAATAAGTTTTAAAAATTGAAAAAAAAAATGCATCGGCCGGGAATCGAATCCGGGCCGCCCGCGTGGCAGGCGAGAATTCTACCACTGAACCACCGATGCTTTTAAGCTTTTAAGAAATGACCCTATTTGGGTATTTATTCCATTCACAAAAGCAAACCACATGTCTACACATGTGAAAGCAGTTTGACTTTGCACTTACAGTAAAAAGCAGTCGCTAACTAACCACCATGATTATCATGGCCTGTACCACGTGTACTTGGGATAAGAAAAAAAAAAGCAAACGATGACAGAATTGTTGATGACTCTGATACTTGTATTTATAATTATGTTAGTATAATGAATTAGTCAGTATTCCCATGGTCTCCAGTGAAGAGGTGTGAATTGACTTTTTGAAAATATACATAATTATAAAGATAGAAGCTTCTATAGAAAACACTAAAATAAGCCGAAATAGCTCAGTTGGGAGAGCGTTAGACTGAAGGTCCCTGGTTCGATCCCGGGTTTCGGCATCTTTTTTTAATTTTTAAATTTTTACTTACCGTAACTTGACACGTGACTTAACGTGACAGAATTGTGCATTGACGCTGTGAACTGTATATATTAATAAACCTATTAAAACTTAAGATTTGCAGATAGGCAAAATAAAAAGATATATTTTATGCCAATTTGGTCTATTTTACATTTCCAAGGCTTGCGCGAACACGGCTGGTGAGGCCTTCATTTTTTTGCTATTTCAACATTTTTGGTAGCCGGACGAGATCTCACCTCGTGGTATTTGTGCAATTTGAGGAGATGGAAAAGCTTAAAAGAGAAAGAGCTACTTTGAGGAGTATTATCACTCGTACCTCAAGCGAAATAAAGTCAGGTCTAGATCTGGAAGAGGTGGATACAATTTTGATAAGGGCCAAATTTGAAAGATTGACCACTCTTAATGATAGACTGACGTTGATTGATGATAGAATAAAATAAATCTTATTGGCTGATTCGAGGTCCACAGAAGCTCACATTGCAAAACTCACAGAAGAAAGGGACTTGGAAAGACAGAAGGTTGTACAAGTTAGGACAAGAGCTGAAAAGGCAGAATCATATATATCAAATATTGACAAGAATATATCAATTTAAAGAGAGAAACTAATAAATTGGAGGGACAGGTTGAAACATTATTTGAAGAAAATTCCAAGACAAAAGAATCTTTGCTCCAACAAATTGAGCAAGATAAAAGGAAGATTGAAGATTTGCAATTTCGTCTTGAGGAAGAAGCATTAATTCGCATGGAAACCTCTGATTCTAGAATGGCTCAACTTCAAGAAGAAACTTTTCAGAAAGATGAAAAAATTGCCCAATTGGAATCACAGTTGGAAAATTACCGTAAGGAAAGCACTACTCTCTTAAAAAGATTGAGAAGTTCGCATTGTGATTATAATATTCTTCAGGATGACTTGGATAAAGAGGCGAAATATCCATAGATGTTGAAAAGCTTAAAGAAAATCAACAACATCAAGTGACCTTAAGAGGTTTAAAACGGAATTTTTCTGAAATTGAAAAAGGCTATATAGTTAAACTGGAAGAATTGAAGAACCAACTAAAAAGCATCGAAATGTAAAAATCAATGTGGATTCTAGAGTTGCTGACTTGCAAGAATAAAATTTGAAGAAAGATGAACAGATATCTGAATTGGGTTCACAATTGGCGCAGCAGTATAAAGAAAATAATCCCCCTAGGATCCACACAGTGTCTGCATTATTTGTTGGAAAGACCAACTTGCCGTGTTTATTTTGTGAGAAAGATAACCATCTTAGCCAAAACTGTTTTAAGGCAGCCCCCCCCCCCAAGATGTTGGAATCAGACAGATTAAAAAAGGTACGGGATGCGAAGGTATGCTTTAAATGCTTGAGAAAGAATCATTTGAAGAGAAATTGTCGATCTTTTGTAAGATGCAAGCGTTGCCAAGGACCTCATTTCGAGATATAGTGCAGAGGAACCTCACATAGGCAGAAAATTTTAAATTGGAGGTCAGATAATAGATCTCACAATAGTTCAGCAGAGCAGAATAAGGGGAAGAATGAACCTGTAACAGCAATGGCGAATCAAGTATTATTTGTTGGAAGAACCAACTTGCCGTGTTTGTTTTGTGAGAAAGATAACCATCTTAGCCAAAACTGTTTTAAGGCAGCCAAGATGTTGGAATCGGGTAGATTAAAAAAGGTACGGGATGCGAAAGTATGCTTTAAATGCTTGAGAAAGAATCATTTGAAGAGGAATTGTCGATCTTTTGTGAGATGCAGGCGTTGCCAGGGACCTCATTTTGAGATAATGTGCAGAGGAGCTTTACATAGGCAGAAAAATTTAAATTGGAGGTCAGATAACAGATCTCACAATGGTTCGGCTGAGGTCATCTCTGAGAAAGAGAAATAATTTCTCATGCAAGAAAAGTTTCGTGAGAAAATCTGTCGAGGCCATGATGGACGTTGTCTTGTGTCTCTTCCCTGGAAGGAAGGAATTGGGATGATGCCTAATAACTTGGAAATAGCCAAAGGGCGCTTGGGGGTTATGACTCAAAAGTTGACGCAAAAAGGTCAGTTTGATCCTTATGATGAAGTCTTGCGATCCTGGTTCGGGGAAAACCTTAAGAAGAATTTGACGGGGAAGACATCAAACGGACATTACCTACCACATCGCCCGATATATAAGGTTCAGAGTGAGACTACTCCTATTGAACCCGTTTGTGATGCATCATGTAAAGCAAGTAAGAGAAGTTTGTCTCTAGATGAATGTTTGGAGACTGGACCTAATCTGATTGAGATTTTTATCTGAAATCCTGATAAGATTTAGAGGAAAGAAAATGGGAGCCATCGCTGACATCTGTAAAGCTTTTCAGACCATAGGTATAGATGATTGGAGATTTGTACCAGGTACAATCAGCCCTGCTGACCTACCCTTGAGAGGTTGCTACGCACCGCAAATCATTTTGCCTAAATGGTGGGAGGGACCCCAGTGCTTGAGAGAATCAGAGGACAAATGGCCAAAGCAAGGACCAATTACAAATGAAGAACAAGTTTTAAGAGAGAAGGGGAGTAATATTCTGGCCGCTAGGCAGGATCTTGGAACTGTGCCCCGGGAAGGATGGCAGTGAACGTGTAGCTAGAGTCAGGACTGCTACGGGTGAATTTGTAAAACCGTCAAAGAGACTTTTCTCTTTAGGGCTTGGTTCTGATATTTACAGAGAGGTGAAAAAACCTACGAGATTAGGGGGTCACCGGTGATCTTTCCTGATTGAAACTTACTACATTTTTTTTTGTTTTGTATTCCCATACAAAAAGGTGGGGGTATGTTGGAAATATATAATTTGTAATTATGTATTTGATGAAGTCGACTCTAGATGGCATGCACCACGGGATGCGCCACAGAGTGCGCCCACGTGACCCTTCTTCGAATATAAAAGTCGCGGCGAGAAGAGAGGACGGGGCATAGGCGCGCGGAGAGGAGAAGGTATCAGATCGGAATTAGGTGTGTGACTGAAGGTGGATCAAGTATAAGGATAAAGTTAAAGTTAGAGAAGATAAAATTAAAGAAATTAAAGTTAAAGAGGAAAAAGTAAAGTGTTAAAGTTAAAGAAGAGTTAAGGTCAAAGAAGATAAAGACAAAGGAGTTAAAGTTAAAGAAGATAAAGTAAGAAGTTAAAGATAAAATTGTAGAAGTTAAAATTGAAGAAGTTAAAGTTGAAGAAGTCAAAGTTAAAAGAAGTCAAAAGAAGATAGAAGTTAAGAAAGATTAAGTCAAAGAAGAGTTTTTTGTGATGTATATATGTAAATAAACCTATTAAAACTTAAGATTTGCAGATAGGCAAAATAAAAAGATATACTTTATGCCAATTTGTTCTATTTTACATTTCCACGGCTTGCGCGAACACGGCTGGTGAGGCCTCCATTTTATTTCTTTTCAACACCAGGACTTGTCCGGGACATACGGAAGTACGTCGCTCATTGTAAAGAGTGCCAAAGAAAGAAACAATCAACTCAAAAGCCACCCGGACTACTTAAGGCTATTCTTCCATGCAACCTCCCCTTTTCAGAGAGTTGGAATGGAGCTCCTTGGAAGATTTCCGAAGTCTGATACTGGTAATAAGTGCATCATAGTTTGTACAGACTATTTAACTCGATTCGCTATTACCAAGGCCTTACCCACAGGAGAAGCAAAATAAGTTGCCAAGTTGTTGATGAAAGATATTGTCCTCAAACACGGAGCCCCCATAGAAATCCTTACGGATCGTAGGCGAGTATTTCAATTAAAGATGTTAACGGAAATTACTAACCAGTGCTCTTCCATATGCAGGTTCACAACAGCCTATCATCCCCAGACGAATGGATTAACGGAAACGCTTAACAAACCATTAGCTAACTTGCTGGAAATGATTTTGGGCGTCGAGCAAAGAGACTGGGACGTAATCATGCCCTACGTCACCTTCGTCTACACCACCGCAAAACAAGATACGACAGGTTTTACCCCTTTTACACTGATCCATGGACGCGAAGCCGAAACGACTGTAGAGACTCTTTTCCCAAATCCGCTTGAAGATCTCCAAGAGGAATACAGTCAGAAGATTGCCTCTCGAGTCAAAGAGACTAGGCAGCCAGCTACAAGATTAGAAACCTTGAAAGCCCAAGAAAAGGACAAGGCCAAATATGATTCAAAGCACGAGGCAATGGATTAGAACGTCGGTGACCTGGTATGGATTTTCATCCCGATAAGAAAGGTGGGACTCTCAGAAAAACTGGTGAGAAGGTACTTCGGGCCTAACAGGGTTACTCGGAAACTCTCTGACGTGACCTTCGAAGTTGAACATGTGGACCAACCAACCAGGAGACGCAAACAAGAGACCTGGTCCATGTACTGAGAATGAAACCCTACCATGACCCCGAGGACCAAGCTGATCTGTTCAAGTGATAATTACAGAGGGACGCTGTTCATCTCGGAAGGGGATAATGTCACTGAATAATTATTTCTCGAATACTCTGTTGTTTATCATCATAAATATTTGCATAATCGTCACCCCTTACCATGCTTGTATATTATTACTTGCAAATTAAATTTAGAATTAGTTTGCATTCTAATTGTTAAAATCGGGGTGATTTTATATATTTTTACTTTGTTGTTATCTTTAAATAAACTATTTCCAGATCTCTACATGTCCAAATATTAGGGGCAAGTGGCTGCAGAAAAGCAGACCACAAATTTATTCATCTATGGCACATGTAGAGACCTAAAGCTGTGCCGGCTAGCAATTAATGTTGAAGGGGAAATTAACCAATCATTTTTGGCTAAACAAATTTTTATTTAGACCAATAAAATAATCTTTCAATGTACAACAGATATTAGATAAAAATAAATATACTTAAATATGATATCGCATATATAAGATTTTTAAAAAATGATTTTAAAAAAAATATATAAGGTTAAAAGGGAGGAGTTGAATATATATATAAATATAAACTTTAAAAAAAGAAAAAAAGGCCTATCATGCCAAAGTTACCAGATTATCCCCACCTACCTCGACATCCAGTCACCCAAGTCCAGGATTCGAAAAGGGGCGGCTAAGGCCGCAGCCAGCGGCCTGAGCCCTCCGCAACTCCAAGTCTTTAGCTTCTCAGGAAGAAATCAAACCCTCACAAAAAAAATGCCAATATCCCGCTTCCTTGCCCCAGTGTTGCTGAACTCACCCCCCAAGGCTATCATCACCCTTCTTTCTGTAAAAATAAAAATAGAAAAGGTATCTTTAAAAATAATAAAAATAAATTAAATATGAAAAATATTTTAAAAATTTCACAAAAAAAAAATAAAAATACGAAAATATTGAATTAAAAATAACTTTAAAAATATAATTAATATTGTTGGATCTGGGCATCTTGGGGTCAACTTGGGAAAGGTTTAGGGCTCGTGGTGGAGCTGGTGTTCTGTCTGAAGAACCTTCACCTGAAGCCTGTGGCTTGTCCATAGGCATGCTGGAGTCTGCCTTGGTACTGGTGGAGTCAAGTCAAGCACCATAGGTCGGTGGCTTGACTACAGGGAAGGGGCGTCTGAGTTCATCTTGGACTCTGGCTTGTGGTCAAGTCGGCCACCATCGGACATGAGGCTCGACCACCAGGAAGGGGTGTCTGAATCCATCTCAGACTAGCTTGGTAGGGCCAGGTCATCCACCACAGGTCAGGTGGCTCGACCACAGGAAGGGGATCTCAGCATCTGACTCGGTGCTGCCAAGGCTAAAGGCGGCTTCAGGCTCCATCTCGACATCTCGCAATCACCAGAGGTTGGTAGCTTAGATTGACAAAGGTGGGATATGGTTAGGTAAGGTGGGTGATGTATATAGTTGTTTATTTGTTTTGCATATTTTTCATTCATAAATTAATCTTATAATTTAGTCTGTGAAAATAGAAATATTGGACCGGTGACGAAAACAAAACTGAAAAGAGTTGGCTTAATGTTATGTAGTTATGATATATATTTAACCCGGCATTGCGCGCCCAGGGTGAAAATTACCCATGACAACATTTGAGTGGAGAATTAACCAATAAAAAATCGGTTGGCGGAGATGTGGTGTCGTTTAGCTTCCTGACTCATCATTTAGTATAAAGTTTTGGTTTCACATTTTGACAGTTCCCACTGAAATTCCATCTATTGTCACTGTCGGGTAAAAATCACCCGGTGCGCGCACTCACGTAATTTTTTTGTTGCATTTTTCTATGATAACATTTTTTGAAAGAGAGACATATTTCGAATTAATAATTTTAAAAATTAACTATAATAGGTTGATATATTTATCAGCCTATAATTCTATATAAAATGGAGGGAAGAAAGTAATATTTATTAGATCAAGAAGAGACTATTGTAGAAAGTGATATTGGAGAAGATCATCTAACGAACATTTTTCAGGAATTAACACTGGAATATATTCATATTATGAGGGGATTATCCCACAAACACATTTTATATAGGGAGAGCCTCGAAAACCAAATAGTCCAAAAATTGTCCTTCACAAACAGTGAAGCTGAGAACGCCTAATGTCGTTATACATTTAGCAGGCTTGAAAGGTGAAGAAGCAAAAAAATAAAATACACCTTTAGAAGCTCTTTAGAAGAAAATTTTGAAATGTTTGGCCCTTGAAGTCATCAAAGAGCAACTAAATCAAAGAAAAAGCATTTCTTCACTGCCTAGAGAACTAAGTAAAATATATATATATATTTTTTTTTACAAATGAGTTAATTGAAATCACAAATGTATACTCTAATTATTTATTTCAATTTATTTTTAGAAGGCACTACAAGCCATCAAGAAGGTCAGGAAGAAAAAGCTTCCTACCTGATGTAGAGTGTGTTCCTCCAGTAAGGACAGGAAGACCTCGACTTTGTGCCATAAATATGTGAAAGGCCAATTTGTAAAGGACATACAATTGCGGTTTGCAATGATTTCTTATAGTTTGTTTTAATTGTCCTCATGGCATTTTATATTTTTAATATTGGAAAGGAGCAATAAATTCTTATTTTATATACCACTACCAATTTTGAGCATTATTCAAGAATAATTTTTAAAATGTTTAATCTGTGTAGAAATATAAATATTTTATTAATAATTGACTTTTTTGAAAATTTAAATGTTGTTACTTTGAAATTAAAAAGGTTTTGTTCTTCCTTAGATAATATTTATGTTCAAAATATATAATTTTAATATCGGGTAAATTTCACCCAGCACGCGCGAGTACGTTACATTTTTAGTGCGCGCGCTCGAGGGTTAATTGTGATGATATATAAATAAATGTGATGTTTATGTAATTTTGATCTTCATTGAATAAAATATATAAAGTTTGAATGTGTTTTAAACTTTAATAACAAGCACAAAACAACTGGCGACGAGGAAAAGCGATTTTTTTTAAAGAACAAAGAAATTGATTTGGCAGAAGAAATTATACTTCAAATATGTCTTCAGGTACGTTTGAGAAATTTGATGAAAATTTAGAAAATGTGGAAAATTATATATATCGCTTAAAACAATTTATGTTAATTTCTAAAACAAAGGAAGATTTTAAGACGCCATTTCTTATTTCAAGTATAGGTGAAGCAAGAATTTGAATATTCTTTGAGTGTGAAAGCTTGCAAAAAAATAGGAACTTACCCTCTTTTATTAATTTGTTTATTCTTCTTCCTTTGTCGTCTGTTTTCACAAGTTGAATCTGGTTATAAAATGTATAAAAATTAGATGAATCTTTTGTTGCCTTAAATACGAGATAATTAACTCGTTTCTAAATATATCTAAAAAATTTTAAGGTTTAATAAAATAATTTTATAAATCTGAGAGTTGTCTTCAAAAACGATCCAACAAATGGCTGCAGAGCGTGGATATTATAAAAAATAAATATATAAAAGGAAATCTAATATTCAAATTGTAAGTAAGAAAATATAATTCTAATTAATATTTAGTACTAGCTTTGCAAAATTAAAATTTTACCAGCGCATAGAAAAAAATAATGCAGATTCTTCCTCATTGCCGGTGGCTAGAATAGAACCATTAAATGGTACAAATTACCCAATATGGACATTAAAGGTCGGGGCACTTCAACGTGCAAAGAAGTTATTTAAATGTGTGATTTCTGATCCCGAGCCTGATATTAAAGATAAAGATTTATGGGAAACCTATAACGAAAAGAATGATGAAGCCTTTGGTATAATTATAACGACACTCTCAGACGAACAAGCTGGAATGTTTTTAGATGTAACTAAGGCAAAAAATGTATGGGATGACCTAAAAAGGATCTATACGGGAAATCTCGAGAAGATAAAATTATAGATGTAGGACTCGAACTCAAAAATATTAAAATGAATCATAGCGAATCGGTAGATCAATATTTAACTAGAGCCAAAAATATTGGAGCAAAGAGCTCATCGTTCGGACACCAAATATCCCAAAGAGAGATAACCTACCATATTGTTCGAGGCATCCATCCAAAATTAGAGAAAATAGCAATTGTACTTAGATCCCGACGAGATATAACCCTCGAAGAAATACAACAGTCTCTCAAGGAGGAAGAAAACAGATTAAATTATAAAATGAATGAAATTCACACAGAGGAACAAGAACAGGCCTACAGAAGTAGAGATAGAAGGGGTTATAATCCAGACAGACAGAAAGAATGCTTTATTTGTGGCAAAAAGGGACATGTGGCCAAAGATTGTTGGTTTGGAAATAAGCGATCACAAGAACAACAAAGAAATAGAAATGCAAAATCAAGTATGAATCATCATAAAAGAAATTTTAGAAATCGTACAAACCTAATATCAAGCACACCTAAGGAAGTAGCATTCAATAGCTATCTAGATGAAGGAAGTGATGTATCCACAGATAGTAATGGTGAGAAACGATCATGGTGTATTGATTCTGGATGCACAACACACTTATCACCACACCTTGATTGGATGGAAGATGTAATGCCATATGAAAGTGAAATAGACTTGGCAGAAAAAGATAAAATTACTAACTCTACTGCTAAAGGTAATATCAGAGTGACTACTAGTACATGCCAAGAATTTTCGAATGTACAGATTAGGGATGTTTCACATGTACCTAATCTGATTTCGAACCTTCTTTCTGTGTACGAACTCACAAAAAGGGGAAATACAATATTTTTTAATAACGAAGGAGCCAAAATTTACAATAAAGAAAACAACTTAATCGCCGAAGCCCAGATTAAAGACCGAATGTTTATAATGGAGGCAAGGTTAAGAATTGATAATTCAAGAAAGCCTGAGAATGCTATGGCCACAAGCGATACCTCTAATGACAAGATTAGTATCTGGCACAGAAGATTGAATCATCTGAACCAAGCTTACATGAAAGAGATGATCCAAGGAAATCTGGTGTATGGACCTGATATTAAATATAGGAATCTACCGGAATGTGAATCGTGTATAATGGGAAAACTGAGTAGAGAACCTTACAATCCTGTTACAGGGAATAATACCACCGAGCCACTTGAATTAATTCACATGGATCTGCGCGGTCCAATGGCTAATAAATCTTTGGGAGGATCAAGGTATTTCTTTGTTCTAGTGGATGACTTCAGCAGAAGGACTTTTGTCTATTTTCTAAAAACCAAAGATGAAACCTTAGACTAATTTTAAAATAAAGGATGTGCGAACTGATAATGGCACGGAGTTCATCAATGATAGATTTAAAGGTTTCCTAATAAAGAACGGAATTCACCACCACCTACTCGCCTCAAAGCAACGGGGTTGCGGAGAGAATAAACCGACCTCTAGTGGAAACAGCGCGAACACTATTGATCGACTCAATGTTACCAATGCCTTTCTGGGCAGAGGCTGTAGCTACGGCAGCTTATGTCAAGATTTGTACTCCGCATAAGTCGCTCAGACATGCTACGCCAATGGAAAATGGAAAGGGAGGAAGCCTTCTATTAGGCATTTAAGAATATTCGGCTGTTTAGTGTATTGGCCCACTAATAAACGACGTAGAAACAAATTTTTGCCTAAAAGTCAAAAGGGCATCTTTATAGGTTATTCCTTAAGTAGAAAGGCTTACCGAGTCTATAAAATATTTACTGGGAAAATAGAAGTAGTAAGATCAGTGAAATTTATAGAAAATAAGAAAGAAATTCTTTATTCAAATAATCTCCGAAAAGACACGAATTATGGCGAGTTATCGTACAGAAATGAAAATAAAGAAAATATTGGCGAAATTATAACCCTAAAAGAATATGAAAAGCTAATTAATAAAGAAAGCGACGGTCTAGATATTAGACCAGGGACATCAAATGTAGACAATTCTACGGATTCTAGACAAGAATAACCTATCGAAGAAGGAAATGTAAAACCAGGTCGCAAGAAAGGAGATACCCAAAGGAGGAAAGACATAGAGCAAAAATAAGGGAAAATGAAATTAAGTTGCAAGAACAAGGAGTTAAGCGTTCACAAAGGATAAAAGAAATGAATAAGGCGAACATGGTATTAGAAGAAGAAGAATATGTTCCAGAAAATTATGAGGAGGCCATGAAATGCCAAAATAGGAATGAATGGATTGTTGCGATGAAGAAAGAATTGGAATCTATTAACGAACTTCATGTTATGTATGGACTTTATTTCCTAGAGAAGAGAATATGAAAATAATAAATAGCAAATGGGTTTACAGCATGGAGGAAAAATCAGGTATGGGCGATCCTAAAAGAAAAGCGAGATTAGTCGCTATTGGCGGTAACCAAAAATACGGCATCGACTATGAAGAATCCTTTTCACCCGTGATCAGAAAGGAAAGTCTTCGCATAATTGTTGCCTTAGCGGTACAGTTAAATTTGACCATAAAATCGTATGATGTAAAAACGGCATACCTTAACGGGGAGTTGAAGGAAAATACTGAAACGGTGCAGCAAAGAAGTAGAAGAGAATAAGTGGGGAAGCCATGAGAAGAAGGTATGCAGGGGCCCCTTCCAGGAAGTGTTGATTGACAAATTCCAGAGGAGGGGGTGGCAGTCAGGGAGTCCAGCTGGCGCCGACGTCGTGAAGGGATCAGCCGGGATAGCGGCCGGCCTGCCGGGGGTTTGTGCACCGAGAAGACCTGGCAGTCTGGGGAGAGAAGTCTGTCTGGTGACAACGGGACCTGCAGTCGGAGAGAACGGCGGTGACAACAGACGCAGCAGATGGGCTCCGGACGTGTGGCCGTATGGACTGACCGGGAAGACGGTAGCGGAGGAGGATCCCTCTAGTGGCGGACATTGAAGGCAAGTCAATCTCCTATGTATAGTTTTAATATCCCTTTTAAAGTTGTGGTAATAAATCTATAGTACTAAGCTGTATCCAAAACGAACCCACATTGTCTTCTCAGAAACCTTGCACGCAAACATCGACGGCTGAGAAGAGTCGTAACATTACTTTTATGAAGCAACCAGAAGGATTTGTTAAAAAGGATGAAGAAGACAAAGTTTGCAAACTGTTAAAAAGCATATATTTATCTTCCACAATCTGGACGCTGTTGGAATAAATGAATCAACGAAATTTTGTCAGAATTAGGGATGATAAGATCTAGATACAACCCATGTACCTTACAGAAGGGAAGAGAATTTGGAATTTTGGGGTTATATGTTGATGATCTCCTAATAGCCGGAACAGACCAGGCATTCAATGATAATTTAGCATTAGAAATAGAAAATTTGTTGATTTAAAGGAAAAAGAAGAAAATGAACCATTCATAGGTATAGAAATAAGGAGAACAGAACATGGTTACGATTTGTCACAAACCCATTACATTAATAAGATTTTAAGAAGATTTGGACTCGAGGAATGCAACATCGTACAAACGGCTTTCAAAAGAATATATAGGTATCTGAAGGGAACCAGAGATAAAATTTTAAGATATAGGCCAACAAAAAATAATATTGGCGTTAGTACAGACGCGAGCTGGTGCTCAACAAAGGACGCAAAGTCTTATTCAAGATACACAATTAAACTTGGAAATAGCCTTATCAACTGGCGAAGTAAAAAGCAAAATTTAATGGCTTTATCAACATGCGAGGCAGAGCTGATTTCCATATGCGAAGGAATCTGTGAAGTAAAATGGGCTAAAGGACTAATAGAGAAATTGTCCAGAGATATTAATTTTCCGATAATTTTGAAAGCTGATAGCCAATCTGCCATAAAATGGATCCAGTCCGAACAAATAACTTCAAGGACAAAACACATAAATCGAAAATATTTTTTTGTAAAAGAGGAAGTTCAAAGTGGAGCAATAAACTTGGAATTCGTCCGGAGTGAGGAAATGGGAAGCTGATTTTTTAACAAAGAATCTTCCAAAAGATAAACTAAGAAAGTGCATAGGCTCAATAGGACTTTCATAAAAGAAGCTTCCACACAGGGGAGGATTGAAGCAAGAATTTGAATATTCTTTGAGTGTGAAAGCTTGCAAAAAATAAGAAATTACCCTCTATTATTAATTTGTGTATTTTTCCTTTGTCGTCTGTTTTCACAAGTTGAATATGGTTAGAAAATGTATAAAAATTAGATGAATCTTTTGTTGCCTTAAATACGAGATAATTAACTCGTTTCTATATATATCTAAAAATGTTTAATGTTTAATAAAATAATTTTATAAATCTGAGAGTTGTCTTCAAAAAGATCCAACAATAGGCCCTAAATATTTTAGTATCTTTCGAAATTTAGTTTTTCCAGAGGAAGTTGCTCATGTTCCTTTTGATAAATTATGTATGATCTTATTAAAACATTTTAATCCAAAAACTAATATAATATATGAAAGATTCATATTTCAGAAAATGGATCAAAAGTCTGGTGAAACTATTTCTAAATATATGATACGCCTGAAAGACCAAGCTCAAAAGTGTTCTTCTGGAGATTTTTTACAAGAATCCTTACGTGACAGATTTGTTGCTGGCATCATTGATTCATCTACCCAAAAGAAACTCCTACAAGAAGAAAATTTAACTTTTGATGGTGCAGTGGACATAGCTCTGTCTGCGGAATCAGCGGATAATGAGCTACATAATATCAAAGGATCCGAAAATGCCCATCAGTCCCCACAGTATCTTCACGCCATTAATAATACCTGTAAACACTATGGTAAGACTAACCATCTTCATTTTAATTGTTTCTTTAAATCTGCTACTTGTAAAGTTTGTGGTAAATTAGGTCATATTTCCACAATATGTTATAAAAAAAGACATTAGGTCTGACCATAATTTGCCTATGAATTCTAAAAAGAATTTTAATAAATTTAAGTCGCACCCTAATTTAAATAATCCTTTAAATTCTCAAAATAGTTTGTCATTGTATAATATAAATTTACATCCTTCTTTAACTGAAACTGTGTATGTAAATGAGATTGAACTTTAGCTGAAATTGATACTGGTGCAGCCATTACTACTTTAACTAAATGTGTTTACTTTAAATATTTTTAAAATATTGAGTTAAACAAATGTGACACCATCTTAACAGCTATAGTGGTTCTAAAATACCTATTTTAGGTAAGGCTAAATTTGAAATAAAATTTAGAAATGTTTCTAGGGTGATTGATATACTCATAATTGATATAAATTTCTCTAAATTTCTTTTGGGAAGAGATTCCCTTAGTTCTTTTGATATTTATTTCAATTCTTTACATAAATTGAACTCTTTAAATGTGGAGTCACTTATAAATTATTATAAATCCATTTTTGAATACAAATCTGGCCCTATTAAAGGTATCAAATGCCATCTTGATGTAAGGGCTGACTTTATCCCAAAGTTTTACAAATTCAGACAAGTTCCTTTTACCTTAAAACAACTAGCGGAAGATGAAATTGATAAATTGGTTGATTTAAATGTTTTGTCTTCTATAGATAGAAGTGAATGTGCTTCTCCACTTGTTTGTGTTGCAAAACCAGATGACCAAATTAGACTTTGCGCTGATTTTAAAAAGAGTTTAAATCCTTACTTAGAGAATGTTAAATATCCTATCCATAACATTGATTCAGTCTTAAGTAATTTTCAACGAAAGAAACTATTTACTGAATTAGATTTGTCAAAGGCTTACCATCAAATTGAGATGGATGATATTTCGAAAAAGTATTTGGTTGTCTCCGCTCACAAAGGTTTATATAAATATAATCGATTGGCTTCTGGTATAAAGACTGCTTCTGAAATATTTCAGAAGACAATGGAAACCTTTTTCTCGGGAATCAATGATATTTACATTTATTTTGATGATATTCTTATTGCATCAGAGGATTTAGAAACCCATTTAGATATTCTTAAGAGAACACTTATTATTCTTAAAGAAAATAGTTTTACGATAAACAAAAATAAGTGCTTATTTGTTAAAAATGAGATTGAATATCTTGGACATAAAATTAATGGTTTTGGTATATACCCCTTGAAGGACAAGCTAGCTTGCATAAAGAATTGTCCAGTTCCTAAGAATATAACTGAATTAAAAAGCTTCCTTGGATTTTTGTCATTTTATAGTAAGATTTTGCCAAATCTTTCAGATTTAGCATATCCTTTATACAACCTATTAAAAAAGAATGTGAAATTGTCTTGGAATGTTGAGACAGATGGATCTTTCAATTCCTGTAAAAATGCATTAGATGTGACCACATGTTTATCGCATTATTCCCTAAATTTGCCTTTGATTCTTTCTTGTGATGCAAGTCAGGTGGGAATAAGAGCAACCCTTTCACATTTGAAGGATGGGGAGGAAAGGCCTCTGTGTTTCATTTCCAGAACTTTAAATGTTCATTAAAGAAGATATTCTCAAGTTGAAAGAGAAGGACTTGCAATTGTTTTTGCAGTAAATAAATTGAAAAATTACCTTTTTGGTAGGAAATTCACCATTTATACTGATCACAAGCCCTTAATAACTATTTTTGAAGATAAAACAAATTTGCCTCCACTAATCGCAAATAGACTTCATAGATGGGCTCTGACTCTTTCAAATTTTAATTTTGAAATTAATTATAAAAAAGGAAAGGATAATATCATTCCAGATTTCCTTTCTAGATTTCTAGAGTTTCAAAAGAATAGTTTTGAATATAATGATGGGAGTGGTGAAATTTACTCTTAAATACTTCCATCATTGACCATGTTCTTGTGGCTCATGAAACACATTTAGACAGAACTTTATTCAAATTGTATAAACTTTATTGAGACAGGGGAGTTACCCTCAAGTCCCAATGATGATCTCATTCCTTATTTAAAAATGATTGATGACTTCACCATTCTCTAAAATGTATTTTTCTTGAGAATAGAATGGTTATTCCAAAAAGTCTACATGAAAAGGTACTTCAATTATTACATGAGAGCCATGCAGGGACTAATAAAATGAAAATGATGGCTCGTTCATCTCTTCAATAGAAATAACTAGCGGATGTACCCGGGTTCGCCCGGGTTTTACCCGGGTAAAGGTTTGTCTAACGAACATTTGTTAAAACATTGCTCTATAAAATTAAAAAACAAAAAATAGATATATTTTGATAATTTGAAACTCTTAAATTTGAATCTCTCGATAAATTGAACATTTTTTCCCTGTCCCTTGAAAAATACTCGATAAGTTGAATAAAATCAATATTAATTGGTTCCCTCGGTAATTGGAAGTTAAAGGAATAGTATCTTGCCTTGGAATTGTATCATTATTCTTGTCTCAAATAAATTGCCGTGTCATTCTGAATTTTGTCTTTCCTAATTTTCTACATTACAAAATCATCGTTTTATCTAGTGAAAATTTTTCCCGGTCCCTTGAAAAATACTCGATAAGTTGAATAAAATCAATATTAATTGGTTCCCTCGGTAATTGGAAGTTAAAGGAATAGTATCTTTGCCTTGGAATTGTATCATTTTTCTTGTCTCAAATAAATTCCCGAGATATCCTGAATTTTGTCTCTCCTAATTTTCTACATTACAAAATCATCATTTTATCTATTCTCCCAATATATATGTTGTAGATAAATGATAAAACTAACTTTGACTTGTGCGCAATTAATAGGTAGAAAATCTTACTTTTGATAAATAATCTTTAAGATAATAAACTTAGGTAGGATCAGACATACTTTAGCCACGTTTTAAAAGTTAAAAGAGAAAACGAAAATATAACGTGGTGAGTTTATTTTTATTGAAAATACAAGCTTTCAAGCAAAACGCTTTTCTTCAGGTAATCCAAGAAAATGTGCGGAGAGGTATATACACCCAACTAAGTAAGATTTGAATATTGAAGCGGAATTGCCACGAATAAGCACGTATTTGGTTTCCAATAAAATTCCGAGCCTCAATAGGAAAATTGAACTACCCCCGCAGTACATAGCTTTTTGTAATAGCATGGATCCCGCATAAGGAATTTTAACCTCAAGTGTTTTCCCGATTTATGTATATATTTTTTTATTTTAAACTTATTTTAAACTGGATTTCTCGCTCGCTCTCTAGGTGTGTTGATACGTGCTTGTTCGTGGCAATTCCGCTTCAATATTCAAATCTTACTTAGTTGGGTGTATATACCTCTCCGCACATTTTCTTGGATTACCTGAAGAAAAACGTTTTGCTTGAAAGCTTGTATTTTCAATAAAAAGAAACTCACCACGTTAATTTTCGTTTTCTCTTTTAATAAACTTAGTGATAAGAAAGTTAATAGATAAAAAAACGTGTTATCATCGTCGCAATGGGGGTGCTGCTTTCGAGTTAAATCTACAAATCTGCAAATAACTCTAAGGATATTCAAGATATTCAAGAAAATATTTTTCAAAAACCCTCCCGGGGATATAGCTAATAATATCCCAAAATTACACGGCGATTGGATGTATGGTTTTTGAATCTATAGAGTACAGACAGACAGACATTCAATTTTATATATATATATAGATTACAAAAAATTGTAGAACTTGTCTTTCTAATGATAGTTTGCCTCATCAAAGGACTGAGAGTTGGCCTAAATACGCAGGACTATGGAGGAGGGTTCACATGGACTATTTCAATTTCAAAAATAGACTGTTTTAACTAGCAGTAGATTCTTTCTCTTCATGGGTTGGAGTTTCTGAAGTACCATCTACCAGTGCATATTTTTGTATAAATTTTATGAGAAATTTAATTGCTCGTTACGGATTTCTACAAGTAGTGGTTTCTGATAATGGTCCTCCTTTCTTTAGTAGTGACTTTGGTGATTTTTGTCTAAGAATGGCATATCGCATGTGACATCACCCCCATATCACCCAAAATCGAATGGACAAGCAGAAGTCTCCGTGAGAGAGGTAAAGAAATTGCTAAAAAAGCTATTATACGAAAACGAGCAGGTGTAACTAGATTTGGCTCTGTCCAGGGCTTTGTTCTTTATAAGGACAGATATAAATATTAAAAAAGGGACATCACCTGCGGAACTGTTTCTTGGAAGAAAGATCAGATCAAGACTTTGTGTGTTGTCAAAAGAAGAAGTAAAAGTCTCCAAAGTCAATGGTCAATATGTTAACAGTAAATTTAAAGTGGATGAGACTGTGAAATTTAGATGGATCATTAATAATTATCCCTATTGGTATACAGGAAAGATAATTAAAATACTAGGAAAGAATATTTATTTAATAAAGCTAGGTGACAGTGAGAAAAGATTTCATCAAAACTACATTTTAAAATGTTGCCTGGTAAATCACAACCCACTAATATGGATGATGCTGAATGTGTGCCAACTCCAATCTCAGAGGAGAAAAGTGTTACAACCCCCAGGTACCCTCAGAGGGAGCGCAGATGTCCACAGAGATATAAAAGATAATAAATAAACAAGAGGGGCCAAGCCTAAGAAGGGGGAATTGATGTAGTTTATTTGTTTTGCATATTTTTCATTCATAAATTAATCTCATAATTTAGTCTGTGAAAATAAAAATATTGGACCGGCGACGAAAACAAAGCTGAAAAGAGTTGGAATAATGTTATGTAGTTATGATATATATTTAATTGCGATGATATATAATTAAATGTGATGTTTATGTGATTTTGATCTTCATTGAATAAAATAAATAAGTTTAAATGTGTTTTAAACTTTAATAACAAGCACAAAACAGTGGGGTTCTGGGTTATTTTGGCATATTATGGTCACGAGGTGTCCAAACAATCCTCCCTGCCAAAAAATTAATTTTACAAAATAAAAAGGAAAATTAATTTCCAACACCGAGTGACCAGGTGAGAAAACTTAATAAAATTAAAAAAAAAAAATACATATAAAAAAAATAATTCCTCCAAAAAAATAGTATATCTATCTACACTCAAATATTAGAAAGGCTATCACTCAAATCCAACCTGGGTGCTAGGGTGAAGTGATAAAAAATACACCGGAAAAAAAAAACTCAAAAATTCTAAAATCATAAATCTACAAATTTTAAAATATTTTAATATACATATATGCATGCATGCAATGCAATACATTTTCCTTTCAAATAATAATAATTATCCAATATGTCCATAATGTAACAGCCAAAAAAAAAAACCTAAAATACACAAAGGTATCAGGGGGGGGCAAAGACAAATTTCAAATCTAATGCGCTTGCTTTGTAAATATTTATTAGGGCAATTCAAATCAATAACCTTGAAACTTAAAAATCTATGATCCTTCACACAACTCATTTTGGTAAAAAAAACTAATTGAATCTTTGATAAAAAAAATTGAACTGAAACCTTCTACATGAAACTAGACTGGTTGTCTACCTATTCGGTATATTGTTCTCGCACACATAACCGAAAACAGCCTTTTGTTTAAAAAAATCCTACTTCAAAAAATATTAAACCAAAATTTAACCTTAAGGTATATACTTTTTTTAAGGTATATGCCTCTTTTTTTTTAATGACCTTAAAACACAAAGTTACCCTACTTTTTATAATAAACTTTTTTAAAAAATTCGAACCGGTATTCAAGGTTTAATACAAAATCTATGATCACAAACTGAAACTCAGGTACTTGTTTGTTTACATGGGATTATGCCATTTGTCCTCTAGCTGCCCAAAGCTAGAGCTTTTCACACCTTCGGGACTTTCAGGCGGAGGACAAAGACCTTCACATGGTCAATACAACTGCTGCTCCCAGAGCAGTCAGAAAAAAAGGAATCATGGGACTCTCTCCCTTGACATCCAGTGTGTGCTCCCAGAGCACATGAGAAATGATATTTCCCACAACCTTGCGAGTGCTCTCCTACAAGAAGATAAACTTAGCTGGAGAGCCTATATCTCATCCAGGGTCAAAAATCCAGTTTAAAAAAATAGATCAGTTTGAACCTAATATACATAAACAAAAAAAAAATCAAATTTATACCTCCACATGAAGTGAAGAAACCCTGCCTAAGAAGATATAACTGATTGTCAGTGAGTTTACAGATCCCTGATGGTAGACCAAACTATTAAAGTCCTAACACATTTTGTATAAAGTTACAAAACCCAATCCTACCAAGATCTTAATTTGCCCAGGTCTAACATACTGTTGGCTTGAAGTTTGATATCTCATTCACTATCCTTCATTCATACAAAAAAAGTAAAAACATTTGCGGATGCATTCAAACTAAACTTGAAATCAAAAGCACTGACTGAACATTAAACAAACAAAACAACTATTCAAAATACTAAATTCAGAGAGATAATCACAATTGCTCTAAACCAGTGTCGGGCAACCGGTGTGCCGTGGCACACTGGTGTGCCACGAAGAATTCTAGGTGTGCCGCGAACATTTTTGTAGGTATTTAGAACTTTTGGTTAAATTTAAAAATAATGTTTCAAAATCTATTATCAAAAAAGAAGTCGAAGAAACTTTGACATTACTATCCGCTTCTTTTGATAAATATTTTCCTTACTTGGACGTTGAAAAGATGGAATGGGTAGTTAACCCATTTGTGCACTGTGAAATTCAACATCTGGAAGAAGAAATGCAAGAAAACTTAATTGATTTAAAAAACGATTTAGTTTTCAAAAGACTATTCACTGAAAAGGAGCTATCTGAGTTTTGGTTGTGCTTAAACTCCAAATTTCCTAAACTTAGTAATGCGGCCATCGAATCATTGTTGCCATTTGGAAGTTCCTACCTGCGTGAGCAAGGTTTTTCAACACTCACAGAAATGAAGTCTAAGAAGCGCGAAAGACTTCAAATGATAGATGAGGAGATGCGCGTTTGTCTTTCACAAGTAGATCCCCGTATTGATTTGATATGCTCTCAAAAACAATCGCAATTCTCGCATTGATTATGTTAATTTAATATTGAAAATTAATAAAATGTGATATATATGTTTAAATTTTTACTAGTATTTATTGTTGTATTTTAATTACCTACGAGGAAATTTATAGTGAGAACCACAGGTGCGCCGCGAAAAAAAGAAATTAAGCTTAGTGCGCCGCAACTCGAAAAAGGTTGCCCGACACTGCTCTAAACCAAAGAAAATCTAGTTATGATACACCTCCATAAACTCACAAAAGAAAATAAACTTGTACTAGTTACCACCAGTTTGGTTATTCGGTACCCAAAATGGAAAAAAAGTGTGCAAGGTTCATTAAAAAAATAGAATTCATATCTTCAAATATTGATCTAATCCTATCTATTTAACCCAAAAAAAATATTATCATTTACTGTAAAAGCTATCTAGAGGGTCTGTATCCCGTCCGTCCTGTGTTTACAATAAGCGACAAAGAGAAAACAAAAAAAAAAAGGTAATCCTCAAACTTAGACCATATTACAAGGTAATAATATTATAAATCCTAGAATCCTGAAAAAAAAAAACACTACACTGATTATTCAACTACTTCAACATTGCTTCATAAAAATTGCTCACAGTGATGGATACCAAGAGAGCCTAAATCTCGTCTTTTAGGTGCTTCACTGTCCGAGACACAAAATCTTAACTCCTATTTGAAGAAATGGATATCTTTTTAATCATAGAAATAGGTCTTAAATATATACTAAAATAAAAGTTCATAAAATTACTAAAAACAAAGCCTGAGTTTAAAAAAAAAGGTGCACAAATGCTCTTACATTTTGATAAATTTACACACAAAAAAAAAAGTTCAAAAATTAGAAATTACCCTAAAAAATTAAATATAAAACTTTTGCTCTAAAATTATCTTGTTCATACCATGTAAATATCTCCTTCATAATATGAAAAGCTTCATCTTGTAGGTCAGCATGTATCTCAAGGGCAGACCATTGACATGCTAACACTTCTATAAGTAAAAATCATTATTAACCAAAAAGAATGTCAAGAAATGAATTTTTTCATACACTCATATGCAATATTCCTGAAATACCTTATTAAGATAATAATAATTATAGCTTTTTGTGTTATTTAAAAAAATTAAAAAGAAAAGATGCCTTTTTATTCAATAAATTGCCCTAGAAAATTGTTTCAACCTCATTGCTTCAACCAATAAAGATGAAAAAAAAGACATTTAGGCCTAAAAAGAAATAATCTTCTGATTAGTTTCAACTATCAACTGGTTTACAAATAAAGGTAAACTTAATGAAATGTATTTCATGAATTAAAATATTAAATCTAGGTATATATAACCATATAATAGAAAAACCTTCCTGCCAATTTCTTACATAATGGTAAGTCATTTGAAATTGACATTTGTTATTTGTTTATTATGACACTGTGTCATAGTTTCCATATTACAGTAAATTAAAAACTATTAACATCATATTTTCTTCTAAGTAAATATATTTTAAAACATCTGTTAATTAATAACAAAAATAAATAGAATTTACAAAAAGTTTTTATTTATTGCTTTTAATTTTAATTGAATTTGAAATATATTAAAGATAATATTATTTATTTACACATATAACTATATATAAACTGAAGAACAAAAGAAAATGAAACCAAAACGTAAACATTGGTAACCGCCATTTTTTTTTCTCTGCCAGCAACTGTTCTATACTCGAACTTGCACAGGCGCACACCACGCCCACCGCCACCACGTGCTGCTCGATGGGGTCGTGTTTTCGAGCCGCTCGCCCACTATAATGGATATTTAACAACATCTATATTTTCCTAAATGTTACAAGCAGAAAAGTTTAAATAATATTTTTTTTTATAAATGTATGAAACAGGTTTATTATTAACTAGACGAATGGCCCGGGCAACGCCCGGGGTTTACCCGAGTGTGAATATATTTTAAACACGTTGTCTTGGGTGGTCGCTATAGACAGGGTGGTCTGTATAGACAGGTGTATGTATCACACAGCCGATAACAGGGTTGTCTAGGGTGGCCGCTATAGACAGGGTGGTCTGTATAGACAGGTGTATGTATCACACTGCTGATAACAGGGTTGCCTGAAGTGACCGCTATAGACAGGGTGGTCTGTATAGACAGGTGATTGTAACACACTGATGATAACAGGGTTGCCTAAAGTGACCGCTATAGACAGGGTGGTCTGTATAGACAGGTGGATGTATCACACAGCCGATAACAGGGTTGTCTAGGGTGGCCGCTATAGACAGGGTGGTCTGTATAGACAGGTGTATGTATCACACTGCTGATAACAGGGTTGCCTGAGGTGACCGCTATAGACAGGGTGGTCTGTATAGACAGGTGATTGTAACACACTGATGATAACAGGGTTGCCTATAGTGACCGCTATAGACAGGGTGGTCTGTATAGACAGGTGGATGTATCACACAGCTGATAACAGGGTTGTCTAGAGTGGCCGCTATAGACAGGTGTATGTATCACACAGCCGATAACAGGGTTGTTTAGGGTGGCCGCTATAGACAAGGTGGTCTGTATAGACAGGTGCATGTATCACACTGCTGATAACAGGGTTGTCTAGAGTGGTCTCTATAGACAGGGTGGTCTGAATAGACAGGTGTATGTATCACACAGCTGATAACAGGGTTGCCTAAAGTGACCGCTATAGACAGGGTGGTCTGTATAGACAGGTGTATGTAACACACTGATGATAACAGGGTGGTCTGTATAGACAGGTGGATGTATCACACAGCTGATAATAGGGTTGTCTAGAGTGGTCGCTATAGACAGGGTGGTCTGTATAAACAGGTGGATGTAACACACTGCTGATAACAGGGTTGTCTAGAGTGGCCGCTATAGACAGGTGTATGTATCACAGAGCCGATAACAGGGTTGTCTAGGGTGGCCGCTATAGACAGGGTGGTCTGTATAGACAGGTGTATGTATCACACTGCTGTTAACAGGGTTGCCTGAAGTGCCCGCTATAGACAGGGTGGTCTGTATAGACAGGTGATTGTAACACACTGATGATAACAGGGTTGCCTAGAGTGACCGCTATAGACAGAGTGGTCTGTATAGACAGGTGGATGTATCACACAGCTGATAACAGGGTTGTCTAGAGTGGCCGCTATAGACAGGGTGGTCTGTAAAGACAGTTGGATGTATCACACAGCTGATAACAGGGTTATCTAGAATGGCCGCTATATACAGGGTGGTCTGTATAGACAGGTGGATGTATCACACAGCTGATAACAGGGTTGTCTAGAGTGGCCGCAATAGACAGATGTATGTATCACACAGCCGATAACAGGGTTGTCTAGGGTGGCCGCTATAGACAGGGTGGTCTGTATAGACAGGTGTATGTATCACACTGCTGATAACAGGGTTGTCTAGAGTGGTCGCTATAGACAGGGTGGTCTGTATAGACAGGTGTATGTATCACACTGCTGATAACAGGGTTGCCTAAAGTGACCGCTATAGACAGGGTGGTCTGTATAGACAGGTGGATGTATCACACAGCTGATAACAGGGTTGTCTAGAGGGGCCGCTATAGACAGGTGTATGTATCACACAGCCGATAACAGGGTTGTCTAGGGTGGCCGCTATAGACAGGGTGGTCTGTATAGACAGGTGTATGTATCACACTGCTTATAACAGGGTTGTCTAGAGTGGTCGCTATAGACAGGGTTGTCTGTATAGACAGGTGTATGTATCACACAGCCGATAACAGGGTTGTCTAGGGTGGCCGCTATAGACAGGGTGGTCTGTATAGACAGGTGTATGTATCACACTGCTGATAACAGGGTTGCCTGAAGTGACCGCTATAGACAGGGTGGTCTGTAGAGACAGGTGATTGTAACACACTGATAATAACAGGGCTGCCTAAAGTGACCGCTATAGACAGGGTGGTCTGTATAGACAGGTGGATGTATCACACAGCTGATAACAGGGTTGTCTAGAGTGGCCGCTATAGACAGGTGTATGTATCACACAGCCGATAACAGGGTTGTCTAGGGTGGCCGCTATAGACAGGGTGGTCTGTATAGACAGGTGTATGTATCACACTGCTGATAACAGGGTTGTCTAGAGTGGTCGCTATAGACAGGGTGGTCTGTATAGACAGGTGTATGTATCACACTGCTGATAACAGGGTTGCCTAAAGTGACCGCTATAGACAGGGTGGTCTGTATAGACAGGTGTATGTAACACACTGATGATAACAGGGTGGTCTGTATATACAGGTGGATGTATCACACAGCTGATAACAGGGTTGTCTAGAGTGGTCGCTATAGACAGGGTGGTCTGTATAGACAGGTGGATGTAACACACTGCTGATAACAGGGTTGTCTAGAGTGGCCGCTATAGACAGGTGTATGTATCACACAGCCGATAACAGGGTTGTCTAGGGTGGCCGCTATAGACAGGGTGGTCTGTATAGACAGGTGATTGTAACACACTGCTGATAACAGGGTTGCCTGATGTACCCGCTATAGACAGGGTGGTCTGTATAGACAGGTGATTGTAACACACTGATGATAACAGGGTTGCCTAGAGTGACCGCTATAGACAGGGTGGTCTGTATAGACAGGTGGATGTATCACACAGCTGATAACAGGGTTGTCTAGAGTGGCCGCTATAGACAGGGTGGTCTGTAAAGACAGGTGGATGTATCGCACAGCTGATAACAGGGTTGTCTAGAATGGCCGCTATATACAGGATGGTCTGTATAGGCAGGTGTATGTATCACACAGCTGATAACAGGGTTATCTAGAATGGCCGTTATATACAGGGTGGTCTGTATAGACAGGTGGATGTATCACACAGCTGATAACAGGGGTGTCTAGAGTGGCCGCTATAGACAGGGTGACCTGTATAGACAGGTGGATGTAACACACTGCTGATAACAGGGTTGTCTAGAATGGCCGCTATAGACAGGTGGATGTAACACACTGCTGATAACAGGGTTGTCTAGAGGGGGGCAGGGAGGACACGTGTTCCCTGGCAGCCAATGGGCGCGCATTCTATCCGTGAGCTTCAGACTTACAGACAGACAGAATAAGGCAATTATATAAGTAGATGTATCTCCAATAATATTTGAAAATATTAACGTGTATTATCTGTATAAAAGAAAGAAATGGTAATTAAATTTAATTAACCATTGTGTTGAATAACTTGGCTGGGGGTCACGTGGTCATTTTCAGCCAATCGTGAGCAAGAATGGGGAGAAATTCTGACGTCAGTGTTTACCATTTTCTAGCGCCAAAATTTATATCCGGTCCCTGCACATCTGGTGATTCCAGATGTTGATTTCTTCACTAAGTCCTGAATATTGTTGCGATGGTGTTCTGGGGTGCCGCGAGGAAACATGGAGACAGCGGGAAATAAATGTTTATTTTGTTTATTTTACAACCGTCCACTGGACAAGTCGAGGAAACATCTAATCTAATGATTGTTAAGATGGAATTTATAATGGTGAAAAAAATAAGAAACATGTAAAACAGGCGAACAAAGAAAATTAAAAGCATAAATGCAAATTAGGTTAGGCAAATTTACAATAATGGATAAAATAAAATGTACTTTCAAACTCTTCTTAACATTACACTCCCCCTTGAAAAAGACTTGTCCTCAAGTCTGGGGTCCGGTACAGTTTCATTCTTGACACATGTACAATTTTCTTGCCTCTTCCCGTGACTTCTTTTACTTCATAATTTACTGGTGATGTCTTCCTAATTATCTTGAATGGTCCGATGTAATTTTTTTGTAGTTTGTCCGCTCTTCCAACTTTTCTTATCGGTGTCCAAATCAGTACTAGGTCGTCTGGTGAAATGTTAACTTCTCTGCGATGTTTGTCGTATACTTGTTTGGATTTATCTTGCCGTGCCATTGTTCTAGCCATTGAAATCTTTTTTGATTCTTCAACTATGGTTAGGAGATTTGATATGTAGTCATCAAAGTCTCCGGGTTTAGGCGGTACTTCCGGCCAGTCAAATGTAGAGTCCAGAAATGTCAACGGTTCTCTTCCGTGAATCAGAAAATATTGGGAATAGCCGGTCGTCTCTTGTACCGAGGAATTGTAGGCGAAAGTCACAAACGGGAGAATCTCGTCCCAATTTTGGTGCTTCTCGTCAATGTACATTGATATCATATCTGTCAGCGTACGGTTCATTTTTTCCGTTTGGCCATTTGTCTGTGGATGGTAACTTGTCGTTTTCTTATGTATCGTATTGCAAATTTTCAAAACTTGTGTGAGTAGTTTGCTCAAGAAAGAACTCCCGCGGTCAGAAATTAAAATTTTCGGTGCTCCATGTCTTAGTACTATTATTTTCAAGAAAAAATCGGCAATTTCTGTGGCAGTTCCTCGAGGTAGCGCCGCTGTTTCAACATGCCTTGAGTAATAGTCTGTGCAAACAACGATCCACCTATTTCCGTTGATGGACTTGGGGAATCTACCCAAAAGGTCTATTCCTATTCGTTCGAACGGTCTAGACGCTGGTGGTATCGGTTGCAATTGTCCCGATGGTTGTTGGGATGGGGTCTTACGAAACTGGCATTCAGGGCAACTGGAAACATTTCTCCACTGTTTTGAACATTGAAGGCCAAAAATATTTATCTTTTATTCGGCTGTATGTTCTTTTTATACCCATGTGGCCCGATGTAGGATGATCATGCATCTGTTCCAAGAGTTCTAGTTGTTTGGTCTTTGGGATGACCAGTAACCACGGGTTGCCTGTTGGGGTAGGATTATTTTTATAAATTTTTCCGTTATGTTTGGTGAAGTTTTCTCCGTAGCTGTTTGGGTGTTGGTCGATCATGTTGTTAATTTTCTTAATGTAAGCGTCGTAGTCTTCGATGTTATAATTAATTTGTAAAATTTTAATTTTATCTGGAATTGGGCACCGCGATAATCCATCAGCATCTAAATGTGTTTTTCCAGATTTATAATTTATAGTAAAATCGTAGGCTTGCAATTCCAACGACCAACGCGCCAAACGTCCACTTGGTTATCTCGTGTGCCTTCAATAAATATCAATGTGTATCATACATCTTTCAGAGTTATTTTCTGAACCTCGATATAATTCTAAAAGGGACAACTTCCTCAAGTTTTGTTCATGCGTGAAAAAACGCGTTCGAAATTTTATATCTTTAATGTAGCCAAGCACTATTTTGGGCGATATTAAAGTAAATATTAAAGTATTTATATATACCTAAGCTTATATATATTTTCTCGAAACTAATAATTTTACCTACATCAGATAAGGCAATGTGTATATAATTCAAGGTAGTTTCGCTAGATGGCAGCACTGCCTCCGCCGTTCCAACTAGCGCCTATTATTCCTTCGAAACAATTTGCTTTGCGGGATAAATAATCTCTATCCCCGCCAAAAATCGGCCTATCTAGCCGAACGAGAAGAATTAACGCAATCTAACATTCAGAAAATAAAATCCTTTGAAATACATATAAATAATAATGGATGAGGATGAGTCTCTTCTTTATGATTTTAATAAGAAATCTATAGAATCCATTTTGTGTATTATTTATATAATATAACAATTCTATTATTTTGAACTTAATGTTTTTTTTTTTTTAATTCAAAACTGTGACATTTTCTGTGTAAAATATAAACGTATCCTCGAATTTGATTTTAACAGGCTTTGTTATTTCGGAGTTTGGAAAACACGTCGGTAGAATACAAAATATATTTCTGTAGAAATTCTCTAAATATAAAGGCTAATTGAATAAACAGGGCATGAAGAGTCATATATATTTCAAATTTAATTTATTTAAAGATTTTTAATAAAATATTCAAAATGAATTTTCACAACAACTGAATGTTAACAGGTTGGGAGGGCCTGGTTCATCCGTAGTGAACTTCCCGGGCGGTGTCGCCTACCGTAACTCACTCTATCTTTTATTATTTATAAATTACACATTCCGAAATAAACTATATGAAATAGATCCGTTTTTTTTATATTATGAGGCCATCTATAATAGCTAGTATCCTCTGATTCTATGGTCTTATGTGTCTAGTGTTCTTATGTTTTTCTAGTATGTGTCTCCTCTCCTTGTCTGGAAGATGACTCTCTAAAGGTGGGGGATTCTCCCTTGCTGAAGAAATTTGTATATATTTCTCTACATTTTTCATTTTACCCTTTAATAGCAACTTTATTATATATTACTCTCTATTTTATCATATTTTTTCTGTAACAATTGATCAGATAATTACTATTGTTGTTTAAATTATCAATTGTATATGGAGGGGTGTAATTTTAGGAGATTTTACTGCAGATGCTTCTCGGTGAAACCAAATTGAGATACCAAATTAAAGGAATATTGCTCAATTTTTAGATTTGAGCACCTTTTTTCATATTCTAAGACTTTTTTAATAATATCTCAAACAGCATATAGAACCCTCTATTTATAAATATGAATATCTCTATACATTTATTTTTTAAGACAAATGTATATGGTATAACACTGAATGCGTAATTTTTAATTGATTTTTCGAAAGCCATGAGAGGCGCTGGCTCTTTACCGTTATATCCATACATACCCCTTTCTTTGATTCTTTTGCAAGTCTTTGGGGGGTTTCTCGACTCCGCGGGCCGATATGTACGAGTACTATTTAAATTGTCAAATTACCTCCCTGTTCTTAACAAAGGTTTCTCTATTAGACGTTATCAGCAAGATAAAATCTCTATGTGTTTAATAGAATAATTCAAACAGATATGGTAGATACCGAAATCGTTAAGAGGTTCACCACTGATGGCCAAGCGCTCCTAGTAATTTCAACTTTTCTATCAGCGATTAGATGATATCGTTTAAATTTTCCATACGTAGAAAATTAATTTAAATGTAAAGTTTTACTGTTGTTAGAGTGCTGAGATTCAGTAGTTATATCATGCGAGAGGAAATTTTTTCAGAAACATGACAATAGCGTTGTTGTTGAATTTTGCTTGAATTTTTTGGGTTAATAGATGACGAGAAGTGGTGTTTCATCATTCTTTACTAAAATTTAGTTCTGAGGCCTAATTGTGGATGTGAAATTGAATTCAACGGAAGGTTTGGGCATTGATGACGGACAAAAGTTAGTTCAACACACGGCGGGGATATGTAATTGAAACCAGAATAAAGTACATGTATTATAACAGACAATCGGCGCGCTGACCCAGCTCTTGCCAGATGCTACCGGATTTCTTACGCCAACCCTGTGTATTTATAACAAAGATGATGTTCCGCCATCTGTAAATGTTTATACGCATGATTAACATGTGTCATTGCATCACCATATGTAATGCACTATGTACAAACTGAAAATAATAATGTGAAACTGTGTAATAGATTAAGAGTTGATCTAAATAGCAAAGATCGAAATATAGAAGTCCAACAACTTGTATAAACGAGGCCTAAAGATGTCAGGGCGTTGCCAGGAAGTCGTTAAGAGTGTACAATGACATCTCTTCCGATCCACGCCCTTATTGCATCCGCTGAAACCAAGTACTTTCTTTCGGCAAAGATATATAAGCCTCTACCAGGGCAGAAAAAAACAGTCACTTCACCATCAGCGGAAGCCTTCGTCAGATGTCCCCAAAGTCCGCACCATAGACCATGTAGACCAGTAAGATTCTACTTAACCATCTTCATCTTTCGCTTCTAGCTCGACTTTTATCTGTTCGCGGAACTTTCTTAGTAAAACTGTGTCCTTTCATTTTTTGTGTGGAAATTCCCAAGTCTTCCACTCTGCCTCGACCACGACTGCCTGTACTCTGTGAGAACTGTTAAAAGTCTTCCAAGGTGCATAGAGGTACTGGAAAACTCTACACACCCTGACTGTCCCTATCGGTTACTACAGGTTTGACGCTCTCGTATGTAAATAATATATACACACAGAAATCAAATAATGGTTAAAATAGGTTTATTGTAAGCATGCTAATTTTTATTTAAACTCAAATCAAATTGGTAAGAGAAAATTTAGCCTATATTTTTGCACGCACACACACCAGAGCGAGCGGCCGCGTTTTTTTGAGCTCCGTCGTTTTTCGCCTTTGGCGGGTGAAAAATGCAGGAATGTGTGCCCATTCTGATACCGGCTGAAAGACTTGGACGAGCTTCACGTGTGCCTGAAAGGCCTAGCTCGGAAATCCAAGCCAGTGCAGAAATATCTGCGCAAATTGCTTTAAAGAATGAATTTTCTAGAAAAATTCAAGCAACTGTTAATTATGCAAATTCGCCTGCTGGCGGCATCGCGACAACGTCAACTTTAAGCGGAGCTGGAAAAGCCAAAATATCTGCGAGGACATAATGGAGGAGGAGGAAGAAAACGAGGATGGCTACACCGTGGAGTGTCGCCAATTTGTCAAGAATTAATGTATGTTGCACACATTGAGTCCGATAAATTGTGTGTGTGTATATCGTCAGGAATTAATTCATTATTAAATTTTGATATCGGATACTTACGGATCCAGTTCCAGCGAGAATATAATTATGCAAATGTATTGAAATGTACTTGTATATCGAAATGAATATTCAAGCTATACATGCGAATCATGGGGGCGTTTCAAATGTCGACACGTGAATGCACATCCAAATGAGCACATTTATATTTACGAAATAACTCAAGGAAGTGCATTTATTTAGCACGCGCAAGCCAGAGCAACGTTACTAAATGATGAAATTCCATTAAACGAGAATAGTTTTAGAATATTGTACCATCTTCGAGCGTTGCGAAAAGCGTCCTCGGAGGTCAACAAAATTTGTCTCCTGGAGTTCGGAAAGACGTACGAATCTCACTATGCCTAGCAACAAGAATGGTGCAGATGAATACGCCTATGAGCTTGAAGTGCGCGACATCAAGAAAATGATTATGATATTGGGGGACACTCAAAGATAATAGTTTGAAGCCATCAAGCAGTAGTACGAGTACCATGCCTAATGGCCACATCTGATCCGAATAAATATTGCAACAGCCTACTACTACAATACCGGAAAGATAGCTGACATCTTTGGCTAATAAAAGAATTCAAGCGAAGCCTCTCACGCAAACGAAAATTAATTGTAGACCACTTATCAAGATAGAAAGCATTGGCAATACACCTATAGAGATTATTAACACTTGTTCAATTAAAGCAAAACATGAGGCAGTTAGGAAAAATCACATCCTCAATGCTCCCAGAGTTGGAGAGCTCCATCGAGACCACCTTATGGAGCTGTTAAGGAGAGTGAGTACGAGAACCATGTGCGAGTCTATCGAACCAGCAAGTAAAGACCACAACGAAGCTCTTGATCATACAGAGATATCCATTATCGATGTTAAAGAAAGATTAGTGAATGCAATGAGAAACATCGGAAACGTTGACTATGATAACATTGTCCCAACTGAATTTAATAAGACAGGTGGAGTACCTGAGGAATGGGAAATATTCGTAGGAGTAAAAGAGACGCCAGCTCGAATATTTATGAGTCAGAGACTAGGGAATGGCGCTATTTGGAATAGTCACGGAACGCATGCTTCTGCAGAGCGTAGATGTATGACACGGATGTATTTTCGGTTCGAGTGGACTTTGATTGAGGTGACAGACACGAAATTCAATCAAAGGTCTAACCTGACAAGTACAGCTGAACTGTTAATGCTGTCCTGGGCATCTATAATAAAAAAAAAATCAAAGAAGCATCGTAGATGACGCTTCGGTGTATATATGATCTAAATTCTTCGCAGATGGTCAGGTATATGTCACAATGAGCCGGACTAGAGGGCCTTAGGTTGAAAGAACTGGCAACTGGATCTACTGGGCCAAACAGCCCTCGTCGGTCGAGGGTCCTCAGCATCAAAGGATGCTGCACCGGAGCACACCAGGGTCGCTCCTATCGGAAACCGGGTCGACACGCGTCGTCTAATCAGAATCCTATTTCCATCAGGCTTCTTAGACCACGTTACCCAATAGAAAACTTAGGACTACGCCTACTCGGACCACCGTGCTTTCTCAGCATCAGCAAGTTTCTGTGGTCAGACCTGTGGTCGATCGAAAGGAAACGTTCTTCGATTAAACCTATCGGAAAGCCTAGCAAATCTTCCACCCCCGTTGCTGTGGAACCATTAAACCGGAACCAAGACATATCTGGTCTCGGAGATACGGTCACTTGGGCCTGCCGTCACTAGTTTAGCGGTGGATATATCGAGAGAACAAGCCAATTCCTCAGGCGGAGTCTGGAGGACGATACTGCACACTTCGATTATATTACCTTGTCAGACCTCGGGCTTTCTCTCCAAGCCAGAAGTCGCTTTCCCTCCACCTTCAACGACGACTACTGCAACGCCATCTCCGGGGTCCAGCTTAGTCATTTATTTCGGGGACGCTTAATCAGCCGCTTCGCCCAGGTTCCTAGCTCGGCTGAAGTCATCGCCCACTTATTCGCTGAAGATATTTTTATTATCCCTAGTACACGGAGTAGAGGACAAGATATTCATGGTGGGTAGTAGTTGGCGAATGCTATTTACTGTAAGTGCACCACATGTCTACGCATGTAGAAGCAGCTCGTTTTTGCACTTACAAATGTGCCCAAACCCCGTTTGTTACTTGCACTAACTAATGAACTTTTGCAAGAATCGGAGGCCATTGAAGCAATTATTTCCATTCAGAAAACAAAAAAGTCCCAATACTGGATTCGATCATGGATCGCGGCTGTAGGAAATCGACGGTTTATACCACTCGTCGACCGATCCCCTCGCTAATGTTTTTGCCTTGGTGTTAGACAAGAGGCATCAGCTCTTTCTCGCCGACATCTGTGACGATATAGCGGCAGTCATACATCGCCTGTCAAATGGCCGTGCTTCAGGATGGGGCGGAATACCCTGCGATTCAAAGCATTCGAAAGATTTCTTCGCCGAAGTTCTTCGATAAGTATTCGAGGCTTTTCAAATACATTTGGCCTTGCGCACATCTTAAATAGACAGCAAGGTAATCCTCCTGCCGAAGTCGCACAGTGATCCGGGTCTACAGGCATTTCGTCCAATCAGTCTTTCAACAACCGACTACAGGATCTTCAGTAGCGTGCTCATGGACCGTCTGCGCCGTCATCTGCCAGACGTCATGCCTGAGTGTCAAACCTACGCCGTTCCCTGACGGTCATCCTCCATGAACATTGCGCCAGTGGACGACAAAGTCGCTTGGGCAGAAAGTCGAGCTGTAATCTTTTTGGCCCTGAAGTCGGCTTTCGACAGCCTGAGCAGGAACTATTCGCATTTTTGGAGGAACTAGCCCTACCATCAGCCTTCTTCTGGTGGGTTGCTATCCTCTACGGGGAAGCAGACGTCGCAATCCAAGTCGGAGATGTTCACACCTTTCCATTTCTCAACGGGGTGAAGCAGGGCTGCCGCCTCAGTGTCGCCCTATTCAGCATCGGAGTAGGGCCTCTGCTACGCCGCCTCGAGAGGACTTTGGCCCGCGGATGCGTGGTCTCCTCTGCGGATGACATTTTTATCTTCATCAGGGAAGACTCTCAGTTTGAGCTCGTGTCACCGATTTTCGAAAATATTCGCATGATCTCCGATTCGAACCCTTCGAAAAAAGCTGCGGGCTCTGGTTGGGTTCCTGGAAGCACCTGACGGATCCTCCTCTTAAATGTTCGGGTTGCTGACTGTCCTGCACTGCACGATCTTAATCCCGAACCACGTAGACTCCAAGGTGTCCCACCTAATGGATTTGTTGGTGGGCCATCACGAGGTGGTCTCCTTTCAACCGGTGGGCCGTGATCGCTTGGCCCAAATCCTCCTCCACGGCTAGGTTTCACATGAAACCACAATCGGCCAGCTGCGGGCGAGGCTGGTAAGCTTTGTGTAGGGAATAAGCCGAATCTCGAGGCATCCTGGTGCATCCAGTCTTCAAGGGTGGCGTCGGCTCGTCCGCCTGCAGCGGCCCAGGCTTCATTGCGCGGCGCCACCAACGGCTACTCTATATTGGTTCGCAGCCGGGTGTGGTTGATCCCGCCATCTACTGACGCCTAACTCTCGTGGCTTCTCAGTGGCATGTAGATGCGGCCATGAGTAGCGAGGAACTTCTAGACATCTTGGATGCCCTGTCCCATCCACCATGTCTAGCCAAAGCTCGACAGTTCTGGGTCCAGTGACTTTTCGCTGGCCATAGGAACTGGTCTTGCCCCTGCGTCAGCCTCTTATCCGGGAGTCTTTACCATCATCGAATGGCCCCATGATGGGCAGGGCTGGGTCTTTGGGCGAAACCTGGATGATAACGTCATAGCTTCCTGTGTCGGCCAAGGCATGCATCTACAGAGGGTGTTCCATTTCTAAAAGAACGATTTTGCAATGCTGTAGCTTGTGAAAGAAGCGCACGATTCAAGTGATGTTTTATTTATCCGAAAAAAGAGCGCATCGATTTATATTTCATGAACAAACTATTAGTAAATATTCGTAAGGCCTAAAATTATAAGTAATTTTGTAAAAGGTCACGTTTTCAGGCTTGCCGAGGAGAAATACATGTTGAACTAAATTATTAAAATTATGAAAGAAAAGAACTATTACTAAGTAGACAATTAGTCAAATAATAAAGGAAAACAAAGAAAATTTTGATACCTATGAAATTAAGCGAAAATCGCTCTGAAAAATAGGTGCTTGAAGAAACCTTCAACTTCAACCAAAAGAGATAAAAGAAACGGTTGTCAAAAAGAACCCACCATCTCGAAGGAACATTTCCACAATAACTAAGGTACCACTTTCTTAAAATACATAAAAAGGCTAAAGTTCTTGTTCTCAAGCTGTACCATATCGAGGAACGCAAGATCTGTATCATTGCATCTATTAAAAGTACCTGAAAGGTGAAAAATGGAATAATGCTGTGTTACAATGGACGAGGCATAGGTTTATCTCAATGATAGCAACCAACCCCGTGCCATTTATTACTCAACTCTAAATACTTTTCAGAACTAGATCACGCAATGCAAGGAAAATTTCTCAAAGGACTTCATGATCGCTGGAGAAGGTCGCAGCTACAATAGAAGCGGTCCCATTTTTGTATCCAAGTGATTCAAGATCCGTGTGACTGCACCAGGATAAAGTCACGAGTCATACCTCACGTTCAACAAGCCAATGCCTGGATGAAAAGAGGGACGACACCGGCATTTCGTACATTCCTTAACGTACATCCCTACAAATTTTTGTAAGATTTTTTCCAATAACTTAAATAATTTTATTTTCTACCTATATCTCCAGTTCGGTGTATATTTGCCGGCTATACACTACTAAATGTCCGAACTTATCTATATTTTAAAATTAAATGTGTATGCTTGTTCCGCATACGTTTCTACAATATTTGACCTATCTGGATGGAATTTCGACGCGCTATATAAATAGTGTTGTGGGTCGGTGATGCAAAAAGAACAGCCAAATAAGTGATTTATAAATATGATATTATTTATTAAATATAAGGATATATATGATGGAAAAAGAGTGGCAACCGCACACAGCAGTAGAACCAAAGGCAGGCTTAAAACTATATACAAGATGACGGCGGCAGGAAGGGGGGGCGTTCCCATTGGTCAGTTATCTTCATGCAGCGCCGCCAAGCGGCCGCGTCCACGCTTCCCTCATCATTCCCCCACTGAAGCGCTGGACAGGAGAACAGTTCATGAAGTCACAGGCGTTCTTGTGAGCCACTTTGATCAGGGTCTTGGTGAAGACGTCGGCCAGGTTCTCCTTTGTAGGGATGTAGACAATCTTGATCTCTCCGCTAATTATTCTTTCTCTGACGTGATGGTATCTTACGTCAATGTGTTTGGATCTGTTGTTCTCCACATTATTTTTGGAAAAATCTATAGCGGATCTATTATCGCAATGAATTATCAAGGGAAAGGCAAAATTCGATAAGAACTTTAATTCTTTCAAGATGGTAGCGATCCAAACTGCTTCCTTAGTGGTCTGGGATAGCGCTAAATATTCTGCCTCCATTGTGGAAAGTGAGACACACTTCTGTTTGCTAGTCTTCCATATGACTAAGGAATGTCCTATAGTGATAGCGGTCACACTATTGGACCGTCTGTCATCGATGTCGCTAGCCCAATCTGCATCACTGTATGCACAAACATCATTGGAATCAGTCCGGCGATAAACGAAAGATAGATTTAAGCTGCCGTGTAAATATCTTAAGACGTGTTTGGCAGCTTGCCAATGTCGACGTCCAGGGTTGCTCGCGAATTGAGCTAATCTCGTAACGGAAAACATTAAGTCTGGCCTAGTACAATTCGCAAGATAAAGTCGCCATTCTAAGTCGCCATATAGATAAGCGTTATCTACGTCGAGATGTCTATTGTACCATTTCATGTTCAAACTTAACGTTTTCAAAACTCTGATTACAGCTAAGTTAATAACAGGTGCATACGTTTCCTGAAAATCGATTCCTTGTTTCTGTGAGAAACCTCTAGCTACTAAACGTGCTTTGAAACGCTCTACATTTCCGCTCTCATTTGTCTTCACCTTATACACCCATCTGCTGCTAATCGGTTTCTTTTCCGGCGGTAATGTTGATAACTCCCAAGTGCCTCGTTCCTGAAGCACTCTAAGCTCATCTTCCGTTGCTTTTCTCCAATACATGGCTTCGGGAGATTGGACTGCCTCTTCAAAACTTTGCGGCTCGGTAACATCTAAAATATTTAACTCTACTCTTGGTTTACCTTTTCTCCCATATGGATTTCGAACAATGTTTTTGGAGGTGGAGGGTTGTGGTAGAGTGTCCTCTACCCCCACTGAATCCAAATTACTCGGTAATTCATTCTTTAGGTCGTTTGAGTTGAGTATCCTACCAGAATACATTTACATGTCCAATGGTCTAATTTTCGCCTTCTTTCTCTTGGTATATGGCTATATGCCAAACATCCAAATGCTTTTAGGTGTCTTACACTAGGATTTCTTTCTAACCAAAGTCCATCAGGTACTTTGTCTTTTAGAGCACTATTATAACATTTGTTTTTAATGTAAGCAGCTGTGTTTACCGCCTCTGCCCAAAATCTTTGGGGGAGATTAGCGCTATGTAAACAAGCGCGGGCCATATCTAAAAGTGTTCGATTTACACGTTCTGCCACACCGTTCATTTGCGGAGAATACACGTTTGTGCGTTCATGCTTTATCCCTAGTTTTTGTAATTTGTTTTGAAAATCTCTATTGCAAAACTCAAGTCCATTATCCGATCGTAACACTTTAATTTTATTACCAGTTTGTCTCTCTACAGTGGCTCTATAGATATCGAAATGTTTAAATACCTCATCTTTGTTTTTCAGAAGATACACAGTAATCCTTCTTGAGAAATCATCAACAAAAGATAGAAAATATCTATTGCCTCCGGTTGATTTTACCGGCATTGGACCGCAAATATCTGTGTGGATAAGCTCCAAGGTCTGTTTTGATCTAATATTGCCTAGGTTTTTATGTGACGCTTTAGTGGATTTGGCGATACAACAATCGTCGCATAGGCCTTTGTCTCTAGAGGAAATTTCTAAGCCTATTACGAGCTCCTCCCGCGCCATCTTTTCAATGGCGTTACTGTCAATATGGCATAACCTTTGATGCCATGTTCTTAAGGAATTGTTCTGAAAATGGTCCCTTTCACTATTAAATGCTGTTTTACTGGAGTTTAAGGTCTTACCTTTCACAATGTAGAGGCCGTTTATATTTCTCGCTTCCGCTATAATCCTGTTTTCTGGGTTGAAAACGCGAGCTACCATATTACGTAAGGTCACACGGTTGCCGTTTTCTTCTATTTTGGAGACTGACATCAGATTCCTTCGCACATTTGGGACGTACAGCACATTGTTTAGCTTGATTTCGATGCTTTCATTATAGATAGACGTCTGGAGAAATATGTGTCCATATCCTTTGGCCTCAGTTGTCCCACTCGCAGTCATAATAGGATCAGATGACACCTCCCGAAGGTCAACAAACCAGTCCTTGTTTCTGCATACATGGTTGGTTGCTCCGCTATCCAGCAGCCACGAATCCTCGTCGCTCGTTAGGTTGAGTGCAGCCAGGAAGTTATCTGATTTGTTTACCTTCCTATGATAATGCTGATTATCGCGGTTCCAAGTAGTTGTTTGCTTCATTCCTCGGCAGTTGGTGGCGATGTGGCCGATCTTCCCGCATCGGTAGCATTTTCTTCGACTGTCGGTGCTGTTGTTATTTTGAAGCTTGTTCACCTGTAGCACCTCCTTGGATGAATCCTCTTTTCTGGTTTTTCTTCTCTCGTGTTCCGTTAGCAGGACCTGCCTTACCTTGGATGACGTGAACTCATCATCCGTCATGTTGCCAAAGTGCATTATAATCCCATCATAGGAGTCTGGTAGTCCAGCTAGCATAGAGTATGCCAGATCTTCATCCTTTACTTCACATCCTGCTTCTCTGAGATGATCACTGCAGGTCTTTAATCTTGATAGGTAATTTTTCTTCGATGAACTTGATGTTCACGAATTGTTTCTTGAGTTGAAGAATTCGCGCCCTTGATTTCGGTTCAAATATTTGTTCCAGGGTCGTCCAGGCTTCACTTGCAGTCTTACAGTCGATAACGTGTATTTGTTGCTCTGTAGAAATCGATAGAGCAATCGTTGCCAGTGCCTTTTCTTGTTTAATTTTTGTCTTCTCATATTTTCTTTGATCCTCATCAGCGTCGATCGTTTCTTCGTTAATTACACATTCCCATAATCCTCTTTCGATCAGAAGCATCTTCATGTTAAATTTCCATGATCGATAATTTCTGCCGGTGAGCTTCTCGACGTTCAGGGCAAGCGCTTGGGAAGACGACCCCATCTTGGTTTCACTTACTTTTCGTTCTTTTTAATGCAGCTAACCACGCAGTGCTACCATGTTGTGGGTCGGTGATGCAAAAAGAACAGCCAAATAAGTGATTTATAAATATGATATTATTTATTAAATATAAGGATATATATGATGGAAAAAGAGTGGCAACCGCACACAGCAGTAGAACCAAAGGCAGGCTTAAAACTATATACAAGATGACGGCGGCAGGAAGGGGGGGGGGGGGCGTTCCCATTGGTCAGTTATCTTCATGCGCGCCGCCAAGCGGCCGCGTCCACGCTTCCCTCATCAAATAGGTTGAGGAAAGATCACTTATAGTTGTGACCCTGATTATGCTAATAAATCCGATAATAGACGGAATAAAAGGCACAGCCGTTTCTGTGGCGTAATAGGTGGCATTCCTTTCCAGATGTGAAAAAGGTCGACATTTTTAAGCGCTTTAAAATCCTATCTTATTTCAAAAATATATTACAAGTGATTGATATAAGTAGTGTGTACAAACATATAGTGATTATTTATATGGTAATAAGTACCAAGTTGTTTTATTTATTTTTTCAATTCACGCTGAAGAATTTCATTTTATGGAATATATAAACTGTAGGAACAATGTGATTAATAAATAGTAGACAAAATGTAGAGTTATATTCTCAATAAATTTAGAATTTGCCCATATTAGTTAGAAAAACTCTTCACAACGTGTATTTGATTCTCGATTTTAAATCAGAGAGAGAGAGTACACCATTACTTCTTGATATTAAAAATAACAAACTTTTCATGTTACAGTAGAACTTGGATAATTCGAACTTCTTTAAATCGAAAACCTCTTTAATTCGAATATTTTCTTGGTCCCTAGAAGCCTTAAGCCTTTATTCAAAACATCTTTAATTCGAATTTTTGGATAATTCGAATTTTTTTATGGTCCCTTGGGGTTCGAATTATCCAAGTTCGACTGTATTTTATTGGGGATTTTAAATTCAATATCAACGACTTCAATGCTAAAATTCAATATAAAATAAACATTAGCATTATTTTGAGAATTAAGTCTTAAATACGATTAATTTATCTTAAGCACAATAAATTTTGTATTGATATATATTAATTTTATAATTAAATATTATAAGAAGCATTATTTTATCGTATTATTATAATAATTAAATGTATCGTCCCGCATACACTGCTAATAGTGCTCACGTTCTGGAGGGCCGCGAGGAAACATGGAGACAACAAAGGTTGTCAGGTAAAAACTGTTCACTGGACAAGTAGAATAATAACTACTAGGAATATAAAAATGGTATTTATATGAAAACATTAGATGATATATATGTAAAAAGGTAATTAAATTGATCAAATACATAAATGCAAATTAAGTTAGGCAAATTGAAAAGAAATAGAAATTATTATGAAAATAGAATGTGCTGTCAAAACCTCCGCATAACAATTGACTAAAGTTTAAATAAAATTTATTTTGTTCAATACAATATATTGTATAAACGAACAGTCCCTTGGGAAGATCCCGGGCGAAGCCTGGTTGTTCTTTGATTTGAATATAAAACAAGTCTCTAACTTGTGCGGAGATGTAGGTACAAAATGCGAATTTCCTCGTTATTTCGAAAAAGGGCCATACGGGCTTTAACAAAAGATATTTCGGTCTATATGCCGTGTCGCAATGTGCCATTATATTTTCTTGAGGAGGGCAAGTAATATACTTTATACATTTTCAATAAATCTCCATTGCATTTTTCTCTGCTAAGTTCGAAGCAAACCGTAAGAAAAAAACATTCTTTCTAGAATCACATTATAATATTCCTGAAGGAAATTTTCCTGGGGATTTTCCATTTAATACCAGCTAGAGACATATCCCGTAGCATAACCTTTAAGATTTCTCCTCAATTGCCCTCTTTATCTCTACTCTCTTTAGTAGAGAAATTTAATTTCTATAATAATAAAAATTAAGTATGTTTTTATGGAGGTAATTGATTTGAGAATATCATTAGAGTTACTTTCTGTGGAAGGGATTAAAGTATGTTAAAAGAGTTGCGTGACAGTAAAGCTTTGTCTACTGCGCAGATTTTCATGAAGTCTAGGTTAATTAGGAGTTAGCGATCTTTTTATGAAAAAAAAATTCTTTATCGCTTCGGGTCATTATAACGGTCATCACGAGGTCAAGTTTTTCTGAGGCGATGTTATTTTCTTCATTCACTTGCTAGGAAAACAATTGAAACACTTTGAACACCATATTGAGATATATTCCGCCCTCGTGTAATAAAAATAGAGAAAAGGCGCGGGAATATATAATCTATCTATATTGCCGAGCCGAGGTCCAATTCCATACTAAGCGATTTTATAATTTGTACTCTTTGTACTCCGGGTCCCGATATGCGTCAGTTTAAACAAAATATGCATGTATTTTTACTACCTGCCCTAGTACACATCTGCTCCAAACAAAATATGCATCTTTTCATACTCCGGGCCCCGATTAACGTTATCTCCAGACAAAATATCAATCTCCTTATATTTCTGGCCAAGTACACATCAGCTCCAAACAAAAATTGTATGTCGTTGTACTCTAAGCCCCGATATATGTCAGCTCCGAAAATATATATATATGTTTCTGTGCTTCAGGCTCCAATATGCGTCAGCTCCGAACAGAATATATATGTTTCTGTGCTTCAGGCTCCAATATATGTCAGTCTAAACAAAATGTGAATTAATAAGTATTCTATGTCTCAGTACACTTCATCTCCCAACAAAATGTGTATGTTTTTGTACTCTGAGCCCTAATCACATCAGCTCCAATAAAAATATACACACCTTTTCACTTCGGGCCTCAGTACTTCTCAGTCAACTCAATTCTTTTCGTCTTAAAATAGCTCACTGAAGCACTAAGATTCGTTCCAGGTCTCGATGCTTCGATCTTTTTAATTGTCACCTAGGATTGTTGGAGTCCTGTTTCCAATAAAAACACGTAGTTAGTAATCCGCTCGCGTGAACATTTAAGCAATGCCATATCCCACGGTAGCTTATATCAGTGGTAATGATCACTTGTTTCCTAAAATATCCTTCATTTCCCAATATGTAGTAGAATCTATTCTCAGTTCCAATCTGTCTTCCGTGGCTTTGCGTTTTAGATCTATTTGGACTCTTAAGCGTTGACACCGCGCTTCTCATCTTATACAAAACATCGCGGTCGATCCGTAAATCTTGATGCTCTGGTCTCTTATGTGAGACACGAAAAACATGCCTTTCTCCCTTTGAAAACTTATATTATTTTCGATATAGTCAAGATTATTGACAATCCCCCTTCCCCCAATACTTGTCCTTAAAGGTCAAGGCCACCTCGTTAAACAAGCACGCGATATTACAAGAAGGAAATCTCCCTCAAAAGGATTAGTCTACCGTTCCGACACAATGGTTAGCAGGTGGCGACGCAGACGACTTAGAAGGCCGCTGACGATTTTGTAGTCCACCGTAGATATAAATATATAAAGTTTGTGATAACAGCTTAAGCCTGGACCACCGTGAGATTTGGGGACGCGGCAGACGATGTTTCTACCTGAGGATTCCGGCAGAGGCCCACAAAACTTGGATTCAACGAGGAATTGACGTATCACTCGAAGCCCTTGACGAGCTTGCGAAGTACGCTATCTCAACCAGCTGCTTTTTTGTTGTTGTTGTAGATGGAGAGTGGCTGCTTCCACCTTATTCTGAAAGATATCTGCTCGATGAAACGGACCAGGGTCCTCAAGTTGATTCTTTCAGTAGCTACCTCCAGAAATTCATGAACCGGGCTATATGAAGAGCTGTCAAAGCGATCTCTGAAGGTGCTGAAGACGATACTCTTCAGGTTATTTCCATCAACATCCCTCGACATCAATAGAAGACGCTCGTCTGTCGCGAACGATGATGTCGCTCGAATACTAATCAAAGATGTTGAAGTCGCTGAAGCCCCACACATCTTCCCTTATGTATACTCTTGGGGACGCCGTTCAAGAGTGTGGGACAGGTGACGGTTAATCCGAATGTAAATGCTGTGGTCGGCGATCTTTCCTGGCCACAGAACGCGGTGCCAGAGAATGATGCCACGATGAAGGCGAGGTGAGATCCTCTTGGAGTTGACAATGTTGCCGAGGAAGAGGTTTTGAACGCTGTTCAGGACCTGCACGCTATCTCTTGGACGAGCGTGACATTAACGGCATGCTGTTTCAAATATTAGCATAACTAACTACTCTCTTACAACAACAAACAACAACAACAAAAGCCTTTATTTAGGGCATTCCGCCCCATACAGGATTCGCCGTATTTACACGTCAACAAGAGGAGAGGGAAGAGGAAACATTTACAACAAAAATAAGGTTTGTTACCTATTTACAGATGGATCATCCTCCAGTATCCTTTGCCCTGCATTCTTTCTCATGCGCCCAGCTTCTGTACAGAACTTAAAGTATTTATCAATCAGTAATTTATCATTCAGATCTGAAGAGAGAAGTTGACATATGCTATGGTATCTAAATTGACCAGAGGTAGGGCTTGGGAAAGTTTCAGTACGTTTTTCTGTTAAGAGAGGGCATTGGAAGAAATAGTGAACCAAATTATCATCCATGAGATCCTTACAAAGTAAACAGTTCCGGCCATTTTCTTTCCAGAAGTCTTTTCTTTCTTCCCTGAAAAATTGCCATAAAACTCTATGTTGTGCAACTAGTCTTTTGTTGGGAAGCGAGATATTTAATCGTAGGTACTCCTCTGTCATGAATGATTCACTCAAAAATTTGTAGTGAGCAAAGTGGGTTGAATCAGTGATTTTCATCTGATCGTTTTGAATTAGTTGGTCTGTGGTAGTTCTAATTATGCCTGGCAATTCTTTCTGTATGGCTAAGTAGTCTTCGCAGCCCTTCAGAAAGGAATATCCCTTGGAGTCTAGAATTTTTATTAAATTTTGGGTAAAGCTGTTTTCTATTTCCTTTTTCGCGGTGACTTTCCAGAGATGATTTAAGCAAGCATGTGGTAATCTGCTCGTCTCCATTTTTAAAATCCTGACCCAAAACTTTAATGTGAGTTTTACAGCATTAAGTTCAGTTGATATTCTTCCACATTCTCTTCTGAAACTACTCTCTTTTCGAACGGAATTACTTCGAACATTGAAGCAAGCTGTGCGGAAGCTTATAACGTGAGGTAATTTTTGTAGCCCAGATGGAGGTGAGCCATTTGTATACTGTCCATTCATTTTTCTCTGCAAGAAGGAGATGATCTTGTCGAGGCGCAAGCTCAGACTCTACTTTTCTCAGTCGATCCTAGTGTACTCCAGCGCAGCGTCGAAGAAGGTAGCGTCGTCGACGAGTTAAGCGTAGTCTAGTAAATCCGCGAGGACTTCTACCGAAATTGATGCCAAGTTCTTAGGTCCCTCCTCGTATATGTTCGGGTCACAAAGGTCCACGGACCTACTTCACACTCCAGAGCTGAGATGGTCTGGAACTGACGGCACCGCTCTTCGGGAACACGAGAGACGCGGGCTTTGACACACGTCAAGGAGACTCCCCGGACGTTGAGGTCGAGTACAGCAATCTTGCCAAATCATAGGATCTACCGCCGATGAACAACGACTTTGGGCGCGACGACTCAGTCGAGGTCTGACACTACGGTGGCCTTTAAGTGCACAATGACGACGCTGTAGAAGTGGAAAGGGTTTCATACGTCATCCAGGGACATAACGTTAGTCTCCTGAAGAGGTCAGTTTATGAGGATGCAGCTTAATTATCCTCTGGAGAGAGCGATGCCACGCAAGATCAAGGTCGCAACCCGGTAGCTCTTTTACGATGCCGAGCAGAGTTTCTGGGTATATAACTGGTGGCACCTGTCAGGACCATTGGCACCGTGGTCGTGTTGATGGCCTGTCTTTGCTGGAGGTTTTATTTGGCCAATAACTTTTCCACCAAGCCGTTCTTAGTGAAGACTTGGATGAGTTTTTGTCTCTACAGCCTCAAATTATGAAGTTTATGATGTCCGTAGATGCTCTTTTGTCCTTCATCGCGTGTGTGTCTGACGAGATGGCCTAGGCCTTCAAGAACAAATCGCCGCTGGCAGTGGTCCTAGTAATGAGCAGCGACACAGGTCCTGCCAGGTCGCAACGCGCATCATCCAGGCTCCAGACTCCGGCAGTAACGAATAGGACCTTCTTTCATCCAACTCTGAGTGCGGTCTGAACCCTCTTGACACAGGCGAGCTGGAGTTAGATCCGGATCTCTAACAATACCACGTCACCAACATTCACATAACATGCCACTAGAGCACTTGAGAGCTAGGCGGCGCGATAGCAGTGCCCCCAGACGCACCACGTCAGCCTGGCTTGCAATTTGGCGATGGTAGTGCCGTCGGGCAAGTAGCCGTGCAGATGGCGCAGTACCAAAACCAGCACCAGCGAGTTGGCCATTCTCGCTCACCCAACTAGAAAAAAAACCACAGACGCATGGGGATCACCTGGGTATCGCCCTCTTCAAGATGCCCAGCAATTTATTTTCCTGGACCGATGTTCCTTGGTCTGATGATATTCCGTAGCCTCGCACCGTGATAGATGGTGTGGGCCACGAGGTGCCCAGCGGAGAGTAAGAGCGGTCTCTCCAGGCGTCGCACCGTAAATCCTTTAATTTTGGTATGTCCACGCTTACTCCTGACGCACGCTTTAATTCGTCAACCTTGACCTACTTGAACTGCCAATACTCGCGGATCAGCAGGAAAATATCATAGGCGAACGCCAGGACGCACCTTTTAGCCAGAACTTTCTACAGTTGGCGTAGGAGGAGACCGGTGAAGATAGAGAAGAAGGATGCACTTGAAGCACAGCCCTGCTGAAGACCTCCGCGCATTCTGAATTGGTGGGTGGAATTTCCGACGACCGTGATGGTAACATCGATCTCCGCGCAGAGAAGCTGGAGCCATTCCACAAAGGGGGCAGGCTGGCCAATAGAGTGCATTTGGGAGGCCAGAACTCTCGGTCCACGTGGTCAAAGGCGCACTTCAGGTTGTTGCCAGCGACAGCGGCGATTTGTTCTTGAAAGCCTAGACCATCTCGGTCGACACGCACGCAATGTTCCAGGAACAACACCGATGACGATTCTTTAGTTCGCCGTAGGGAGACATATTGCCCAGTAACCTCTTGGGCCCGGACCACAATGCGCTTTGGGGACGAGGCAGACAATGTTTCTTCTCGAGTATTCCGTCAGAGCCCCGCGAAGTTCGGTTCCAACGAGGATTCGATGAATGGTTCTCGCGAAGAAACTCGATGCCCTGGACGAGATCGCAGGGCAATGCAATCCCAACCAGTCGCTTTCCCTTGTGGCAGGCGGCTGATAGCAACTTCGGCATTTCTCAAGGAGATATCAGCTTGATGAAGCGGGTCATTGTTCTCAAGACTAATGCTCTCCGTAGCTCCGTCCAGGAATAAAACGATGCCCTCCGAGCTGCAGGTAGAGCTGTCGAAGCGCTCTCTGAAGGAGTTGAAAAGATGATATGTCTCATTATCTCTTCCTCAACGAGTTTTCTCTGGGCGTCGAAGACCGTCGTCGGTCTCGATCGATGTTGACGGACGCGCAAGGCACACCCAAGCTCAGGTATTGAAGGGTAGTTGGCGTTTACGGTCTCTACCTCGATCCTGGGGCGCAGAAACAGTCTTTTTCCGGTCACGTAGTCTTCGTCTTCAAATCGGAGAGGCAAAATATTCATTTTACCAGGTCCCGCTTTAGTTTTCCCCTTTCTCTCCACAGATCCCCAAGAGGGATGTCTCCGAACTTCAGCGAAGCTTCTCCAAGATGCGACTCAAATTTCTCTATGACCGGCGCTGATCGAAGAAACAGGGAGGTAGATGACACATATGGTGAAGGGAATCCCCCACTTGGAATAGGATGGAACGGTTGTCCGAGCAGTGGTATTTGAGGGTCCAGTAACTGATGACGCGTCCGACGAGCCTTGATGATATTAGGACTCAATCGAGACGGGCAACGTCTTTCCGGTTTTCTTAATTTTCTACTCTCGTATAGGCAGGTCTGAGAAATCGAAGATGGTGGCGGTATCGACGAGGGCTCCGTCCGAAACCGTGCCGGATCATGAGCTCTGCGAAGGCGATCTTGTCTGGCCACAAGATGCAATGCCGAAGGACGGTAACTCCCGGCACTACGATAACGGCGAGTTAGGATCCCCTGGGAGTCGACGATGGCACAATTGCAGCGCTGTAGCCAAGACTGAGGTCTCGGAGGTTATCCAGATATATCACGATCGTCTCTTTCTCGAACGTAACATCAATTGTGTGCTGCTTCAAGAAGAGATATATCTCCACACTATTTACGCGCAAACGGCATTCCTGCGCAAATTGAGACGCGCCTTGCGTATTCTTATGTCATAATCCTTGCTTTGCTACTAGAAGGGTAATGATATTTTGTAGATGGTACATGTCTTGGCCTCTTCAAGTTCTATTATTCTTCCGAGAGCACGGTGTACAGATTCCTTTTCGCTTAAAGGTGATGTTTTCGGTGAAGATATTCATATGCTTACTGGACATAATGGCCTAGATCACCTTATCTCTTCCGATATTCTCCATCTCAACACTCTTAAATGGGGAGATTGGTGGGCATGTTTCAGAGCCTCATCAAGCCGCTGATAGGCCTTTGTTTCACCAGAAGCAGAATCCAGAGAGTATATTTATTTGTTCTGGTTATCAAGACGATCCTGGTTGGTGTCCTCAACTTTGAAGATGGTTTTGACCCCGAAGCGTGAGCTGATGCTTCAGTTTTTGATATAGTTTCTTTAGGGGCTGGGCAGGGCGCCTTGGCGTCAACGCAGCATTGTTGGAAATGGTGATGTTTGAAATGATGAATCTTTCATCGGGATGGTGCTCAGTTTTCGAATAGAAGCTTCAGTAGCTGGAGACTCTGGAAAGTGCTTGAAGCGACTCGACGGTGATTGAGTCATAGCAAACTCCGAGACGGGATTAGGCAGGGCTCGTAGAGGGAACCCTAATTGACCTCGTGGGCCAGGTTGGTGTCTCTGCCGTTCCTCATTGGTCAGATGGGGACTGTTGGTTTGTCGATGTCCCAGGCGCTTGCAATTGGAGCACTTCAAACTATACATAATATATGCGGGGATTACCATTCCATTGGACTTAATGTCGATCCGCGAAGATAGTTGACGAATCTTGAGGACTTCGTTCAGAAACACAAATGCCCTCCTACGGCTGGAGGTCCAGGAGTACCCATCCATTGTCCTTAGTGGCTGTTAATATAAATTACTTTGTAAATAATGCCTTAAGGTATCTGCGAGATTATCTTGACAATAAATGGTAGGTTTTAGATGGTAATTCCATCAGAGTTTTTTTTCTAAAGGGGCAAGTATTCAGCAGAGATAAGATGTTGAGACCCTCCTCGACCAGGTGCTCTGCTCTTTCTACATCTGAGAGCTCGAAAACAGAGTTTTTTTTTTTCACTCAACGATTTCAGGGCTTTGATATTGCCCAGAGGTCGAAGTCCGCGAAATGCTTGATGGAGCAGCACTGGTCGAATATTACAGCTTCTGTCCTAGCTTTGCACTGGGCCTGTTGCTGCCTACTAGCGGATTTCTTTAGCACCATTTTGTTTCCCAGGTACTTTAGATGTCTATCTTTGTGCATGTTTTAGCATTTGGAAGCTTTTATGGTTGTCGGTTATTTGGAAGGCCACCATTCTTTCTTTTGATTCCCCTGCGCTCCATGAATCCATTCGGATACTTTGATTTTCCGAGGCCTCTACTTGTTCGGCTCAAAACGAATTTTCCATTATTTTTCCTGGATGCTTTTTTGCCTGGTAAATTCGTTTACCATAGTAATTTTTACGTTTGCTAATAAATTACTCATTTCTTGTTCATTCTCAACAAGAATATCATCAGTCGATAGCTATCGACTTAAGTTTCTACAGAATGGCATATCGATTACCTCTAGAACAATTTTCTCAGACACCATCTTAAAAAAAAAAAAGAGAATCTTGCGCGTCGCGTGACCACACGGCCGAGAGACAAATAAAGGTTTATACACTACTAGTCGACAGTAAAAAACTAAAAATTACTTAAACAAGATAAATCAAAATATTTATATCAGAAGAATACCACATTAATGGAACCTCTGAAATTCATCAGCTGTCTCAAGCCTCCCTAAAGTTGAACAGTTTCTAGCTTAATTCGCAGTTCTTGTCTTCGACATGCGCAATTGCAATGCCGAAGAATTCACTCAGAGAATACTTCTGTCAAGGCGTAAGATAATCGAAGATGCGGATTCAGAGCGGATTAAAACTTCGCTTTCTCTATTTCGTTCCTATCATAATTGGAGGAGGGAGGGATTTGGGGGTAGAATATTGAGAGGTCTGGATATCTTTGGAAGGGGACGCTGTTGGCGCAGTAACCGTCGAATTGGGCGCTGGAGGTAATGGCACTCGTTGGTGTAGGTGCTGATCAGAAGGTTCAGGGGCTGAAGCCTTTTGGAGAGGGACGGAATGGTTTGCCGCTGGCGAAAATTCAGCAGAACTTGGTGTCACGGGGATTTTCTGGATGGTTTCAGAATCTCCCGCAGACTGTCTAGACGTTCCGGATTTGTGAGAAAGCGAGATGGAGGCGTCGACATTGGTCCCCTCCTCATGTCCTGAAAATAGGCTGGACGACTACTATGGGTTTCCAAGGGGCAGGAGCTCTCCGATGTTCTTGAAGGTAGCATCTGCTACACGTTACGCTGTATATGATGTAGGCGGATGTAGACTATCCTTTGGAGATGATCACTTGCTTGGTAGGGAGCTCGTGGAGCTTTAGTCCTTCATTTAGAAGGACGAGGGCCACCCTGTTGCCGGTGGTTCAGGTGTAGCTGACGCTGGACACAACATCTTCCTCCTTGATAGCAAGTGGTAGATTCCCCACTACTATCTTTTGCGCCCTTTTTACTAAATGAAATTTTCCAGGGGGGAGGTCGGATGGTGAGGACCTCCTTAACCAGGACTCCGCCGCTGAACAGCCCGACCAGTAGTTTGTACGACCATCAGTTGGTATGCGAATGATCTGCTCAGTATCTGTTCCAATGCTTTCATTACTTCATACAAGGTTGGGTCAATAGGTAATGCACGATCATCAATACTTTTTTATTTGACAAATCATAAAGATGAAACTTTGTATATATGAATACCTAACTATTAGCTCATTCAATATATCCACCTTCCCTCTGTACACATTTGGTCCAGCGTTCTTTCCAACTCACAAAATATCTTCGGTAAAATGCTACATATTGCTTTCTGAACCACCCTCTAACCTCATGGAGTAACATTTCACCATTTTCAAATGTTTTACCGCGTAGAGAAGTGAGACATCAAAGTCCACCCATATCTGGAAATTTGACGCAATGTCTGTTGCTAGGTGTAAGGGCTTGCATTATCCTGATGAAATTTGATTTGACAGTCTTTTAGGCCCGGCCTTTACAATATCTTTACTTGTTGATGGAAGTATTTTTTTCAAGCGGGTCCAAGAATATGAGCCCATCTTGGGCCCAAAATACCGTGATCATGATTTTTCCTTTGGAAAGGCAAAGCCTTGGGCGATAGCACGCAGTCGAGTGCCTACTCGGCTGATACCCTATATTTGCATCTGTTTCAAAGTAAAAATCACGTGACTCTCAATACTTTATTTCTACAGATTAATTTGGCGAAACCGCTGAGAGGGTTCACTACTGATGAGCCAAGCCCTTTCATTCAATAACTCATATCATTGCAGTAAGGTCTGTAGAGATAATATTTGATGATATTTAAAAGAAGCGCATTGCCAGTAAATTTATTGGTGTAAAAATTTCAACGATAGATGGCAATTAAATTTAATTTACTTTATTTCTTGTTGCAACAATTATGTAGTCCCATGTAAGCCCAGGCAATCTTTCTCGAAAGGCAAAGCCTTGGTTTTTTCTTGACTGGAGACATTTTATGGGTCCATTGCATTGATTGACGCTTTAAAAAGGGTCATAATGATAAACCCAAATCTCATCACACGTTATGGCTCTTTTAAAGGCCTCAGAAGCTGGTCCTGAGTAAGATTCAATGAGGTCTAAACAAATTTCTTTCCGAGTTTGCATCCTTTCTCGTGTTAGAAGTTTTCGCACCCATTTTGAGCCCAATTTTCGATAGCCAAGATCTGAAAGTAGTTTAAGAACACTTCCTTTAGAGATTAAAATTTTTTCATCAATTTATATGTCGTTATTTTCCCGTTATTCTTGACAGTTTTTTCAACAATAGACAAATTTTGGTCTGTTCAGACTGTTGAAGATTTACCTGGCCTCTCTTTGTCATGAAGATCAAAATCCCCTTTCTGGAAGCGCTGAACCCATCTCTGAATAGTGCTTCTATCCAATGTTTCGTTTACATATATCGGCTGAAGTTTTGAGTGAATTTTTGTAGCTGAAATGTCACCGGACTTAAAGAGGAACTCGGTCACCGACCGTTGTCGGATTCTTGTGTTCACATTAGGCTCCATATCATAGAAAAAACAAAAGATAAATCGATTCTGATTGCAGATATGAAAAGCGGAGTGTTTTATTTACCGGAAAACGTATATTTTTTGATAATAAATTATTTATATTTTTTCTAGGGGTGTGTGATTGTGCATTACTTATTGACCCTATCTTGTATATTCGAGTCTGCTCTCCGCTTAACGAAGCAGCATTAGTTAAATGTCGCCCCAGCCAACCTAGCCTTACCGAGATTTTACTGCTGTCTTCTGCTCTTGTTCTGCGTTAGATGATCTCTTTTTCCCCCGTTTAATTTCTGAGGTGGATTCAGCCTTCGAAAATTTTGCGTGCTGGCCATTTATTTTATGGCACTTCATGCTTTCTAGATAATTTTATCTTTTTAATAAAGCGAAAAATTTAAATATAAGATAATATCTGAGATTGAAACGCAGAGAAACAGACACACTAAATATATCTAGAAAAAGACCTACCAAGTTAATCAAGTATGATGCAAGCCAAGTATAACAAATAGAATGTAAGCCAACAAATAAAGTAGATCAAGTATAATGCAAGCCAAGTATATCTGGAATGTAAACCAATTATATCAAATAGAAGACACATCAAGTATATGAAGCCGAATGTGAGCCAAGTATATCAAATAGAAGACATACCAAGTATATGAAAGAGAATGTATGTCAATTATATCAGATAAAAGACACGCCAAGTGAATCACATTGAATGCAATCCAAGTATATGAAGCAGAATGTAAAGCTAAGTATATCAAATAGAAGACACACTAAGCATACAAAGTAGAAGCTATATGAAGTTTATCAAATAAAATACACTAAATATATTAAGTAAAATGTGCACCAAATATATATATAATACCTTTTTTTTGAAGCTTTTATTTAAATGCACTAAAAAGGGAATAAAATAGTTTAGCTTCTGCCATTGAGCAATTAGATTTATATGGGTGAAAATAAAAGAAGCGGGGGAAGATCATCATGAATTTCGAACCTAATATCATTTAGCCTAATGTAGCAACTGATAACGATTTTTATAAGTGCTTACTAATATTTACCTTTTGTCTCAATATAAACAACACCCGCCATACGCGATACGACGACAAAGCCGCTCTTCACGCCGCAAGAAAAAGGATGCAGAGGTACTAGGGACAAAGTTCCAAGACTTCGATGGAATCCTTGGCAGAAGCACGTCAGATCCATGTCGGTAACTATCATATTTGCAAGCTGTGGGTCACAGCTCCCATAGGGAAGAAGCTATGTCGCTAAGTATGTATCATTTTTGATGTTTATATTTTTCTACTCTGTGAAATTCCCTCTTTGCTTATATTTTATTTATCAATCTTAGTTTGTTCTCGCCTTAAATAAATTGCTGTGTCAACCTGGAGTCCGTCTTTCCTAATTTTCCGCGTGGCAATATCACAAAATACTCATGTATCCTCAAACAAACTAGGAAAAAGCTCAATTGTCTTGCATCTTTCCAGAATGTGTTTCAACCATCCTACAAAGCTAGATAATTGAACAATGAGATAGCCCTTCATTAAGTAGCCTGAGGAATAATTTATTTCTACAAGAAAAGTAATTACAAGCTTTCTCCGATAGATCAATACAACCAAGAGAGATATATATTAATAACCAAGGTTCCTGGAGCGCAGAGCGCCAACTACCCGTAAGTATATCAAGTGAGTCATGTAAATCAAGTAGAATGTAAGCTAAGTATATAAATTAGAATGTAAGCCAAGTATATCAAATAAAAGACACCAAGTATATCAAGTATAATGTAAGTCAAGTATATCAAGTCACACCAAGTATATCGAGATGAAGACACAACAATTATATAAATTTGAAGATCATTATATAAAGTAAAAGACAAACTAATTATATCAGGTAGAATGCACTCCAAGTTTATCAAGTAAAATTCACGACCAGTATATATATCAAGTGTATAATATACCAAAATATAAGATACCAAGTTTATCAATTAGAAGGCACACCAATTATTTCAAATAGAAGGCACACCAAGTATAGCAAGTAGAAGACATAACAAGTATAAAAAGTAGATGACATACCAAGTATAACAAGTAGAAGGCACACCAAGTGTAACAAGTATAAGACACACCAAGTATAACAAATGAAGGAAACACTAAGTATAACAAGTAGAAGACACACCAAGTATAACAACTAGAAGACATATCAAGCATAACTAGTAGAAGACACACCAAGTATAACAAATAAAGGAAACTCCAAGTATAACAAGTAGAATACATACCAAGTATAACAAGTAGATAACACACCAAGTATACAAAATAGAAGATGCAACAAGTATAAAAAATAAAGGAAACACCAAGTTTATAAAATAATTAGAAGACACACCAAGTATAAACAAGTGAATAATTACCAAGTATAAGAAACACCAAGTATATTTTACATGTAGAATACACACAACAAATATTTACAGTTGAAGAAACGAGTGTTGCAGTAGAGAGTGCCAAATGCGCAGCTTACTGCAGCTGATAACCTCCCTCTCTGCCGGGTTATCGAGATTACTGCAGTCCAAGGTTTGAACCCTTACTGCACCAACTCGAGCTATCAACGCTCCGATATGACCCAGTGTAAACAAAGCGAGGAGCAGGAAACGGGCTAAAAAAGAAAGCCTATCTGCGGCTCCTCTAACCTTGTTGACTTGCAGTAACCGCCCTCCTCTCTCCTCTATTTGCTCTAGATTAGATATCGCCCTCCTCCCCCCTACAGTAACCGGCTGAGTGCAGTAAGAAGTCCTGATATCTCTTCTTTCAAAACTACTAGCAAGGTCCAAAGGTCCGAGAAGAATATTTTTGCCTTCTCTATTTATAATCGCCGCGACCTTTGCTACGATCGCTGCACTGATGGCGATAGGAGGGTTGGGCGCCCACGCTGTCCGGGAACATGTTACATCTACAGTTCTCCGATCTGCCAACTGAGCTATCGAGGGGGGAAACATTCCGGGAGAATCCACCAAGTTGAATTAGACTGCCGAGTTACTGGCCTGGATTATCTACCTCAGTTATTACCCTCTATGGGGGTTCTACATCTGGTTGATTACACACTCTTCTTCTTATTCTTCCTTATTTTCACTCAAACATATTAAGGTATCAAGTTGTGACCCTTGATGATGTCTGTTTGACAACCATCATGACTGGGTGAAGTAGAATGTGTCTGCCTTTGTCATTAAGACTGGGAGCACTACTCAGTGGCAGGACGACTTAGCTCCAAAAGAAATGGCCGCCTCAGACATGAGGAAAAGACGCCGTGTGCAGCTGCTTCTACCATGGAGTACAAACGCTGCTCATCCTGTACCCCTGGATTATGAGCCCTTACAGGGTACTATCAGCCGGGCCAGCTGAACCCAGGTTTTTTAGCGAGCTTGTTACTGCCCCCCCTCCTCCTTTTTCATCCGTGCTTGGGACCGGCAAAGGCGGAGTTTTACACACTCTTTGTACACAGGAATAAACAAATATTTACAAATTTATAAACGAGTTGTAAAAATATTTTTTTTGGAATTATACCTTTTGAGCATGGCTTTTTTTATTTAGACTTTGTTTATATTTTGAACCTTTTGTATATGTGTGTTAGGAATTTCAAAGAGTTATTAAAATAGAAATATTTGTAAATACAAATAAAACTTGTTAAACGGTATATTTATACTTTTGACATATTCAGTCGTTAGGCTGAACCGTTTCAGAGATCGAGTCAAGTTCTAATGAAAGTTGCGCGAACATTTAGCCTAGTATCATTCGAAGAAGAAATTTTATATAAGCACAACATATTTTCAATAAATACCTGGAATTACCTGGGAATTTTTTTTATTAATAAAATAAAACAATTAATATTCAATCAAAACATCGTTATTCAAACCATCGCTACCATATTCTTCTTAAGTTATCAAGAAATTAAATGCATTCTCTAATTTGAATTATATCAAAATGTTTTTTCGATTTTTTCCTTTATGGTATCTATCGATATAAAAATATTTTTAATATGATTGTGAATTTTGGATTGATATAAACGGTTAATAGACAAATGAAAATTCAAATAATTAATTTAACTCTTCTAATAAATTGTTACGGAAAAAAATGATGAAAAATAATGGGTATTATATAGATGTAAAAAAAGGGTAAATAAAATGTAGAGAAATATATACAGTTGTATATATCTACAAATTTCCTCAGCAAGGGAGGCTTATCCACCTTGAGAGAGTCCTCCTCCGGACAAGGAGGGGTTCTTCTTGGACTATCCTCAGTTCTACGCAGAGGAAGTACTTATAGATGCGCGTTTTGGCAGACGCCAGGATGGCCAGGGCGTCATCATCAGGCCTCGCTCGAAGATCCAGTCCTGCAGGTCAGGGGGCTGCTGGATCAGTGGGCCAGCGACAGGTCGTTAGACCCACAGGCGACGCAGGAATGTTGGAACGATGCCGGGTGGGCTGGATGGGGCAAGAAGTGCAGAGCTCGCCTCACTGCCACGTCCGCGTTGTTGCTGGAGAAGGTGTAGCGCCGGAGCATCGACCAGCCGATGTTGTTGGCAGGTTTATATGTTCCTCCCACCTTCTAGGGAACTGAGAGATGGGCAGGGCAGCCAGGCGTGGGCGCTCTAACATGGGGCGGGCAGCGCGAGTGGTGACTCTAAAGAAGAGGGTAGTTGTCCTGCGCAGCACTACGGCCTCGCCGATGGTGTTTAATCGGAAGGTACCGCGCAGATTTTCGTCGACAAGACGACGGCAGAAGATGGTCAGCGACGCGCCGTCAGTCAGGGCGCAACGCGTTGGCCGAGTTAAGAGAAAGAGCAGGGCCAACGAACTCCACAATGCAGGCGCTGATCAACCGGGAAGGAGTCAAGATAGCGGGTGGCTGAAGAATGCGACAACCACCGATGATGTGGATTATTCAAGAGCTTAGGCGGTGTAAGAGCGTGGTAGTTCAGCGTGAGGATGTCAGCGACCGCCTATCGTATTTTGAGAATCCGGAGACGCCGCGGCGGGAGCCAAGACCCGGATGAAGGGGGATATGGCCACGCACCGATCTCGACCAGCCACGAGTAGGCATTGCGGCTGCCAATTGAAGCATGACAACTGCAGCTGGGTCTCGATGTCGATAGAGCCGAATCCTCCAAGATAGACAGGTCTCACCAAGACGCTACCAGGCAACCAGGCCGTTCGCTCTGACCTCAAGATGAACCGCGCAAGACGGGCCTGGATCTTGAGAATGGTAAGGTCGGTAGGCAGGTAGCCGTGGATGTGATGGACCACTGAAGAGAGCACAAAGGGGTTGACCTCTCTGGCCCGACCGACGAGGGAGAGGCCGCGGGTGTAGAGGCCCACCTCGTTATGGAAGCTTCGGGAAGGGCCAGGATATGTCGCTATTGGACTGGTTTTTAACTTTCTGGCGTCATATTTCAGCCCAGAACCTTTAGCTCGACCGATAGACAGGTGATGCCCAGTGATGCGTCGTTGCGGGCACGCCAGGCGCCGCACCATAGACCTTTGCTCATGACTAAATTTCCTTTAATACCGGAGGCGCGCTGGACGTTCTCAAAGATGGAGGTCATTACTCTGAACTGCTTCTCACTGCAAATGAGCAGGACGATGTTGTCGGTGTAGGCGAGGGCATTTTCGGGGCCGAGCGCTTGCTCAAGGCGACGCTGGAGAGGGCTCGTGATGAGGCTAAGAATTTCGGCGCTGATGGCTCTGCACTGTCTCTCACCGTTCAGATGCTAGAAGGGTTTGGTGTGGAGGCCTCCGGATCTGACCGTCGCGTCCGCTTCAGCATAGAGGAGGAGAAACCACACGATGAAAACCGGTGGCAGCCGCAACGAGACCATCAGGGATGCCAAGAAGCCGCGTTTTATGTTGTCGAAGGCAGACTCGAGGTCGATGGAAATGACGGCCAGCGGTGTGCCGTTCCTCGCAGCCGCGTCGACCAGGTCGTACACGTCCGCGATGCTCCAAGATGGGGACCTACCGGGAACGGCGTTGGTCTGGCTCTGAGGTACCAAAACCCAAAGATGAGGGCGCAGACGCCGTAGGAGGATGTTGTCCAGGACCCGGTAATCCGCCGTGGGGAGCGAGATAGACCTGTAGCCACGGTACCCAGGGCCGCTGTGGGACTTGTGGACCAGACAGATGGTGCTGCGCCGCGTCGAAGAAGAAATTCTCGTAGGCCATATAAAACTCGCACGCCAAGTCGTCCCACCCGGGGGCCGAATGGCAGGTGGCGGGTGGCGGTGGCTATCTCTGTCGCGGAGATCTCGGAGCGGAGCAGGGGGTCGTCCTCTTCGAGGATGAAGGGAGTCGTCGTTTTCCGGACGAATAAACGGTAAATTGATTTGTCGGTGGCTGGAAATCAAAGGAACTTCAAATAGAGTTTGAAAAAAGTCGTAGTAAGAGCGGTCATATGCTGCAGCATCATGGTCACCTATCCATTTCTTTTTATTTGTTTTCCAAACGTATAAACCTGGTTGCCTCTTGTAGCCTTCTCTAAATCTATAGGGCTACTTCTAGCGTGAATATCATTCACAATATACTAGGCCGCGTATTTATAAATTTGAGTTAAGGATATCTATTTTTGACTTGATGCCTTTGTTGTCATGCCTCATTTTTTCTCTAACCACCCATTCGATTGAATAGTTATATCGTCGTAAGAATTTTTTGAAGAAAATTCAACGAGAAAATGTCTTTTCTATAAATTCGGCAGCTCTCTATTGTTCGAAGGTGAGAAAACTAGGGGGAAACGTAGCTTTTTTATTTATTTTATTTTTTATGACTGTTGGAATTTTTCTTTATTTTCATTTCACTTCTCATACCATTAAGTTTTGCCGACCTTTCATTGTCTTCTGTCAAATTGCGGTAAGGTAAATCTCTAAATTTATACTGTGTTAATAAAATCTACTGCTGTTTTTTTTTTAATATTCTTCTCCTAATATTTCCTGTTATCCAAGGGTCACACCAAATGTCTTTGCAATCAATACTAAATAATTAAAATATTTTAAAATAAATTATACCATTGATATTTTACATGCATTTTTTTACCTAACATAAAAATTTTCATAAGATAGTAACGACAATGACTCATAGAGGGCGCGACTTTGTTTACAGTGGCAGCGGTAATTTCTAAACATCGCATCAGACACAATGGAGTTGACTAGAGAAAGTTTACGCGCTATGATCTTTTATGATTATAAGAGTAATTTAACTTCTAAAAATTTCCATGAAATATTTATAAAAGCTTTAGGAGATAAAGCTCTTTCTATTGGAACAGCTTTTAATTGGTTCAATGAATTTAAATTTGGAAAAAAAAACAACCTTGAAGAGGAACCTCGTTCAGGTCGACCACCAACAGCAGTGACTCAGTAAAAATTAAGCTGGTAAGATTTTTACTTAAAGAAGATCGAAGAATTACTTATCAGCAGTTAGAGAAAAGTGTGGGCATTACAGAATACAGAAAACTTGTATGTAGATGGGTACCTCACAGCTTGACTGAAGACCAAAAACTTGGTCGCGTTAAATGGTGTAATTTCATGTTGAAAATATTGATAAAGGCAAATCAAAGCTGTGTTTAATATTATTACAGGTGACGACACTTGGAATTCACAATTTTGATCTAGAAACAAAACGGCAATCTACTCTTTGGTGGTGTTCAAAATCACCTCCTCCTAAGAAAGTTCGCAGAGCTCGAAGTTTTGGAAAACAAATGGTCGCTTTTTATTTTATAAAAAGAGATTTTAGTGATATTTTGAAGTTAGAAGATCGAAAGACAATCAATAGTGACTAGTATACAACAAAATGCCTTCCAGGAGTATTTGAAAAAATCAAGCAAAGCAGACCAAGAGATCAACTTAGAGGAGTCCCTCTTCGCCATGACAATGCAAGACCGCACACCTCAGCCCAAATATTAGATTTGCATAGGTGCTAAAATATCCTAAAATAATGATATAATTTATTTTTTGAAATTTCAATTATTTAATATTGAGTGTAAAAACCTTTGGAATGACCCTTATATTTGTTTTTTCGTTTGCTCAATTGCAAGTGCTCAATTTGTCTTATATCATTTGAAGAACAGTCCATACTTCGTTTTAATATCAATTGAGAAATTGAAATTTGGCTGCTTAAAATACCTTTTAAAAATAGATCAGGTTAAAATTGGCTTATGCGCCTGAATAATGTATCATAATGTAGCTATGAATTTGTTTAATACTATCAAAATTATTATTTATATATTTATTATGCAATATTAAAAAAAGTATTAAGGTGTTTATGCCCTATGCCCGTTAGCAATATTGTTGCAAAGATACCTTTGATAAAAAGAACAAAATATTGGCAACCTTGTGCTCTGTCAAAACTCAACATTGTGTTCTTTTTTATTAAACTTTTTTCGCGGTAGTTCGTTATAGCTTAAAAACCCTGTATGGAATATGTGTGTCTGATAGGAATACTTTAAAGACCCTTCGACCAAGAACACGTGTTTACTATTAAACATATGAACCTCCTTTTTGATAAGTCAATTAATTAACGTTTTGTAAAAGGTCTTCTTTAAATGTGCATTTTTAAGAATATATATTCTCTATGTGTATGCGCATGTAAACATTTTGAGAAGAAGTAGTTTGCTATTAACGTAGAGAGTGAAAATATATATCTCTGAATATATAGGGTATGAATAGGAATTCGAGCGGAGAGACCATCTTTCCTGAATATGCCCCAATCCTGCAGGAAGTTGTCCGAGCCCAGGGTAGTCGCAGACTGTGTGCGCAGTGACTCAGGAGCACTTGGGCGATAGCACGCAGTCGAGTGCCTACTCGGCTGATACCCTATATTTGCTCCGGTTTCAAAGTAAAAATCATGTGACTCTCAATACTTTATTTCTTGTTGAATTTCAATATTCACATCGTTGAATATCCCAGAAGATAGGCCCACAATGATGTAGTCCCATGTCAGCCCAGGCAATCTTTCTCTCACATTAACAGTTCTATAATTTGTGTTTCCATATTTCTCTAGTGTCAGTGATCCACTTGATAGTCATAGGACTCATTTAAAATAGATCTAGAATTTAATATATGATTTTTAAAAAATTCTAAAGTATTTTCTACACTTCTTTCAGATATTTCCAGAATTTATATTTTAATTATGCTCTCAGATAGTTCTAAGTATTGCAACTTGTAAGATGTTAGGATGCTTATATTACCAAATTGAGCGATTTGTGAGTCATGGTGTTTTAAAGGTTTTATAAAGTAACAACATCTTGACTTTCGTAGAATATAAAATTACGACACGTATATTTCGCACAGAAATTACAATCAAACACGGTGGATTCTTTGATATTCAAAAATTGCCTTTATTCTCGTTCAGGTTGTACTACTGTCAATTATCTAAAACTACTAGAGTTCTTAGTATCGAAATAATTAAGGTAGAAAGGCCCAAAGCAAGTTTCCCCTCGCTCTGTTCGCCTATATTCTCGAACTATTTTACCTTCTCAAATTAACTATAAGTCCATGCGACTTCCTCACCTACACACGGGACTTTTCTCCTCTGACTCGCTACACGAGTAACTGCATAGATAAGGTTAGAATGGCCCAAAGCAAGTTTCCCCTCGCTCTGTTCGCCAAAATTCTAACATTGTATGTAGTTCTATATTAACCTCAGTCCTGAGCTCACGCAATTTCCAACCTCAACCTCATTTCTCGTACTCTGCACTTATAGCATAGTAAGCCCATGCCAAGTTTCCCCTTGCCATGTCCGCCTGAAAAATATCTTAAAGTGTAGAGTTCCCCAGTCTTAATGACCTTCAGAATTTCACCATGTGTATGTGACTCCCCTTCTCGTTGTTCACACTCCTCAATATCATTTCCCTTATAATACATTAGATGTTGTATATAGCCTTTTATAACCTTGATATTTTCAAAAATTCCCTTAAATATCAAACTCTCCGGTGTTGTAAAACTGCTTGTAAATAATATTTACTTGTGTACTATACAATATTTTATTTACATAAAGCTATGTTACTATAACCTTAATTAATTTCAACTGTAAAATTATTTTCTCTATTCCTGGCTTCACCAGCTTTAAGTATACTCAAACCATGTTCAGCCTTCTTCAACGGAGGCCATATGTCATAATATATGCTCTTCCAGGAATAATAAAGCAAACCTACAGTCAACCCAGAGAGAGAAGGCGGGAAAGGATCGGTCACTTGAGACAGCAGCGACATTCCAAGGGGCGACAACTGGGGCCCCGTTACTTGGAACCTCAGGACTAATTAAGACAGTGGGTGATTGTGTTCGACGATCGGCCGGCCGCTCAGCGGCGGGCAGGCCCGGCTGTCCCCCCCATCTCTCTCTCCCTGGTTGTCTAGGATTCCTCTACCAACTTGTGGTGTCCTTTTTTCTCTTTCCCCACCTTATTATATTATTATATTGCCATATATATATATATGTGGCAATATAATAATATGATAAGGTGGGGAAAGAGAAAAAAGGACACCACAAGTTGGTAGAGGAATCCTAGACAACCAGGGAGAGAGAGATGGGGGGGACAGCCGGGCCTGCCCGCCGCTGAGCGGCCGGCCGTTCGTCGAACACAATCATATATACACAGTATACATATATATATATACTAGCCGAATGACCCGGGCAACGCCCGGGTTTTACCCGATTAAATGTTTTTATTCAAATACTAGCGGACGTACCCGGCTTCGCCCGGGTTTTACCCGAGTAAAGGTTTTTCTAACGAATTTCTCGATAAATTGAACATTTTCCCCCGGTCCCTTGAAAAATACTCGATAAGTTGAATAAAATCAATAATAATTGGTTCCCTCGGTAATTGGAAGTTAAAGGAATAGTATCATTATTCTTGTATGGATGTACCCGGCTTCGCCCGGGTTTTACCCGAGTAAAGGTTTGTCTAACGAACATTTGTTAAAACAATTCTCTATAAACTTATAAAAAAAAATAGATATATTTTGATAATTTGAAACTCGTAAATTTGAATCTCTCGATAAAGTGAACATTTTTTCCCGGTCCCTGTGTGCCGTGTCATCCTGAATTTTGTCTTTCCTAATTTTCTACATTACAAAATCATCGTTTTATCTAGTGAACATTTTTTCCCGGTCCCTTGAAAAATACTCAATAAGTTGAATAAAATCAATATTAATTGGTTCCCTCGGTAATTGGAAGTTAAAAGAATAGTATCTTTGCCTTGGAATTGTATCATTATTCTTGTCTTTTACCCTTGATTTTTACCCGACAGTGACAATAGATGGAATTTCATTAATATGTGACATGCTATCTGAAAATTAAGATATGAGGGAAAATGTTGCCGGCGACTTCTCAAGCCAGACCAGCCCGCGAACAAACTAAATAAAGTAAGAGATCAAAATTCCCACGCCATACGGGCGGAGATCAAAGCTTGGTTAAGTGGTTTCGTCAGTGTAGAGGACAAAACGTTCCGTCGGCGGTTTCATGTTCAAGTCTTTCGCGCAGTCTCTTGGGATTAAAGGATTTGCTTCAAGCGAGGGGTGGCTCTCAAAGTAATAATAATAATTAAAAAAAAACGACACGGAATATCATTTTTAAAATCTGCGGAGAGAGCGCCAACGTGGAGATTTCAATTTGTTCGCAAAGGATTGACGGCCTAAACCAACTTTTGAATGGCTATGACCTATGGTTATCGTCTGATTTCTACTAATTCAAAAATTAATAGAGGTTCTTATCAAGCATATTCAAAGGGAAAACAGGAAACTTTTAAAAAGTTGGTATGCTTACAGGACGAAACTATTGTTACATCATGATTAATGGCGTATTTCTTATATTATTTTTAATATATTTGAAATTTAAATTATATATTTATTTATTTTTATATAAAATATTCTATGATATTTATTTAAAACACAGATTATTTATATTGTCATAATTTGTATTTAGGTACACGTGTGACTTCACTGCTCTCTTTGATGTGAGAAAATAAATAAAGGATTCTGGTGGCTACTTAAAGAAGACTTATCTCGTTATTCCCTTTTATAAATTTGTAGGATGGTTGAAACACGCTCTGGTAAGATGCAAGAACCAGCACAGGAGAGAATCCAGGCTGAAGAGTCTGCCAAGCCGCAACCTGGTGCAACAATTGGTAGAGATGCTAGTTCCGACCCAGTTGTCCTGAATCCCAACATCGATATCCCCAAGTATGATGGAACGGAAGACCCTCGCCCATGGATTGAATCTCTTGAAGAAATTGGCTTCTTGTACCATTGGGCAGACTACATTATCTCTCGTTATGCCGCCATGAACATGACGGGAAGCGCTAAAACCTGGTTGAATTTACACAAAGCTAGTTTCACGAGCTGGGAAAATATTAAAATCCGCCTCATTCAGGATTTTTCTTTGGACGCGAATAAAGAAGAACTTAGAATGAAGCTCAACAGAATGCAACACTGGAATGAACCAGCAATCAGGTTCGCGGAAGACATTCTAGTGTTGTGCAACAAGGTTGACCCCGCAATGGAAGAAGAAACAAAAATTGAACATGTTATTGGAGGACTGAAAAAAGAGTACTCATTCGCGCTCTACCTGAACCCTCCTAAAACGACCGATGACCTTCTTGTCGTGTGCAAGAAAATGGATTCTTTTGAAAAGAAGTATCGGGAACGTGTGGAGAAATCCAGAAACCTATATAACGGTCCACGCTATTCTAGACCCCAACAACAATCGAGGTACGTGCCGCCGACTGCCGCACGAAACTACCAGACCACTTCCAGGCCCCAAGCCCCTGTTTCCAATAATTACAAGAACGACTCCCCTCCTACCCCCAGACAGTATCGAAACAACTTTCCCCAGCCCTCTACCCCTAGACGTCCTTATAATCCTAACTTTGTGCCGAAACCAAACCTTCAGAGAAACACTTACAATAAAAGCCAAGAAGTGAGCAAAAATAGGACGGAAGATGGAAGACCAATCTGCTTTAAATGTAACAAGCCAGGGCACGTGGCCCGTTATTGTAGGGTCAAGTTTATAAGAATCCTAGAAGAGGATCCAGCAGATACCCAAGAGAAGGTCGAAGAAAAATGCCAAATGAATGAAATATCAGAGAAATCAGGACCTCGGCTTTATGCTGATGTATGTCATAGCACACAGACAAATATTCCTACCCGGAATAGATATTCCGTGTTGGAAGATTTAAACTAAGCGTCGCGCCTGAATCTGTCAATCAAAGCAAGTCGACCATAAACGGAATCAAGAAGTTGGACCCTAAATACAAATTAAAAATTAATGTGGACAAGATAGGGACTTTTGAAGCTTTGGTTGATACAGGTGCTGACCTCTCAGTGGTCGACCTCAGAACGGCCCTCGATACAGGCCATGGTATAAGTAAACTCGCAAAAATTTGTGCAGGACCCGATGGAAAAAAATTGGACATGGTAGGAAGTATATTTTTAAATATAAAAATTGATGACGAAACATTATCACACAACTTTGTGATATTGAAAACGCATTTACGGACATTAATTCTTGGGAGAGATTTCCTTAAGAAAATGAACGCAAAAATAGATTTTAAGCAAGAAACTATAAAATATGATTTGACGAATAATCATGACGAAATCAATTTTGAAATGTCGAAAATAAAGAGTGCCAAGGATTCCATTGTACCGGAATGTTCCATGAAATTGATCAAGGCATTGGTAGAAACAGAGGATGGAGAATATATTATCGAGGAGAGCAGCAAAATGTTTCAAACAAATGGACTTCGTCTAGCAAGAAGCTTGATCAATGTTATAAATAGGGAAACACACATCTGGATAACTAATCCGTATTTTCGACCGTTAAAAATAATGAAAAACCAAACATTGGCTTTTGGAAGTAGTCCAGCGAAAATAAATGTTAGTCGAGAAAGTGAGGTAGAAAAGAACGAAGAACCTAGATTCCAAATAAACGAAAATCTTTCACCAAAGGAACAGAAGGAGTTAAAACAAGTTTTAGAAAGGTATGGAGATCTTTTTTCATCGAGATTAGGGAGAACCAATTTGGCAAAACATCGGATAGACACAGAAGACGCGAAGCCAATTAAACACAAGCCTTACCGGGTAAGTGCTAAAGAACGAGATATTATAAAAGAGCAAATTGACGAGATGCTTACAGAAGGCATAATTAGGCCATCTTCTAGCCCCTGGTCTTTTCCAGTAATATTGGTCAAGAAGCGAGATGGTAAATACAGATTTTGTGTGGACTACAGAAAACTGAATAATGTGACAGTAAAAGATGTCTATCCGATCCCTAGAATAGACGAAGTTATGGATACTCTCCAAGGATCTACACACTTCTCAGCAATAGACCTCAGATCTGGATATTGGCAAGTTGAAGTCGAAGAAAGAGACAAAGAGAAAACAGCTTTCACTACAGCGCATGGATTATATGAATTCAACGTGATGCCTTTTGGACTTTGTAACGCGCCTGCTACCTTTGAGAGAAATATGGAGAATATGCTTGGAAATCTGAGATGGCAAATTTGTTTGTGTTATCTGGATGATGTTATCTTATATAGCCCGGATTTTCCAACGCACCTCAAAAGACTTGAAGCTGTTTTTAGATGTTTTCGTGAATCTAATTTAAGGTTAAACGACAAAAAATGCCGATTTGCTTTTGAAGAATTGGAGATTCTCGGCTATATAACGAGCAAACATGGTATTAAACCCGCGGAACATAACATCAAAGCTGTCAGAAATTTTCCTCGGCCCAAAAAGGTCAAAGAAGTACAATCCTTTTTGGGAATGTGTTCATATTATAGAAAATTTATCAAAGACTTTTCAAAAATTGCTGACCCTTTGACCAACCTTATAAAAAAAAGTGTATCATTTACCTGGACAGAAAGACAAGAGGAAGCGTTTCAAACCCTAAAAACAGCACTATTAAGTCCACCAATTTTAGGTCACTTCAATCCAAATGCACCTACTTATGTTCATACTGATGCGTCCAACATCGGCATAGGTGCAACACTTGTCCAAGACATCGGTGGTGAAGAGAAGGTGATCTCATATTTGAGTCGTACCCTAAGTAAAGCGGAGCAAAATTATTCAACCACTGAAAAAGAATGTCTGGCCGTTGTCTGGTCAATGTCAAAATTACGACCCTACCTTTATGGAAGACACTTTAAAATAGTAACAGACCATCACGCCTTATGCTGGCTCAAAAACTTGAAGGATCCAACAGGTCGATTGGCAAGATGGGCATTGAAAATTCAAGAATATGACTTCGATATAATACATAAATCGGGAAAGAAGCATCTGGACGCCGATGGCTTATCTAGGGGGCCCTTACCAGAAACTGATTGGGATGAGGATTTTGAAAGGCTATTTTTAAATCAAATAACAGACGAAGAGGATAAATTTATCGAAAGTGTTAAGAAAAACCTTAATGGAAGCAGGCGATCAATTGCGCAAAACTTTAAAGAAGAAGATGGATGCCTCTTTAAGAAAACCCGAACCCTGAAGGCAGGGCGTGGTTGCTTGTGGTTCCAGAGAACAAAAAGAGAGAAATTATGAAAGAATATCACAATCATATGTCGAATGGCCATCTGGGCGTCGCCAGAACCATGTACCGAATAAAGAGTAAATACTTTTGGCCATCCATGCTAAAGGATGTATCAGAATTCGTTAAGACGTGTCACCTTTGCCAAAGTAGGAAAGGCTCTAACCAATTACCTTCTGGACTACTACAGCCCATCCCTCCAGCCAACTTTCCTTTCGAAAGAATTGGAATTGACTTTGTTGGTCCACTACCATCTACGAAGAACAGGAAAAAATGGATAATCGTGCTGACGGACTACTACACTAGATATGCAGAAACAAGAGCAGTCTCGGAAGCAACAGTGAAAGAAGTTTCTAAATTTCTAGTAGAGGATATTTTTCTTCGGCACGGAGCCCCACAATATCTTATTAGTGACAGAGGCTCTCAATTTACCAGTAATTTAATGAAAGAGGTGATGAAAACGTGCAAGATTAAACATTGCTTCACAACGAGCTATCATCCCCAGACTAATGGATTGACAGAGCGGTTAAATAGAACATTGATCAATATGCTCAGTATGTATGTGAACACTGATCAGAAAAATTGGGACGAAATACTCCCATTCATCACTCACGCTTACAATACTACAATTCAGGAAACCACAGGATATTCTCCCTTTTTCCTGATGTTTGGAAGAGAACCCACGTCTCTTTTGGACGACAGGAATATCTCGGTGGACATTGACAAAGATGATTATGATGAATACATAAAACATCACTCAGACAAAATAAACAGAACAAGAAAATTAGTTATTAACAACACAATAAAGACTCAAGAAATAATGAAAAAGAACTATGACAAGAAACACATGGAAAGAAGCTACGAACCAGGAGAATTAGTAGCAGTTTGGACACCAATTAGGAAAATAGGAAAGTGTGAGAAACTACTGAGAAAATATTTTGGCCCATATAGAATATTAAAGAAGCTGTCTAACGTAAATTACTTAATTGAGCCAAAAGATAATCCTGGCCAAGACCCATTGATTGTCCATGTCTCAAGACTCAAACCCTATTTTGAGAGAATTGATGAGGTAACTCACGAGGACGTGACGACCTCTGGAGAGGGGGAAGTGTTACATCATGATTAATGGCGTATTTCTTATATTATTTTTAATATATTTGAAATTTAAATTATATATTTATTTATTTTTATATAAAATATTCTATGATATTTATTTAAAACACAGATTATTTATATTGTCATAATTTGTATTTAGGTACACGTGTGACTTCACTGCTCTCTTTGATGTGAGAAAATAAATAAAGGATTCTGGTGGCTACTTAAAGAAGACTTATCTCGTTATTCCCTTTTATAAATTTGTAGGATGGTTGAAACACGCTCTGGTAAGATGCAAGAACCAGCACAGGAGAGAATCCAGGCTGAAGAGTCTGCCAAGCCGCAACCTGGTGCAACACTATGCAAAAGCTTCTATATAAGTTATTTAATTTTTAGTATCGCATTTATATTTATTCGAATTTTATATTCAAACGATACTCATTATTTCTTTTGATTTTTATATATCGTATATATCGTCTTGCACAATTATTTAAACATCTACTTATATATTTGCCTTATTCTGTCTGTTTGTCTGTTTGAAGCTCACGGATGGGATTTTTCATAACCATCGGTGGTTCAGTGGTAGAATGCTCGCCTGCCACGCGGGCGGCCCGGGTTCGATTCCCGGCCGATGCATATTTTTTTTTTTTTACAATTTTTAAAACTCATTTATATATTATACAAGAATGACATCCACGGCGCCAATTTATAATTGTAACGAATAGTATTTGAATAAAAGCATTTAATCGGGTAAAACCCGGGCGTTGCCCGGGTCATTCGTATATAATATCTACTTATATATTTGCCTTATTCTGTTTGTTTGTCTGTTTGAAGCTCACGGATGGGATTTTTCATAACCATCGGTGGTTCAGTGGTAGAATGCTCGCCTGCCACGCGGGCGGCCCGGGTTCGATTCCCGGCCGATGCATTTTTTTTTTTACAATTTTTAAAACTCATTTATATATTATACAAGAATGACATCCACGGCGCCAATTTATAATTGTAACGAATAGTATTTGAATAAAAGCATTTAATCGGGTAAAACCCGGGCGTTGCCCGGGTCATTCGTATATAATAATTGTATAAACGAATGCAAGACAAAATCACCGCGAATGTTTATTTTTTTAAGGCAATTTCTTTTTAAGGCAATTATCGTTATTTATCGTTAATTTTGTTTCGATTTTATTGAAAAAAAAACGATATGTTGCCTTTAAAAAATGATCTTTATTACTATGCAGTTTTCTATTTAGTCAATATACCTAAGTTCATGTTGCAAATGTAATTATCTCTATCGATTTAGTAGGTGAAATGCAAAAAAAAAAAATCGACATGATGAAATCTTTATGAAAATTCACATTTTTATTTTTATATTTTCAAGACACACACAGTTTGGGGCGGGACGTTTCACAAGAGAGACATCCACGGCGCCAATTTATAATTGTAACGAAGAGTATTTTAATTAAAACATTTTAAAACACACAGTTTGGAACGGGGCGTTTCACAAGAGTGACATCCATGGCGCCAATTTATATTTGTAACGAATAGTATTTGAATTAAAACGTTTTTAAAGTATATGCGCACTCGGGTAAAACCCGGGCGTTGCCCGGGCCATTCGTCTAGTTTTTAAATAAAGTACAATACTTAAAATAAAATATGTTTCTTATACAATATAAAATTAGAAAATAAACTTTTAAATCGGTAACCTCAAGGAGATAGCCATTATAAAGCACTAATATTTGAATTAGTTTTACTTAATATATTAGCCCTGAAAGACCCAAGGTCATCAGGCGTGGAGCAGACTTCCTGCCTAAGCCTATCTCCGGCGCAAGGTGGCGCTGCTTGCGAATCAATTTTTCTATTGAGGCTATGGAATTTGCTTGATAGGATAGATTCAATGATTAGTCTTTGGTGTTTGTTGGAAATATTGGAATAGTGAATTTTCGGTGATGTAATGTTGAAGGAATGGCCAGTTTCGTTTATGTGCTGTACTATTAAGGATCTATGGTCTAAGTTATCAATATTTCTTTTGTGTTCATGAATTCTAATATTGACATGTCTCCCGGTTTCGCCTACGTAGATTTTTGGGCAGTTCAAACATTCTATGGAGTAAATAGCGTTTCGTGGTGTGCTGCTAGGTTCATTGAGTTTCATGATCTGGTTTCGGAGAAGGGATCCAGAGGTAGGTGCGCAGGTGAAGTAGGTTTTGATTCCAAATTTCAATAAGAATCTCGCTATTGTGGAGGATAATGGTGAATATGGCATATTGCAAATAGATCTGTATATTGGAGACTGTGTCTTTTTAGTTGGGTCATAAAAGTGTCGCAATATAAAGGATATCGGGTATGCGCAGTCCCTGAGGTTAGCTAATATGTTCTGTGTTTCGAGGTTCTTGTACATCTGGAGGGAGCAGTGGGTATGGACTCGTTTTGATAGAGCGATGACTGTGTTGATTTTGTGACTGATAGGACAGAAGGACGAGTATTGAACATAATTAGGACGGAAGGATGGTTTATAATAAACGGTGGTGTGCAATTCATGATGGTGCCGGATGATTTTAACGTCGAGAAATGGAAGGGTATTATTGGTTTCTTTTTCAACGGTAAAGTGAAGATCAGGGTGATAATTGTTTAGATTGTAGAGGATGTCATCGGTTTTGGTGGTGTTGCAAATGCAAAAGATGTCATCGATGTACCTGCGCCAAAAGAATATATCATGGGGGAAATTGGCGGTAATCCTTCGGTCTATTGCGCGCATAGAGATCTCAGCAATTGTGGTCGATAGAGGGCTTCCCATTGGGGACCCTTTTGCTTGCCTGAATGATTCGGAGTTATATGTGAATATGCAGTTATCTAGACATATGGAAATTAGTTGTGTGATTTTTTGGATGATATCTGTATCAATATGCTGTTCCTGCAGAAGTTCAGGCAAGCAAAAGGGTCCCCAATGGGAAACCCTCTATCGACCACAATTGCTGAGATCTCTATGCGCGCAATAGACCGAAGGATTACCGCCAATTTCCCCCATGATATATTCTTTTGGCGCAGGTACATCGATGACATCTTTTGCATTTGCACCACCACCAAAACCGATGACATCCTCTACAATCTAAACAATTATCACCCTGATCTTCACTTTACCGTTGAAAAAGAAACCAATAATACCCTTCCATTTCTCGACGTTAAAATCATCCGGCACCAACATGAATTGCACACCACCGTTTATTATAAACCATCCTTCCGTCCTAATTATGTTCAAAACTCGTCCTTCTGTCCTATCAGTCACAAAATCAACACAGTCATCGCTCTATCAAAACGAGTCCATACCCACTGCTCCCTCCAGATGTACAAGAACCTCGAAACACAGAACATATTAGCTAACCTCAGGGACTGCGCATACCCGATATCCTTTATATTGCGACACTTTTATGACCCAACTAAAAAGACACAGTCTCCAATATACAGATCTATTTGCAATATGCCATATTCACCATTATCCTCCACAATAGCGAGATTCTTATTGAAATTTGGAATCAAAACCTACTTCACCTGCGCACCTACCTCTGGATCCCTTCTCCGAAACCAGATCATGAAACTCAATGAACCTAGCAGCACACCACGAAACGCTATTTACTCCATAGAATGTTTGAACTGCCCAAAAATCTACGTAGGCGAAACCGGGAGACATGTCAATATTAGAATTCATGAACACAAAAGAAATATTGATAACTTAGACCATAGATCCTTAATAGTACAGCACATAAACGAAACTGGCCATTCCTTCAACATTACATCACCGAAAATTCACTATTCCAATATTTCCAACAAACACCAAAGACTAATCATTGAATCTATCCTATCAAGCAAATTCCATAGCCTCAATAGAAAAATTGATTTACCTGAAATTTACAATGTAATATTCCCTGCAGCCACCAAACCCCCCTCGGTATCATGAACTCTGCGATTCAATAAATAATCTTTTATTTCCGATATTTCAATGGGCTAAACGGCCATCTTTTTCAAAGATCTCATCCCCTCCCGCGGCAAGCCTCGCATTACACTCGAGACACAGGCGTCTCACAAATGTATATATAGATTAGATCCGAAAACTTTGGTAGCTAATATAATTTTTCCTGTCGAAGGGCGGTTGAGCCCGAAAGCTTGAAATAAATGTATTTAAAAGAGACTTATCCCTCAAGCTTATTGATTTGAACATAATATTATGGGATTACCTATTAATTGTATAGTTAATGCCAAAAGATATAATTTATTTCCGTCAAACTAAGTATGTAAATATGTTACCATTGTGTTAAAATGTAAATATGTAAATTCATCCATGTATAAAGGCGGTACAAAAATTAAAGGTGGCAGACATCGCGGGTGCGCTGCTCTATAGGCATAACGACTGCGCCTCTTCATTTAGCTACGACATATATATATATATATGTTTTTAATCATTTTTTAATTTTGTAGTTCGTGGAAATTAAAAGCTACTACAGTAATCCCTCGTTATCACGAACTCGGATTATACGAACTCTCGGTTTGCGCGAACCGTTTCTTTTCCCCCGTTAAATTTTAATGCTTTCCAAAGAGATTTTGCCGGTTAAGACGAAATATTCGGTCATGACGAAATATGAATTAAATTTAGCCCCCAGCAGAACTAATCAATCGGTTAAAACGAATTCTAATATGTTTTTAAAGGCGAGTTATAAGTAAAACAATAAACTATTAAAACAACAAAAACACCGTTGATATCAAGTATTGGCTCTCTTTGTCTTTTGTGTAAACATTCGTCCTTTGTTTGTTATGATGACTCATTTTGTATGGAACCATCCCATTGGGGTCGTTCCATGTACTCAATCAGTGGAAAATTTCGACTCTATTGTGCCAGTATTGCTGTTTTTCTCGACTGATAAATGTAGGGGCCATGGCGACCCCTGCCAGCCAGCAGCCAAGGAGCGCACGCTTTCACGGAATTTCACAGAATATTATATTATTCTTATTTTTATACAAAATATATATTTAAAAATATTAAATATAATATAAATAATAAAAATATATTCTGTGAATAATAATCTGTGTAAATCGAGCTCTCAGAAGAAAAAGAACTTATTTCTATTTGTTATATCTCTCTCTCTCTTTTTTATAACCGACTAATTGATTGTATTATAAAATAATGCGCTTGAAATAAAAATTATTAAATTCTAAATAATCGAAGTGTGAATTGTTTGAGCTTCCATAAAAAACCTACATAAACATGTCATCTAAACCGCGAAAAAAAAAAGCGCCATTGATCTTGCCTTAAAAAGGAAAATTTTGGACGAAGTTGCACGTGGAGTGTTATCTAAGTCGCAAATTGCCGAAAATTTTCAAATTGCGAAATCCACATTATCAACCATTCTAAAAAACAAAGAAAAAATAGATGCGGCTGTTGCCTCAAGGTCTTCGAGCTCTTCAAAACGACTTCGAAAAGCATCCCATCAAGACGTGGAAGATGAGCTTTTAAAATGGTTTTTAAAAAGTAGACAAAATAATATTCCTGTATCCGGCGCACTTGTCAAAGAAAAGGCTAAAGAAATAAGTGTCTCATTGGGTGTGGAAAAAACAGCTGATTCGTTTTCACTTCCAGAAACAATGCTTGATGAGCCTGAAGAATGGACCAAACTCCTTTCAGCTACAAACCCAGCTGAGACTGACTTTCCTGGAGTATGTTGCCCTGGATGAAGGGTTGGAAATTTTACGGTTCACCCGAATTAGAAGAAAAGAAGAAAGAAGAAGAAGAAACAGAAGACGATGAGGTGAAAGAAGAGATAATGATGCCTACTAGAGGGGAAGTAATCGCGGCCCTCGAAACCCTCCAGAAGCTGTCCAAAACCTCTGCGGATATTGATGTTCATTTTGAAGATGACCTGGATAAAATAAGAAGGGAGTGTCTGAAACAGTGCCCAATCAAATACCACCAAAAAACTATAACAGACTTTCTGAAGCCTGCAGAGAAAACCCAGATATAGGATACTCTATGCATACTGCATATGCCGCAAACACATAAACATTGTATGTACCAAGTATATTATGTAAGTTGTTTCTTTTGTTGTTCTTTTTTATTTGTGTTTTAAAATAAACTTATATTCTCATGTTATTGCCTTACATTGCGATTATATTATCCATATTGTCTTTTAAAATAAAATACTTTATGTACATACATATACATAATTGTTGTTCCTTAAAATTATAAAATATTTTCATTAATATTGTTTTCAAATAAATTTATTCGTTATTCCTCAGAAATGTAGTTTTCTTACTCATCAGTAGTACATAAGTACAACCCCCGGATACCACGAATTCAATTCGTCTAATACGAATTCAGTTTATACGAATTCGGTATATATTCTTTTGAAATTTTACACAAATAAATTTACTGGCAATGCGTTTCTTTTTTAAATCTCTACAGACCTTACTGCAATGATATGATTTAATGAATGAGAGGGTTCACTACTGATGAGCCAAGCCCTCTCATTCATTAAATCATATCATTGCAGTAAGGTCTGTAGGGATTTAAAAAAGAAACGCATTGCCAGTAAATTTAATTGTGCAAAATTTTAACGATAGAGGGCAATAAAATTTAATTTACTAATATATTATTTTAAGACGAAAAGGGTATTTCGTTCTCCCGTTGAGTTCGTCTTAACGAGGGATTACTGTAATTTCATTTTTATTTGCATTTAGCATTTGTATCTTTAGATTATTCACTAGAGTTGTATGGGGAAAGTGGTTGGTAAGCAAATCATGCGTAATTATTTTTCCATTGTTGGCTATAAATAGAAACAAGAGAGAGACAGAGCTCCTTTTCTCATATAAACGAAGTTTTGGTTTCTACATATCCTGAATCACTGAAGAAATATCCAAGAAGCTGGCTGTTCTCTCAGGCAGTGGACAATTTGGAAATAAATATTTGCAATAGCTGGACCGATGTTCAATCCGAAGTAAATTCAGTTGCGCATATGGTCAACATATATTTCAAAGGAGTGTCGCTACGGCTTCGCCACGCATGGAACTAAAGACCTTTTCAATTGTCAAGGTTAACCCGGATTCCAGGCGATTGCCGCATCTCGTCAAATATGGCTTTGAAGTGTACGAACTAATGATTCGTTCGGAAGATCAAATAAGTTTATCGGCTTAGACCAGAATTTGGAATTGAGTAACTGCTTCAGTCGACACAAGAGTAGACCCATGACAAAGCTTAAAAAGACGGCGCTGACGGCCAATCTTGCTTGATTCCGCTGAAACACATTAGATGCTTTGACTCGGACTGAAATGTCGGCCGCGACCCACAGCAGGAGAAACCGTCCTATGAAAACCTGCACTATCCGAAGGGATATAATCAGTGGCAAAAGAAAACTCGACTCATGATGTCAAAACCAGATTCCAGCTTGCTAACGGAAGGCCTTCTTTAATTCTGTGGCTGACTCGGCAGACATACTCCAAGGAGGACAACCTGGCCGATTAGCATATGTCTAGCACTAGGCGGAGAAATTGAGGCCTCAGTCGCTCGAGAAGAACGCTAATGAAGATCCTGTATTCTGCTGATGGAAACAAAATCGTCGGGAAGTCACTCAGTGAGTGCAATTCAAATTCATCTTTGTTTTGGCATTTCTATTTGGGCCTTACAAAAATACTACGTAGAAGGGGGAAAGACCGTCAAGACTAAACTGGGTTTAAATTGTGTTAACGACATTCGAAGAATAGGGAGGTAAGTGTGACCATTCGAGAAGCATTTCCTAGCTTGTGAATGATAACATATGATCTTATTGAAGGCTCGAGAAAGGGTCAAACAGCATGAGAGCCTCAGATAACTATTAATTTTTTGTTGAAAACAGAGCGATTTTACGCCTAAAGTTCTATTTATCAGCACATTATTTTCACGTGAGCTTATCATCGTTTACTTTATCGATATTGCCAAAAAGATAAATAAGGGTAAGATTTTAATATTCAATAAAAATTAGATCTATCTTCAAAGGAGTTTAGAACGTTGAAAATATACTTATGAACAAAACTTAAGGAATTTGCACCTTTTAACATGTATATCGGGATTCAGACAATAGCTCTGAAAGATATTTGATACACAGTAACTTTAATTGAAGACACTCGAAATAACCAAATGTGAACAAATTAACAATAAAAATTAACAATAACAAAAAAAAAAGACCGGTGACATCAAAGACTTTCCACTTCCTTAAGTTTTGTTCATGAGTGTAATTATATTTTAAAAAATAAAATTCATGGTACTGTCATTATGTAGATGAAATGGTTACTAAAATGTGTTTCACTAGATATTAATATAAAAACTATTATATATTATTCAAAAGTATGGTTGTTGTTGCGCGCTGCAAAACAATATTCTCATTATTTTTTTCTGCTGATCAAGACAAAGCAAATTCGTTTTTTTTAGATACCTCTAAACATTTAGAATTTTTTCTTTAATTATTTTTACATCATCATAGTTTCTACCGTTCAAGAAAGATATAATCTTAAGGATGAGAAGAAAGACGGGGGAGAGATTTCAGGAGAAGAGGAAGATCGGGGTAAAACATTTTCTGCTCCAAAAATTGCGCAACCGAGAGACCTTGTGAGGTCGAGCATTATCGTGTAACAGGATTTATCCCATAATTCTCGGATCTTTTCAGTAATAGCTTCACGAAAACGACTAAGAATATCCAAATATACGTATATTGTGTCATTATTAAACCTTCTTAAGGAAGTTGTAAATAAGACCTCTAAATTAGAAAAAAGTAATCAGTGAAAGTTTGATCTTCGATTTTGTTCTTATTGATTTTTTTTGGGCATTTGTTGCACTCGTTCAACTCATTCCCTTTACCGGATATTCGTGTTACAGGAATATTCACGTCTCAACTAAGAAACGCCAAAATGTAATTTGGAAGACACACAAGAAGGGACAAGTTTTACATTTCACATCCCCATCTTATTTGACCGGAGTGCAGCAAGAAGACACCCCGTCATAGCGTTATGACCGTGCAGCCATTTCTCTCTCCACCTTTACTCTTATCCTTACTTAATCGCATACACTTTTTTAATCAATGCATTTATCAACCAGGCGAGATATTCAAATATTTGCGCCTATTACAGAGTAAACAAAACAGCAAATAAATTAGAACTTAAAATTAAATATTTACAAATTTACATGTATAATTCTACAGAGTTCATCAAATTTATATAGAAAAAGTGACTAAGGTGAAAGAGTTAGATCATTCAAATAAGGGAACAAACAATGTCTCACTTCTGCAAAGTTCAGACAGTCGTAGATGAGGTAAAGTCTTGATAGACCCCTTTTTATGTAAGTATTTATGGAATTTTAGGTGTGATGTGACAAATTGAGTGACTATAAAATTTGGATGAAACTGTGTAGGAATTCCGTTTGGAAAATAGTACGAATTGTGTAATTAGCATTATGAATAGATTTATACAAATGATTCCTAATAATAGCTTTTTCTTCGCAAATTATTGTTGTAAATACACTGCTGGCAGCAAAATAGCAACAACAAGAAAGACAAGAGATATCCCAATAAAATTCCTTTTTGGATAACATCTCAACCAAGTATCAAATGATTAAATTTAGAGATTTCTGCGAAGTATGGTTCCTGCCAGAATCAGTAGCCAGAGTAGCGGCCATTGTTGGAGTTCACCACTGCCACACGCCTCGGCATTAATTCAAAGAGAATTCAGATGTGTTCTTGGGGTAAAGCAGACTAAGAAGCTTCTACACGTTGCCAAAGTTGATCTGGTGTGGCAGCTGGGGATGTAATCTGGGTCAATCGTTGAGCAACCATGGACCACATGTTTCTATCGGCGAAAGATCCAGAGAGCGAGCCGGCCAGGGAAGCAATTCAATCTGGCGATTGATGAAGAACCTTTGGACAATGCGTGCCACGTGTGGTCGCGCATCATTCTGTTGAATTATGGCTGTGGGCAACCCTGAAGGTAAGGAAGGACAACTGGCTCCATTACCTCGGAGATGTAGCTTTGGCTGTTTAAAGTACCGGCATTGCGTACTAGAGGAGTGCGAGAGTGATATTCAAAACCGCCCCAAACCATAATACCCGGTGCAGGACCAGTCCATAACGCATCTGTTCAGCATCCTCTCTCCAGACTCGAATCCGACCATCGTGGTGTTGCAGACAGAAGCGTGACTCGTCATTAAATACAATTTCATTCCATTCTTCCGTCCACATCCTTCTTTCATCACACCATTGGCGGCAGAAACATCTGTGGTTCTGAGTCAAGGGTAAACGAAGTAATAGACGTCTTGCGAACAGACCACTCTGCTGTAAACGGCGTCGAATGGTACGCGTGGACATTGGATGATGCGTTTCAAACTGAATGTGCTGTGCTATGGTTCGTGATGTTACTGAGCGATCTGTCACTGACATGCGCACAATTTGCACGTCAGCACGTGAAGTCGTTCACTGAGGTGGATGCGATCGAACACGTCGGTCCGTCGTACCTTCCTGCATCCAACGATCACATATCCGCATTACAGTTGTTTGTTTTCGTCCAACACGACTACCGATTTCCCTTAAAGATAATCCACAATCTTGGTAGGCCACTATCCTTCCTCTGTCGAACTCGGATACTTGATCAAAAGATTATCGCTGTTTTCTACGAGGCATAATTGATCATATAAAAAACAAAAAAAAAAAACACAATTGCCGAACTTGAAATCGTCGAAATCTCCAAGCCTTGAATAGTGCTTTGAAGTAGAGCCACAGGCGCGCGTGATGTGCGTCGGCGCTAGAATTCTAATCATTTGCATATCTCACCTCCGCTAATGCATGTTGTAAATTTCATGTTATATGCATGCTTATTTCAGGGTGTTGCATTTACCGTGGCCAGCAGTTTATTTCTCTTGGTAAATTTTGTTTTTTTAGTTCGTACTTTATTGATATATAGTTTAGATAGTTTTTTTTTTTATGAAAGGTGTATGCGAAAGGAGGTGTGGACATTCGTATGATATGGTTCGATATCCATGAACCACTGAGATAAGAATATTATGTTTTAGTGAATGAAGTTTATTTAAAGAAGGTATGGAAATATATGGATAACATTTTTCGCTAGCATAAGTGGGTTTCTATCGTATGAATGATTTCTAAATTGTGCTTCTTTTCTTTTAGTCAAACCCTTAAGTTTTTTGCAAATTGAGAAAAGAATGTTTTTAATTTTGTTGCATTGAGCTACAATATCCTCTATGTGACTTGAAAGGTTGATATTGTTTTTGTTTCTTTTGTTATCGGAGAAAGAGACTCCGAGTATCTTGATTTGATCGGTAATTTTTAGGCCTACTCCTTTGTGTTCTATAGTTGAATGAGGCTAATTGTGAAAATAAGTTTAAATTGTTTTTTCGTTGGATAAGATAGTTTAGTTTCATCGCACCAATTGTCTATCACATGAAGAACTGTGTGTACTAAATTTCTCAAGTCTATTATAAAAGGTGATCCAAAGGTCTTGCACAACTTTAAAAATTAATAAATCCGCGAATATTTGCGATAGAGCAATGCGGTAAACACCATTGTTTTAAGGATGCAATGAGACATTTTAGGGAAAATAATAAAATATTCGAAATTAATTTTAGTTACAATTTTATTCGTTAGATGACGCTCTGGCGAATTAGAGATTCAGCAGCCAAATTGTTTGATTAATTGAAAAATCGACACTCATCTCTCCTTTTTGAATACCAGGAAAGAACCCTAATAATATCGAATGATAAATTAATAAAACACCATTTCGCCAAAAAGTAGAAGAATTGGATGACGATTTTTAAATGCAATCCTAGATATGTAAAATAGGTAAATGTGCAAATTAAAACATGTAATAAAAAAATCAAATGGGGTTTTGTGAAAGAGATTGAATGTTTGGAAAACACTGCTGAAATCAATACACGATTTTTTGAAATGTTAATATAGAACCAAAAATTATGATAGCACTAATAGGATTTCTTGCTATAAGAAATGTATAGTTTTTGACAAATTGGCGACACTTGACTATTTAACTGAAATTTGTCATGATCCAACAAATGAAATAAAGGGAAGGTTACAAAATATATTTGCTGTACTTTATTCTAAATATACTATGGGCTTGTCAAATGTAATCATTGCTTATTAACCGTACAAAATTTTCAAAATTAGTCCCCTCATATAAAAATAATTTTTAGATCGAACTTTTGCGTTGTATAACGTGGTAGAAAAATCATTTTGTATTATTTTTTTACGCAAAATTTCTAAAGTTACGGTGTACAGAGAATATTCCTTATTCTATTTCTTCTAATGAGCAAAAGCGATAAACTAAACATAAGAGGTAAAATTGTGTGTACTAGTGTTATTTGAGAAGTTATAACACTTTGGTCTTCACGACATAATAAAAGATGTGAACAAATAACAAACAAAAAAATTACTGTTCACAAAAAAAAAAAGAGTCGAGATGTTAGGACAGCATTTTTATTCCCATAACCCAGCACAAAGTGCTGCAAAAAATGGTTGAATATTTAATACATGGGAGCTTATATAACATATGAGGTAACTGCCTTCTCTCTTGTATTAGGTTACAATCTTTGCTCAATGTGGCGCCCTTCATTCTCAAACACCGTCTGCAGACGATAGATGACAGATTGAACAGCATTAAATAACATATCTGTTGAAAGGGATGAAACTGGCCGTATGATAGAAGCCTTCAACATGACCAATGTGGTAGGCCGGCTTCGATAAACACGCGACTTAATGTACCCCTATAGCCAAAAATTGTAAGGCGTCCAAGGTGTTCTTGGAGGCCACTGATGTATAAAGTGGACACTTATCACACGATATTCACCGAACGTATCTTTCAGAAATTGTTTGGTTCCGCGGGAGATATAAGGAGGTCCTCCATCTTGCATGAATGTTATTTCACTTAGTGCTTGTCTGTACTGCAATATGGGAATAACATTTTCTCTCAAAAGTTGAACATAACTTTCACCAGTTACAGAAACGGTTTAAAAGTTCTTACATTGATTTCTTCAAATGAAAATGACCCAATAATAAAAGAAAAAGTGAACCCACATTAAACTGTAAATCTTGGCAGATAAAGTGGCATTTCTGTAAAAATCCTAGGGTTTTCTGTTGCCCAAATACGGTTGTTTTGCGCGTTAACTTCTCCGTTTAGAGAAAAGTGAGCTTCATCTGTCCACAGAACATTCGACAGCCAATTTTCTTCAATATCAATTTGCCGGAAAACCAATGCAGCGAATTCTTGACGCTTCTCAAAATCGCCGACTTTTAGCTCGTGAAATCTTTGAATTTTGTACGGTTATTTTTTAAGAAAGATTCTCAGTGTGTGCTCTCCAAACTGTTCTATACAAAATCCCCGTTTGTCTAGAAACTTGTCGAGCACTTACTTCTCCATACGTGAATAACGTTTCAATAGCTTCAACATTCTGCGAAACCGTAACAGCACTGACTTGCATGTGGATGGTCTTCCACTCCGAGGTTTTGCCTCCAGAGATCCAGTCTTCTCAAAATTATTTATTATTCGCCTTAGAGAGTAGCAACTCATAGGTCCTTTACCGCTTCGAATATCTTTAAAGGTACGAAACGCTCCTAAAGCTTCAGTGGCAGATTCTGAATTGCAATTTGAAAATTCCACTAAAAGTGCTTTGTACTGTAATGACGGCATTCCTGAGTAAAATAAATTATCAGAGATAGATAAATATTTTTCAAATAAATAAAATAAATATAATCGATTCTGGGAGAGAGAGTTGAATTAAAAATTAGAAATTTATTATCTTCGAAATTTAAATAGCTGCGAGAATTCCAGCAAACCGCATCTAAAATATCATTTTTTTTTTGCTACATGTTTTAATTTGCATTTATCTATTTTACATATCTCGGATTGCATTTAAAATTTTTCATCCAATTCTTCTACTTTTGGCGAAATGGTGTTTAATTAATTTATTATTTGATATTATTAGGGTTCTTTCCAGGTATTCAAAAAGGAAAAATATATGTCGATTAGTTATATTTTTCAATTTATCAAACAATTTGGCCGCTGAATCTCTGATTCTGGTAGAGCGCCATCTAGCGAATAAAATTGTAAATAAAATCAATTTCGAATTTTTCATTATTTGCCCTAAAAATTTCCATTACATCCTGAACACAATGGTGTTTACCGCATTGCTCTAGCGCAAATATCCGTGGACTTATTAATTTTTAACGTTGTGCAAAACTTTTAAATCACCCTGTATTTGTGGCCCTAAGAACGATTTTCGCATCATCGGCATATGCTAAAAGACGAATGTTTGATATTTGAGTAAGGCAGACGAATAGGCCGTTGAGGATGACGTTGCAAAATAACGGAGACAGAGTGCTCCTCTTTGTGGGCATCCTTTGTTTAGTTGTTTTGATACAAGAAATCCAGCGTATTCAAATAGGAAATCGCACACAAATAACACAATTTTAAATATTTTTATACATCCCCAACTTTTTAATCATTTTACTCCAATATATATACAGAATACACTAACAGAGGTTTTAGTTGTCAAGTTTCAACTAATCTCCTCCAAATATACTGATACAAATATAATAATTCTCTGGCATTTTTAGATTTACAGCTCAAAAGAAAATTTAACCAAATAGAAACTAGTATTTTTAGAAAATCAACCCACACAGGTAATTATTTAAATTTCAATTCTTTTGGCCCAGTTCACCATAATATCGCTTTGGTTAAATCTCTCTCCAAAAGATTAGATACACATTGCTCGTCAAAAATTAATGATATAGTGGAGAGAAATAGAATATTCAGTGAATTAAAAAACAACAATTACCCAAGCAAATTTATAGAAAAACATTTTTATAAACCAAAATCTCCACTTTTAAATAACACCCCTGATCAATCAAAAAAGCTTTTCTGCTCCCTCCCCTACAGCTACGGCTCTGAACGCATCGCCAGAATCCTAAAGAGATACAACATCACAACCACCTATTAATCATCTTTAAATTTGAAAAAGGCCCTACGCCATCCAGACACTAAGCAAATTAACAAAATGGAAAACAAAATCAACGTAATTTACAAAATACAGTGGTACCTCGACATACGAGCGCCCCAACATACGAGTTTTTCGGGATAAGAGCCGACGAGCAAGTGATTTTTTGCTTTTAGTTATGAGCGAAATTCTAGATACGAGTTCGGTTCGGTAGTAACACGCAGTCGCGCCATTACGATCAGTGGAGGAGGTTATTTCTACAAGTGAGATAAAGGAGATCTTAGGAATGTGGGAGAGAGTTTCACAGTTCGTGGAAAAAAACACCCAGAAAAAGTTGCAACAGGTCGTGCATCTGACCTTTTTAATGACACTTGCCTAACTCATTTCCGGAACATTCTGAGAGCGAGGAAGAAACAAACCTCCTTGGACATGTTTTTTTCTAAACGGCCTACAGGGGAAAGCGAGAAAAATGTAGCGAAAAAGGCAAAGACCAGTGAGGATATCTAATTTATTTTTTACATTCTCTTTTTTGTTTTTGTGCAATAAATATTTGATATTTATAAATACGTTTTTATTATTTAAAACCACGTAACAAAAATAACTGGGGTGACATTTTGGAGGTTGGAACGGATTAATGGTAGTTTAATTGTTTTGTATGGGGAAATTTGCTTCGAGATACGAGTAATTCAAGATACGAGCAAGGTTGCGGAACGAATTAAACTCGTATGTCGAGGTACCACTGTACCTTGTAACAATTGCCAAGCTAATTATATAGGGGAAACCAGCAAACCACTCAAAGATCGTATAAATCAACACAAATCAGGACTAAGGAATTACAACCCACTGTCTCCCCTTGTTGATCATGCACTAAAAAACAACCACACTCCGGATTTCGAAAATACAGCTATTTTATACCAGAACATTAAAGAAAAACACTGCCGATTGTTCTTAGAAAGCTGGGCCTCTGTAGAAGACAAAGAAAGCATAAATAGGAAAATTGATTTACCAGACATCTACACACCATTTAGATCTTCTCAATTTTTTTTGTCTAATTATTTTAATTTCAATTAGTTAATTTTTATTTTTTAAATGACTTATTATGTACTATTTTAAAGGGAGAGGTGCCGTTTTTTTAAATTTCATAACTTTGCTTTTTTATTTTGACGTGACAACGTCTTAAATTAGGTTGCGGCTGGGAGTCACTTATGAAAAAGTGTAACGCCCGGTAACGTTACGATGAGTCACCGAACGAGAGTGCTGCGCGCGCAGCGCTAGAGAATTAGGCGCATTGAATCGGCGCATGCTTGTCTCTGTCTTTGTCTTTCTCGAACGTTCTTGGCGTTGGAAAAACAAGAAAGCGTCATAATACAAGTTCACACGTGTGGTTAAAGTATCGTCAGCTGTGTCTGTAGTGAAAATGTGGAGTGCTTAGATTCGTCATTTACAACAACTACAACAATAAAGGTAAATAATTGTACACTGATATTTCATTATCGTAAACTATGATTGATTGATTAATTGTTAGATTGACACAAAAGTTGAGAAACTGAGTTTATAGGGTATGTCATACTATTGATAAATGTTGATAGTGTTAAGTAAATTATTAGTTTAAAATTATATAATTAATTAATTATTATTTTTTACAAATTTTAAATAGTTTCAAATTTATTTAGCAAAAATTTGAACCTTCGATCTGAATAAATGTTTTGATTTTCGAATTGATTCTTTAAAATTACAAATATTAAGAAAAAGTGGCAGATATAAGAAAACTTTATTTAAACTGTGTTGAGCAAGAATTTTAACATCTAATTTAAGTAAATGTTTTAATTTTCAACTTCATCATTTACAATTACAAATTTAATTTAATTTCAAATTTATTTAGCAAAAATTTGAACCTTCGATCTGAATAAGTGTTTTGAATTTCAAATACCAACGCGGCTGGTGGAGTGGCGATCTATCGTAAATTATCATCGACATCTACGGCGGAAGTGTTCCAAGTTGCGATTACAGACGTAACTCGTGTCATTAAAACCAAGGGTGACATGTGCATGACTGAAGTTACTTGCTTCGCCGCTAATACTAGCTTCAAGTTTATACTCGGTGCTGTATATATTCATCCAGGAGCTAGTATGCAGGATATTGGAATGTTACTATGGCAAGGACTCGGTCCGTACATTCACAACAGCCAGTACGTGCCACCGTTCGTGCAAGTTGATTCTAGTATACCGATTCTTCTGTGTGGTGATTTTAACAAAAACGTAAAGCCTGACAACTCGTTTCTTAATTTCATGAAAAATACGTATAATCTTGATTGCGTATCAAACGTTTCTAAGTCAACTACGTTAAAAGGAACAACTATCGACTTGACTTTCGCAAGACACATTACAGCAGAAACACTTCCTTTCATTTCATATTTCTCCTATCATCGTCCTATCCTCAACAAAATCACTCAAATAGGAATTAGTTAAGTTTAAGTTTACATGTACAATGTTTTAGTAAACAAAATATATTTCTATAGTTAAAATTTGTGCAATTCTTATTTTCATTCAATTCCTTGTTCCTATTGTGCAATTTAAATATAATCATATCAATAAATATTCTACCGTTGTCACGTAAAATCTTCGCCCGTAAAACCGACTTTACAGGCAACCATTGTTTTTTTTTTTGCTTTAATTTTACTTTATATTTTGTTGTAATACCCGCGATTTCTTAAATTATATTTTCACACATTAGTAATTACCTGTAATTAATACATACCACTTGTTTAATTATTTTTACATTTATCGCTTCAAAACGCAAAAGTATTGATACATTAAATATATAACATATTACATGCTATAATTTAAACTTTTTAGTTTCCATTTTTTAATTTATTTTCTCATTTATTCATCCTAAATTGTTTTAACTTCCATTTTAATGCATTTTATAAAATATTTTTTACTTATTTATAAATCGATCTCCTAAATTTTGAAATTAATTTTTTAAATACCCACATTTTTTTTAAAACTTTTTATAAGGTTCTTACAGTTTATTGTTTAAATCATTTTAAATTTATTTTCAAATATTTTAATAGATACATATATTTTTACATTTATCTCTTTATGAGTTATTAATGAATTATTTTTATGTACTTATTACAATTTTTTAAATATAAGATAGAACTTTTTTTCCTTTTATATTTTAAGATATTTTACATTTTTGATTGCATTTTTTATAATATTTTTTTCATGCACAAATTTCTCCCACCTACTCTGTATTTTAATTGATTTCAACTGTGATATTATAACACTATGCGGCGCTGAGTTTGTGTATACAAAAATGTAATGCCTCGATAAAGGTTGGCGTTCAGCCAGCCGAAATATTGGCAAAATAAATATTTTATTAAATCCAATATATGCCTTTTATTATCTAATAGCTATCTATATTTCAAAATTTTTCTTTATTTTTTGGTTCGTCTGTCATATTTATATTCTCCAAATATTAGTATTTATATTTATTTTTCAATTTATTCAATTTTCGAATCACAGAAATTTTAAATTTTACTTTATTTATTTATCTCATTATCAAATTGCTTTGTTTTCTAAACATGTGCGCTTGAATTATTGAATTCTATTAACTTCTAATGATATATATTTCATGTTTCTAATTCAATTGTTAATTACCTTTATCATGATTGTTAGTATAATTCGTTTCATATTTGTATGTATTTACAAGCAAAACTGCAAAAGTAATTAAATATATTAATATATCTGTTTTACTAGCGAATGTACCCGGCTTCGCCCGGGTTTTACCCGAGTAAAGGTTTGTCTAACGAATCTCTCGATAAAGTGAGCATTTTTCCCGGTCCTTTGAAAAATACTCGATATGTTGAATAAAATCAATATTAATTGGTTCCCTCGGTAATTGGAAGTTAAAGAAATAGTATCTTGCCTTGGAATTGTATCATTATTCATGTCTCAAATAAATTGCCGTGTCATCCTGAATTTTATCTTTCCTAATTTTCTACATTACAAAATCATCGTATCATCATGATAATATTTAGAGCAGATTGTTGAATTATAACAGATAAATTAGAATATTTATCTTGATTATTTTTAGGCGAAAGGCTATTTCAAATATTTTATTTGCTAGAAAACTTCCCAGTACTACACTAAATAACTTTCCAAAGTTTCATGGCGTTCCAATGAGTGGTTTGGTCAGGCATAAAGGACAGACACACACACACATACATTCATTTTTATATATATAGATTAGTAATCGAATTCAAATATCATCAGCCATATCTTATCTACAACAGTGTTTTTAGTTGTAAAGTTTTAATCAATCTCCTCCAAAGATACTGAACTATACATAGCGATCTATATACCGAAAATTATGTTTTGATTCTTGTGCCACACTTTATATTATATCATTATATTTATTTCAAATTTATTCCATTTTATAATCAAGAATTTTTTGCTCTCAAATTTTACTTTATTTATTTAATATCACCAAATTTACAGGGTGATCCGAAAGTCTTGCACCACTTTAAAAATTAATAACTCCGCGAATATTTGCGCTAGAGCAATGAGGTAAACATCATTGTGTTAAGGTTGCAATTGGAATTTTTAGAGCAAATAATGAAAAATTCGGAATTGATTTTAGTTGCAATTTTATTTGCTAGATGGCGCTCTACGAGAATCAGATATTCAGCGGCCAAATTGTATGACAAATTGAAAAAAATAACTGATCGACACGTATTTTTCCTTTTTGAATATCAGGAAAGAAACTTAATATCAAATGATAAATTAATAAAACACCATTTCGCCAAAAGTAGAAGAATTGGATGACGACTTTTAAATGCAATCCGAGATATGTAAAATAGGTAGATGCAAATTAAAACATATAGCGAAAAAATATATATATTTTAGGTTCGGTTTACTGGAATCCTCTCAGCGATTTAAATTTTGAAGATAATAAATTTCTCATTTTTGATTCAACTCTCTCTCAGAATCGATTAAATTTATTTTTAATTAATTGAAAAATACAGGGTGATCCAAAAGTCCCGCACTATTTTAAAAATTAATAACTCCGCGAATATTTGCGCTAGAGCAATGCGGTAAACACCATTGTGTTCAGGATGCAATGGGATTTTTTATGGCAAATAATGAAAAATTCGAAATTGATTTTAGTTACAATTTTATTCGCCAGATGGCGCTCTACCAGAATCAGAGATTCAGCGGCCAAATTGTTTGATAAATTGAAAAATATAACTGATCGACACGTATTTTTCCTTTTTGAATACCAGGAAAGAACCCTAATAATATCAAATAACAAATTAATAAAACACCACTTCGCCAAAAATATGAAGAATTGGTTAACGATTTTCAAATACAATCAGAGATATGTAAAATAGGTAAATGCAAATTAAAACATGTAGCAAAAAGAAAATTGATATTTTAGATACGGTTTGTTTCCGAAGATAATAAATTTCTAATATTTTTAATTCAACTCTCACTCAGCATCGATTATATTTATTTTAATTCATTTGAAAAATATGTATCTATCTCTGATAATTTATTTTACTCTGGAATGCCGTTGTTGTTGTCGTGTCCAATAAAGAGCCTCAGATATATCCATGCATCTCCATCACAGCAGCAGCAATGTCCACTATCTTGGGTGTGTAAAGCTGCTGCTCAGGGTCTATGTCAAATTTCTGCAAGGCTGCGGCCATTGCTGGCTATGAGAATATGTGGGTAGGTGTAAGTTCCACACCAGGACAATTGTTGCATGCCCTATAGGTTCTTGTGCCATCTGGATGTATTGTCATTCCTTTATAGTGTTTTGTTCTAAGTCTTGTTATAGTTTTTGTCATTTTTCTCTCAGAGTTTATTTCGCATTTTGATCTTTTCTTATTTTTTTTGTTTAATTATCTTGTATTTTGACAAAGAATCAGCGTCAAATAATGACATTTGTTCTTTCCTTTGGCTCAACTTTCTGGCTTCCTTTGCCAATTCAAATGCCATTTCATTACCCCCGATCCCAGCATGGGCAGGGATTCAATGTAGAATGCAGTTATTCTCCAATGGTTCGAGTTATGTAAGTAACGAGTGCATTTTCTGTGTGATTTTAGTATTGCCCTTCTGAATTGCTTCTAGAGCGGATATGGAGTCGCTGTATATTAAAATTCCTTCTGCTTGATGCAGGGATGGTTGGTTAAGGCATACATCAAGGGCTTTCCAGATAGCTGTCAGTTCACAAGTGAAGTTTGACGAAATCTGTCCTGCTCCTTCTTTGATTTTGATGTTTGTTCCATCTTGCAGTATTATGTTAATTCCGGCCCCTCCATTACTCAGTGTAAGGTCTGAAGATCCATCTGTATATGCTGTTAAAGGGCGTGGCCTAGAATTTTTAATCAATAATTTGTACTATGAGGACATAGCCGTTAATATTACAAACACATTAGACCTCGAAGCCCAAGGTATCAAAGTCTACCTCAATCAAAACAAAGCCATCAACATATACAATATGTATCACCCTCCAAACAATACATTTATTGACTATGGAACAATGGCTCAATTTCTTACAGACAATACTATTATTGTAGGTGACCTTAATGCCAAACATAAAATATGGGAATGTTCTACGCCAAACCCAAGAGGCATAATACTATCAAACATATTTGACGACAATGCCTTCATGTGCTTAAATGTTGGGAATCCTACCCATTATTCCTACAAGCTATAATACTGCACAAGCCCTTGATATAAGTTTTTAATATCCTGACATTTTCCACAAATGCAAATAGCAAATATTAAAAAGTTTTGGAAGTGATCATTTGCCTAATTTGATAAAAATTAGCACCAAGACCAAAACTAGCTCAATTAAGAAATATTCTGGAACTTCAAAAAGGCTAATATGATATCTTTCGAAAACACCATTATTAAAGCAGCCAAAGTTTCAATACCAAGAGGTAATATTAAGAAATGGATTCCAAATTATACACACCAGGCAAAAAATATTCAAACACTTATAACTAAAAGAAATGAACTACAAAAAGTGCACCCAAAACCAAACAAATTGTAGAACTGAACTGAACATTGTGATTGCAAAAATAAAAAGATTATACGTAAATGTGAAAAGGGAAAAATGGAAACAAACTTGTGAAAACCTGAACCCAAGAAACCCAAATACAAAACTTTGGCATTTGGCAAAACAAATTGATAGAGGCCAGCCACAAACTGAAAACACAAATATGATAAAGAATACAGATGGTACACCAGCAACTAATGACAAAATTGCTGCCAATCTTTTAGGTAATTCATATCAAATAAGTAGTAAAATCAAGGTTGAAAAAAGGCCCGAAAGATTATTCATGACTGTAAAAAATGACACCAGCACTCATAATATTTTCCTCTATGGCTACTTTTCCGCGAGGATATCACGGGATTTTGGAGCAGCGACCCTTTAAATTGCTACTTCTGCAATGTTGACATCCAAGACAATTTGGTCCACTATCTATTGCATTGCCCATTCCTACATGAAAAGAGACAGGAAATTCGCGAAATTTCGGGGCCAACTCACTACAATGAACAACATGTATATGAAATCTTCACTACTTTCCTGCTGGATAAAATATTTGTTTATAAATTTTTTAAATATTACAAGGCGATTGATAAAATGAGAGAAGAAGTGCTCAACCCCACAGACAACGGCTGATTGCTCCCCCTCCCCTCTAGATTGCTTTTCCTCCTCACTCATGTACATATATAACTTTTTAGGGGAATCCCCTTGTAAGACAATAGTGTCTTAATAAAGGTTTTTGTTGTTGTTGTTGTTGTCATAATATTTTCCATGAAAAAAATCAATATGAAAGAGCTAGCTTTATGCATTAGAAAACACTAACCTAAATAAGACTCCTGGGCCAGATGGAATCCATGGCCGAATGATATCAAACTTGGGCAAAATTGGCAAAGAAATACTTCTTAATATTTTCAATAACTCCTGGAAAACTGGAAAATTGCCTCAAGACTGTAAAAATGCAACAATAATTCCAATTAAAAAACGTGACAAATCTGCTGATGACCCAAAAAAATACCGACCTATCTCCCTAACAAATATTTGCTGCAAATTAATGAAATAAATTATACTCAGACGACTCACCTACCACCCTGACACAAGAAGTCTCTTACCAGAAGAACAATATGGATTTAGGAAAGGACATGGGAAAATAGACCAACTCTTATTTTTCACACAAAAGGTAAAAGATGCACAAAACAAAAAACCTACTAACCACACCATAGCTGCTTTTTAGACCTTACACAAGCTTTTGATAAGGTATGGAAAAACAAGTTAATTACAAAATTATACAAACATTTCAAAATTGATGGAAAAGCTATCACTTGGATAAATGATTTCCTTAAAAATAGATACATCAGGGTCAAATATAATGGCACTCTATCTAAAACCTTCAAATTGTACCAAGGATTACCACAAGGATCAATCCTTAGCCCAACTCTCTTCACCCTATTTATTGCAGGCATAGAAGAAAAAATTTCACATAAAACCAATATTGGACTTTTCGCTGATGACATTATTCTATGGAGCAGCAACACTAACTGGAAAAAAGCTGAAAGAGATTTGAACAAGACTCTTCTCCACCTAGAAAAATTTGCTAATAAACAAAAATTAGAATTTAACCCCCAAAAATCTGAAATCTGTCTTTTTACTACCAATAAGAAACTATACAAAATAAGACCAAATATTATTCTGAAAGAACAACAATTGCAATATATTAAACATCCTAAATATCTCGGCTACACCCTGGATCCAGAAATTAACTCCAGTAAGCATATTGAAGGAGTTGTTAGAAAAGGAAGAGACCGACTAAAAATCTTGAAATATATTTCAGGAAGAGTGGGGAGCTGAAGCAACAATACTAAAATTAAATTACACATCTCTAATGAGACCTATCTTGGAATATGAATATCAAATCTATGGTACAGCATCTGAAACAAATCTAAAAACACTGGAAAGGATACAACTAAATGCAGCTAGAATTATTGCAAGTCTTCGAAAAACCTGCCCTAATAATATTGTACTTTACGAGGCAGACATTATGCCCTTAAAGGATAGAATAAGCTACAATCTGCCAAAATATATAAACAAAATCAAGAGTTATGAAAACAAACACAGAACTTTCAATTACATACTTAATTGGGAACCCAATATAAGACTCAAAAAAGAAGGCCCTCTGCACCTGGCCAAAAGAAATGGATTTTTAAAATATAAAGTGGAAAAATATTATTTAGCTGAAAAAATATCTCCATGCGAACCACTAACAAAATGTTATTTTTAATGCCACTTTAAATGAACCCACCAACAGACAATACCAAAATCCAGAATACTTAAAACAATTATCATTAGAAATAATTAATAAAATTCCTAAAAATGCAATAACTATCTATACCGATGGTAGCAGAGACGAGTTGGGACACACTGGCAGTGGCTCTCTCATTAAAACCACAAATGGCAATGAGAAAATAAACAGAAGAAACCCAGAATTTTGCTCAGTCTTCAGATCAGAACTAATTGCCATCTATGAAGTCTTAAAATCCATCAGAAACATTAAACATCACGATATATGGAATCTTACTGATAGTAGAAGTGCCATACAACACTTGAGTCACACAGGGGAACTTAGAGACAAAGTAAGCAGGAACATAATTGGTTATCTCCAAAAACTCTCAATACCTCAAAAATTCACTTTCAATGGATACCCTTACATGTTATCATTGAAGGCAATGAAGCTGCTGATGCGCTAGCGAAAAAAGGCACAAAAGAACCCTTGCTACAGAAAAATAAACTTACTTTTAAAGAAATAGAAACAGTAGTGAAAATAAACAAGAACTGGAGGATCCCACCTAAGCACAGTTGGTATACCCTAGAAGCAGATGGCCACCCAGACCTTTCGGTCCACAAGCCGGCATGCGAAGCATGCCCTTCGCTGCTATTCTGTTCAACTCATAAGCCAAGTAACGGTATCCAAGCTAGTGCTTGGACATTGTACCTGGAAACACCACCTCCCAGACAACGTGTCTGGAAGGATTTCTATACCGGTGGCCTTTAGTAACAGCAAAATAGGAAACTATCTACTGTGTCCAGCAGGGACCGCGGGGAGGCGGCCACCGGTGGACTCTGTTCACTCACAGCTGAGGAAAAGCTCAGCTGCCACGTCGTGGGCTTTCTCAAGAAGTTTGCTGTGATTTCTCAGCAGCTTACTCTCGATCGCGCCCCTCGCCCTCCTTCTCTCTTCCTGCACACCCACTACCCTTGGACAATCCAAGATGTAGTGGCGTGCATTCACATCCCTTTCTCCATAGACGCAATCAGGGTTTCTCTTAATTTCAAATCTGTGGAGACTTGGGGAAGAGCCCATGTTCCGAACTACCCTAATGAGTTTGTGGGACATTACCTTACAGAGGTACTTGGGTGTTGTTACCCCATTGAATACCTCTCTCCCCTTCACACTGTTCCTCCATCTGTCCAACCATAAGTCCTGGACGTGCCCCCTGATCCTCCTATAAACTTCTTTCTTGGTCACTGGGGTCCTCAGTGATCTACCTCTAAAGCATCCTGCCTTAGCGATCCTGTCTGCGAACTCATTACCTTCGATTAGGCTGTGTCTCCTAAACCAAGGGAGCTCCGGAGCCCGCGTCATCATCTCCAGCTCCTGGATTATTTGATGCGCGAGTTGCCCTTTCTCCAGATTGATGGCGACGAGGGCCGACATACAATCTGAATAGAGGCGGTCCGGGCTGAAGTTCTTCTCGGCACACACTCTGAGGGCTACCCTGATCGCAACCAGCTCGGCTGAAAAGACCAATTCGTCCACTCTGAGTGTTAAACTTTCTTGGAAGATCAGCTCTCCATTAGTGAATATCACTACCCCAGCTCCAGTATTGGTTCCAGACTTACTACAATCAGTGAAAACCTCCGTGCCAATCCCTGTCGGCCCTCCAGGACTCCAATTACACTTTGGCAACCACTGCGGAGGCTTCCTTGGATCCCTCTTCGATTCCAGGACCCCCGCTTCAAGTACCAGGGCATCTTCCCTGTTTTTCCAGATCTTCTGTCTGATGGTCTCCTCCTCTAGTTTCAATCCCAGGGGAATAAGCCCAGCGAGGACCAAAAAGGCCTCACTGCTGGTAGTGCGATATCCCCCTGTGATTCTGAGTGCCGCTGTCCTCTGCACTCTCTCTAGAGTTGTTGCCACCTTCTGATCCCTGTTTCGGCGCCACCAAGCCCCGGAAGCATATAGCAAGATTGGCTCGACACAGGAGAGGCAGAGGTTCCTAAAAATAGTACCCTCCTTCTCCCCCCCCTGTTGAGAGCCAACCAGGACAGGCCTGCACAACGCCTCCCTGCCTCTCGCCACCATCTCCTCCGCCTAGTATTGCCAACCCATCTTGTCATCAATGACCACCCCCAGGATGGTCATCCTATTGACCAACGCTACCCTCCGTCCTTCCATCTGGATAGCCGGCTTGTGTTCCCATTTGATCCCTTTCCTTTTAGGTCTTATGTCCCTGGGCTTAAAGCTGAGGGCTTTAGTTTTGGAGACATTGAACTTAAGGCCAGAGTCATGGGCCCAGATCGAGAGAATTTGGAGAGAAGTTTCAACACACTTCTCAGCCTTCGCTCTCGAAGCAGCCTCAATGATGAGGAACTGGTCGCCAGCATAGAGAACCAGCCTGGCTCCCCAGGGAGCTCCGCCTGGAAAACGGTGTTTACCAGGATATTCCACAGAATAGGTCCGCAGCAAGAGCCCTGGGGGCAACCCCTAGCACAGTTTCTTTCCAACTTCCGCCCACCAAAACTGAGGCTAATCCGTCTATCCCTCAGGAAGTCACGAACCAAGCTGCACAAATTATCAGGACAACCCATGTCCATCAAATTTCTCGTCAGCTTGTTCCAGCTCATGGAGTTGAACGCGCTATCAATGTCCAGGGCCACGAGAAGAACCCAAGCACCCTTATTTAAGCCCATCTCAACCCCCTCTAACACCTCGTTCAGAGCTGTGGTTGTGAACTTCCCTTCCCTAAAACCATGTTTGAAAGAGGAAAGGAGCTCATTACTCTCTAGCCAATGCTTCAGTCGCTGAGCTAGTAGGCTATCCAGGACCATACCTAGACACACTAGTAAAGAAAGCGGACGATAATCATTAGGAGAATTACCCTTTCTACCAGACCTTTCGAGAAGCACTACTCGGGCAACCTTCCATGCCTCAGGAAATGTACCAGTGTCCAGGCACCTATTGAATAACCTGGAAAGAAGCGATGGGTGCATCCTTACCAGGGCTTTCACGATCGTGTTAACGATCCCTTCGGGACCAGGAGATTTCCTTTTCCCGAACTTGAAAGCCGTCAGTTTCACCTCATTCTCAGAAAAGGGCGGATCTACCAAACCACAAGTGGTCAGAGAGATCTCGTCCTCTGGTTCCTCGTTTCCGAAGTGCCGATCCAAGTTGTTTTTATTTTGTCTTGTGCTTTCGAGCGAGTAGGTCTAGAACACATTCTGAATTTTCTCATTGTTGGTGGATGAAACAGCACCAGTGATTATTTTGGCCGCTTTTGCTTGAACACTGTCTAGTCTTACTTTTAGTGATGAGCTTGAGGGAGCCCAGACCGGTGTTGCATATTCCATTATCGGCCTTATTAAGGTGGTATATGTTGTTCTGAGAATTCTGGGTTTTGCTCCCCAATTTGTTCCACATAGCCTTCTCAGAATGTTTAGTTTTCTGATATCTCTATTTGAGGTGCTAATTATGTGTTCTGAAAATTCCAAATTCTCATCAATAATAATTAAAATATTTTTTTTGACATCTTGTCAATACATGTACAGTCTGCACTATTAAAAAAAAGATAATATGCATTATATACACTATGTACAATGAATATGGCGCCTCTGCCAGCGCTGAAGAATTTGGTGGAGAATCGCCAGTGTGTCTCCAGCGTCACCACGCATTTTGCGATTTACGATGAATACGTAGATAGCGTACTTCGCCGCTTAGGAGATGGTGATGGCGTGGTCCTCGAGACCAACTTGAAAGATCCAGGACTGCAGTATCACACCTAGGTATTATGGATTTCTAATTTTATCAATTATTTGTTTGTTTATGCTTATTTTGTGGTTATATTTATGCCTTTTTCCCTGTGAGTGGAGACGACGCATAGGTTTGGTTTTATTGGGTTTATGGTCATTTGGAGTTCCATTGGCCACTTCTCCAGTCCTCTCATTGATGTGTTCAGTATTTTTTACGATTTTTCTATGCTGCTACTTGTGTGCCATATGGCTATATCATCTGCATATCAGGAAACCTTTGTGTCTTCAGTGAGGTAAGGATGGATGTCGTTAATATATAGCAGATAGAGTAGAGGACTGAGATAAGATCCCTGAGTTACACCAGTCCATGTTCTTCCTTCCTTGGAAAATTCTCCATTGACCTGAACCTTTAACCTTCTTTACCCTTAAGAAGTCTGAAATCCATATTAAGGTTTTTCCTCTTACTCCGATGTTGTGCAGCTTTTCACTTAATTTCTCCCTCCACACTCAATCAAAGGCTGAGGTCATATCCAGGAATACGGCCGTTGTCTTCTTTGGCGGTTTTTCCTGGAAAGAATCTATTATTGATTGACAGAAGTAGAACAGTTGATCAGTCGTACAGTGCTGGGATCTATAGGCAGTTTGGTAGAGGTTTATTTTATTATTGTTAGTGAGTCAGACTATGAGCCTAGGGTGGATAATTCGTTCTGGTATTTTACAAAGTTTGCTGGTCAGAGCAATTGGCCGATAGTTCTTGTATTCCTTGGCATCTTTGTTTGGCTTCAGTATTGGCACTATAATTGATATCTTCCAATTCTTTGGTAGTTTACCAGTTTGCCATGAAATGTTCAGTATTCGTAGGAGTTGTTTATTAGCTTTGTCTTCAAAGTGTTTAATCATTTGACCAAAGATTAGATTATCTCTTGGTGACCTCTTGGATTTTTTTATTGATAAGTTTAGCTCATTCAGTGTGAAGTCTCTCGATAAAATATCTTGTTGATGGAAGTTTCTTGCTTGTTTACTAACTGGTTTATATTATTTTTAGAGTCCTGTCTTCATTCGTATAGTTGAGTATGGAAGTGCTTGAAAGATATTCAGCAATTATGTCAGCCATCTGTTTGTTCTCGTTCTCGCTGTTCTATTCATATCGGTTAGAGTATTGGAGGATTGGTGTTGGTTTTGATTGTTCTCTAACACTCTAATCATATTCCAGTGTTGGCTGTCCTTTCTTGGATCCATTTTTTCGCAGAATTCTGCCATTTTTCTTGTTTGCATATCCAAATTTCTTTTTCTATTTTGTGATAATTTCAATGAGTTCCTTTCTGTTTTCTTCTGTTTTATTTTTTTAAGAAGTTCATTGATATTGTCTATCTCTCTGAAATCATTGCCTCGATGTTGTGGTCCTTCCAGTAAGGTATCCACAGGTCTATACGTCTACTTCTAGGTATCGATGCTTTTGCAGCTTTTGAAATGTTCGAAGAGAATTTTTCCAAGTTTTTGTCAAGCGTTCTGTAATTCAATTTTTCGTTGCACAGTTCTTCAAGCATTTCTGTGAATTTTTTTCAAGTCGGCTTTCCTAAAGTTCCATGTTCTTTTATTCTAATGGACATTCTCAATTTCTGTGGTCACTGATTGTACCTCTCAGGATTTTCCATTGTGTTGTGGGTGCGATGTTGTAATTTATCGCTGTGATGTCTATTGCGGATTCTGTGCCTGTGGACTTAGATAGGTAGGTGCTCTCTCCGTTATTTAACGGTGTAAGGTCGGTTAGCATGTCCTCAACCTGCTGACTTTTGTTATCCTGGACAGGTGATCCCCAAATTGAACTTTTGGCGTTAAATTCGCCGAGTATGATTGTGATATCCGAAGACGCTTCACTTAATGTCTCTATTGTGTGTACCCATACAAAATTCAAAGATTTCACGAGCTGAAATTTGGCGATTTTGAGATGCGTCAAGAATTCGCTGCATGGGTTTTCCGGCAAATTGATATTGATGAAAACTGGCTGTCGAATGTTCTGTGGACAGATGATGCTCACCTTTCTCTAAACGGAGAATTCAACATTCAAAACAGCCGCATTTGGGCAACAGAAAACCCTAGGGTTTATACAGAAATGCCACTTCACCAGCCTAGAGTTACAGTTTTGTGTGGGTTCATTCTTTCATTATTGGGCCATTTTTCTTTGAAAAATCAATGGAAGAACTTTTAAAACCGTTTTTGTAACTGGTGAACGTTATGTTCAACTTTTGAGAGAAAAGGTATTTCCCATATTGCAGGGCAAAAGCACTAAGCGAAATAACATTCATGAAAGATGGAGGACCTCCTCATATCTCCCGAGGTGCCAAACAATTGCTGAAGGATACGTTCGGTGAAAATCGTGTGATAAGTCGCCACTTTATATACCAGTGGCCTCCAAGATCACCAGACTTGACGCCTTGCGATTTTAGTTTATGGGGGAACATTAAATCGTGTGTTTATCGATGCTGGCCTACCACATTGGCCATGTTGAAGGCTTCTATCAGAGGGCACGTTTTATCAATTTCAACAGATATGTTATTTAATGCTGTCCATTCTGTCATTTATCGTCTGCAGGCGGTGATTGAGAATGAAGGGTGCCACATTGAGCAAGGATTGTGACCTAATACAAGAGAAAGGCAGTTACCTCATGCGTTATATAAGCCGCCATGTATTATATTATCTACCAATATTTTGCAGCTCTTTGTGTTGGGATATTGGGTTAATAAATGCTGTCCTCACATCTTGACTCTTCTTTTGTGAACAGTAATATTTTGTTTGTCATTTGCTCACATATTATGTCGTGCAAACCAGAGTGTTATAACTTCTCGAATAACACTGGTACACACAATTTTCCCCCTTATGTTTAGTTTTCGCTTTTCGCTCATTAGAAGAAATAGCATAAGGAATATTTTCTGTACACCAATAACTTTAGAAATTTTGTGAAAAAAAATAATACAAAATGATTTTACTACCACGTTTTTCAACGCAAAAGGTCGATTTAAAAATTATTTTTATTTGAGGGGACAAATTTTTTAAATTGTGTACAGTATAATAAACAATGATAACATTTGACAAGCCCATAGGATATTTGGAATAAAGTACGACAAATATATTTTGTCACTTCCCTCTATATTTCATTTGTTGGATCATGACAAATATCCAGTTAAATAGTCAAGTGTCGCCAATCAGTCAAGAAACTACACATTTCTTATAGCAAGAAATCCTATTAGAAGTGCCATCATAATTTTTGGTACTATATTAACATTTCAAAAATTCGTGTATTGATATCAGCAGTGTTTTTCAAACATTCAATCTATTTCACAAAACTCCATATAAAATATAAATATTTTTGCTACATGTTTTAATTTGCATTTACCTATTTTACATATCTCTGATTGTATTTGAAAATCGTTAACCAATTCTTCATACTTTTGGCGAAGTGGTGTTTTATTAATTTGTTATTTGATATTATTAGGGTTCTTTCCTGGTATTCAAAAAGGAAAAATACGTGTCGATCAGTTATATTTTTCAATTTATCAAACAATTTGGCCGCTGAATCTCTGATTCTGGTAGAGCGCCATCTGGCGAATAAAGTTGTAACTAAAATCAATTTCGAATTTTTCATTATTTGCCATAAAAAATCCCATTGCATCCTGAACACAATGGTGTTTACCGCATTGCTCTAGCGCAAATATTCGCGGAGTTATTAATTTTTAAAGTTGTGCGGGACTTTTGGATCACCCTGTATTTATCTATCTCTGATAATTTTGTTCACTCTGGAATGCCGTCACTACAGGATAAAGCACTCTTGGTGGATTTTTCAAATTGCAATTCAGAATCTGCCACTGAAGCTTTACGAGCGTTTAGGTAAAGGTATTCGAAGCGGTAAAGGACCCATGAGTTGCTACTCTCTAAGGCGAATAATAAATAATTTTGAGAAGACTGGTTCTCTGAAAGCAAAACCTCGGAGTGGAAGACCATCGACACGCAAGTCAGTGGCTGTTACGGTTTCGCAGAATGTTGAAGCAATTGAAATGTTATCCACTTATGGAAAAGTAAGTGCTCAACAAATTTCTCGACAAACGGGAATTTCATATGGAACAGTTTGGAGAGCACACACTGAGGATCTTTCTTAAAAAATACCCGTACAAAATTCAAAGATTTCACGAGCAAAAAGTCGGCGATTTTGAGAAGCGTCAAGAATTCGCTGCCTGGGTTTTCCGACAAATTGGTATTGATGAAAAATGGCTGTCGAATGTTCTGTGGACAGATGAAGCTCACTTTTCTCTAAACGGAGAAGTTAACATTCAAAAGAGCCGCATTTGAGCAACAGAAAACCCTAGAATTTTTACAGAAATGCCACTTTATCAGCCCAGAGTTACAGTTTGGTGTGGGTTCACTTCTTCTTTTATTATCGGGCCATTTTTCTATGAAGAAATCAATGCAAGAACTTTTAAAACCGTTTCTGTAACTTGGAACGTTATGTTCAACTTTTGAGAGAAAAGGCTATGCCCATATTGCATGACAGACAAGCACTAAGTGAAATAACATTCATACAAGATGGAGGACCTCCTCATATCCCTCACGGTGCCAAATAATTGATGAAGGATACGTTCGGTTATGATCGTGTGATAAGTCAGCACTTTATACATCAGTGGCCTCCAAGATCACCAGACTTGACGCCTCGTGATTTTTGGCTATGATAATACATTAAGTCGCGTATTTATCGATGCCGGCCTACCACATTGGCCATGTTGAAGGCTTCTATCAGACAGCACGTTTATCAATTTCAACAGATATGTTATTTAATGCTGTCCAATCTGTCATCTATCGTCTGCAGGCGGTGTTTGAGAATGAAGGGCGCCACATTGAGCAAGGATTGTGACCTAATACAAGAGAGAAGGCAGTTACCCCATGTGTAATATAAGCTGCCTTGTATTATATTATCTATCAATATTTTGCAGCTCTTTGTGTTGGGTTATGGGGATAATAAATGCTGTCCTCACATCTTGACTCTTTTTATTCGTGAACAGTAAATTTTTTGCTTGTCATTTGTTCACATCTTATATTATGTCGTGCAGACTAAAGTGTTATAACTTCTCGAATAACATACTGGAGCACACAATTTTGCCCCTTATGTTTAATTTATTGCTTTTCGTTCATTAGAATAAATAGTATATAAGGAATATTCTCTGTACACCCCTAACTTAAGAAAATTGCGCGAAAAAATAATACAAAATGATTTTACTTACACGTAATTCAAATCAAAAGGTCAATCTAAAATGATTTTTATTTGAGGGACTCATTTTTAAAATGTTGTACAGTGTAATAAGCAATGATGCCATTTGACATGCCCATATGATATTTGGAATAAAGTACGACAAATATATATTCTCACCCCTTCTTTATTTCATTTGTGGATCATGACAAATTTTCAGTTAGTCAACTGTCGCCAAATTATCAAGAAACTAGATTTCTTATAGCAAGATATCCTATTAGTAGTGCCATCATAATTTTTGGTACTATATTAATATTTTAAAAAATCGTGTATTGATTTCAGCAGCATTTTTCAAACATTCAATATATTTCACAAAACCGTATCTAAAATATATATATATTTTTTTATGCTACATGTTTTTATTTTCATTTACCTATTTTACATATTCGGATTGTATTTAAAAGTCGTCATCCAATTCTTCTACCTTTGGCGAAATGGTGTTTTATTAATTTATCATTTGATATTAAGTTTCTTTCCTGAGAGATATTCAAAAAGGAAAAATACGTGTCGATCAGTTATTTTTTCAATTTGTCATACAATTTGGCCGCTGAATATCTGATTCTGGTAGAGCGCCATCTAGCAAATAAAATTGCAACTAAAATCAAATCCGAATTTTTCATTATTTGCTCTGAAAATTTCAATTGCAACCTTAACACAATGGTGTTTACCGCATTGCTCTAGCGCAAATATTCGCGGAGTTATTATTTTTAAAGATGTGCAAGACTTTTGGTTCTCTGTATTTTAGTTTTAAAACATGTACGCTTTTTATATTTCACTATTCTATGTCCTCTACTGGGTGATTTAAAATTGTGGAACGCCTCCTAACGTTAAGTTATCCAGTGCATGAACACTCATGTCCTTGAAGAACACTGTCAGGGGCAAAGGTTTGACGCACTGTATAGGTCCCAAAATGGCTTTAGCTCCCTCAGATACTAACCTTCCCTTCATTCTAAAGAGGCGTCAGTTTCCACTATGGTTGACCTTTGCTATGACTATTAATAAGGTTCGAAGCCAAACTTGGCTAGAGTTGGTCTCTTGCTACAAGAACCTGTGTTTACGCATGGACATCTAGCTCAATGTAGCTTTTTCACGTGTGCAATTTTGGATAGCATACGCGTAAAGTTGAACGCACGTATATATAAAACTAGAAATATAGTTTTTATGAGGTTCTTTTAAAATGAATTCATACCATATATATGGGATAACCGAGGGTCTCTCGCTGTGGTGTGTGGCAATCGAGAGGGGCAAACCTGTAGTAACCGAGAGGGACAGTCAGGGCGTGGAGAGTTTTCCAATACCTCTCTGCACCTTGGAAGACCTTTAACAGTTCTCACAGAGTACAGGCAGTCCTGGTCGAGGCAGAGTGGAAAGCTTGGGAATGTCCATACACACAAAAAACGAAGAGACACAGTTGTTGTAGGAAAGTTCTGTGAACAGATAAAAGTCGAGCTAGGAGCAAGATGGAGATAGAAGAGTTCTTACTGTTCTACATGGTCGATGAGGTGGACCTGGGGTACAACCGACGAGGGCTCATGCTGATGGTGAAGTGACTATATTTTCGGCTAGGGCAGAGGTCTTATATATCTTTGCCGAGAGAGGAAGTATGCAGGAGTATAGACTTTCAGCGGGTGCAACAAGAGCGTGGTGCGGCAGCGATATTCTACACCCACTGACCTAATGGCAACAACCTGACAAATTCCTCTTTAGGGTTGTTGGACTTCTATCTCAACCTCTTGCATTAGCTAAGCTCTTAATCTACTACAGAGTTTTATTTATTCATCCTCAGTTTGTACAGAGTACATTACATATGATGATGTAATGACACATGTCAATCATGCGTATAATTATTTATAGATGTATTTCTATTATACAACATGAAAATCTTGTAAGAAGTATTATACAATATGGGGTTGTATGTTTAAATTACCATATATATGTAGTAGTGTGTCTTAGCTATAATATTGTTTATAATGTTTGCTATTTTCATTTCTGATTTTGTTCACTTTTTTTCCTTTTGAATATATTTATTCATACTTTTCACCAATGCCCCTATGTTTAAACAAATAAAGTAAATTTATTACTAATTTCCTATTACTAAGGTAGATTACTAAGATGCACTGCAATAGAGGTTCAAATACAGAGAGGTAGCCTATATTTCTTTCTTTGTAGATATTTACAACCTGGAAGGAATTATTTGTATCATTTGCTTGCTAATTTAAACTATTCAATTATTCAAAGGTTTGGTGAAAGGATGGTCTAAACCGTTGGTTTTCGACCGCTACGACCCAGGTTCGATTCCCGCATTGGGCACTTTTTTTCTGATTTAAAAAAATGCTCCGATAGCCCCCGATTCCTACAAAAGTCCAACCCCACCAGCGAGTGCAAGTATAACCAAACGGAGATCTGGCACATTTGTAAATACAAAGTCGAACTGCTTTTCATATGTGTAGATATATTGTGCACTTATAGTAAAAGCAGTCGCCTACTTCTACCCACCATGATTATTATGGCCTGCACCACGTGTACTAGGGATAAGAAAAAGAAATGATTATTCAATTATATTTTTGGTCTTCCATTTATATTCTTATTTCCCCACAGCTCTATACATACCTTTTCCACATTTTTCACTGTGTCTCATATGTTGTTAATGTAAGTTTATTGTGGATGCTATGAATACATTCTCACTTTGATATAGAAATTTGACAATACTGATTACTTTCTGAAATGCTTATAATCAGAATTACTTATCTGTTGAAATTTTCCTTAGGAATATACGATGGGTGTCTAGTTTTTATTCGTGTGCATACCTGCATGAATGTATATACTTTACTTACAGAATAATTTTACTTAACTTTAGTTGAAATGCCGATTCTTGGAAATCAGAACATATATATACCCATTGTAATTTTTAAGCTACTATATATTCTCCTAATGTGTCTTCACAGGCCTTTCCGGTAAACCCGGGGCGTTGGCCGGTTGACTTGACTAATATATATATATATATTTTGAAAATAGAGCAATCCATACTTAATTCAATACTTAATCCCCCACTTAATTCAATACTTAATCCCATACTTAATCCCCCACAATGAAGCTATTCTAGCACTCCAAAAATTTACAAAAAAACATCAAAATCTAGATTTCCCTTTCTCCACTGATGCTTTGATTGATTTAATTAAACTTTGTTTGGAACACAATTATTTTTGCCACCAAAATAAATTCTACAGACAAATCAAAGGCTTACCGATGGGAAACCCTATCTCATCGGCTTTAGCAAACATTTTCATGGACCAATTTGATCAAGTTGTCACAGAATCAAAGCAACTCAAAATTATTCTTTGGAAAAGGTACATAGATGATATTTTTTGCATTACAGAATCAGATTTTGTAGTAATTTCAAAATTTCTAAATAATTTAAGACTATTTTTAAAATTTACACATGAAATTGAAAATAATAATTCTCTGGCCTTTTTAGATTTACAGCTCAAAAGAAAATTTAACCAAATAGAAACTAGTATCTTTAGAAAATCAACCCACACAGGTAATTATTTAAATTTCAATTCTTTTGGCCCAGTTCACCATAAAATCGCTGTGGTCAAATCTCTCTCCAAAAGATTAGATACACATTGCTCGTCAAAGATTAATGATATAGTGGAGAGAAATAGAATATTCAGTGAATTAAAAAACAACAATTACCCAAGCAAATTTATCGAAAAACATTTTTATAAACCAAAATCTCCACTTTTAAATAACACCCCTGTTCAATCAAAAAAGCTTTTCTGCTCCCTCCCCTACAGCTACGGCTCTGAACGCATCGCCAGAGTCCTAAAGAGATACAACATCACAACCACCTATCAATCATCTTTAAATTTAAAAAAGGCCCTACGCCATCCAGACACTAAGCAAATTAACAAAATGGAAAACAAAATCAACGTAATTTACAAAATACCTTGTAACAATTGCCAAGCTAATTATATAGGGGAAACCAGCAAACCACTCAAAGATCGTATAAATCAACACAAATCAGGACTAAGGAATTACAACCCACTATCTCTCCTTGTTGATCATGCACTAAGAAACAACCACACTCCGGATTTCGAAAATACAGCTATTTTATACCAGAACATTAAAGAAAAACACTGCCGTTTGTTCTTAGAAAGCTGGGCCTCTGTAGAAGACAAAGAAAGCATAAATAGGAAAATTGATTTACCAGACATCTACACACCATTTAGATCTTCTTAATTTTTTTGTCTATTTTTTTTTATTTCAATTAGTTAATTTTTATTTTTTAATTGACTTATTATATACTATTTTAAAGGGAGAGGTGCCGTTTTTTAAAAATTTCATAACTTTGCTTTTTATTATTATTATTTTTTTTTTTACTTTATTTTGCTTTATATTTTGTTGTAATACCCGCGATTTCTTAAATTTTATTTCACACATTAGTAATTACCTGTAATTAATACATACTACTTGTTTAATTATTTTTACATTTATCGCTTCAAAACGCAAAAGTTTTGATACATTAAATATATAACATTTTACATGCAATAATTTAAACTTTTTAGTTTCCATTTTTAAACTTATTTTCTCATTTATTCATCCTAAATTGTTTTAACTTCCATTTTAATGCATTTTTAAAAAATATTTCTTACTTATTTATAAATCGATCTCCTAAATTTTGAAATGAATTTTTTTTTTTTTAAATACCCACATTTTTAAAAACTTTTTTTATAAGGTTCTTACTGTTTATTGTTTAAATCATTTAAAATTTATTTTCAAATGTTTTAATAGATACACACATTTTTACATTTATCTCTTTATGAGTTATTAATGAATTATTTTATGTACTTATTACAATTTTTTAAATATAAGATAGAACTTTTTTTCCTTTTATATTTTAAGATATTTTACATTTTTGATTGCATTATTTATAATAATTTTTTCATACACAAATTTCTCCCACCTACTCTGTATTTTAATTGATTTCAACTGTGATATTATAACACTATGCGGCGCTGAGTTTGTGTATACAAAAATGTAATGCCTCGATAAAGGTTGGCGTTCAGCCAGCCGAAATATTGGCAAAATAAATATTTTATTAAATCCAATATATGCCATTTATTATCTAATATATATATATATATATACATTTAAATTGTCACCCCATGTTTTTTAAATTCTCTCTTTAAAAAAATCATTTTATTTTACACTTAACCGTTTTAATTTTTGAACCTCATTCCAAGTTTTAATTAATTTCACTTTATTTTAAACTTTTTGACATTGAATTTGACATTCATTATACCTACTTCTTCTCAAAATGACAGGATATCATTTAAAAATTTTATTCATGTGTGTGTAAAAATTTCAGACATCATGTCACAAATTATTCATGTTTGCAATGCTTTTTTTTCCAATCGCCTTTCGTCAATAATAGCCGGTTTATTTTCCTTTTCATAAAATTTTAGTTTTCCAAATCTTTCTGTCTCTCTCACAGACTCTCTCTAGACCGTCTTATCCATGATTTCTCTTGCATTAACTTATCATATTATTTTAAACAAACAACTCTCGTGCTCAAGCGTTAATTTTGCTTTTATTTTTACTGGATATATCTCAGTATTTCCTCAGTGTAATATTCCCTATATTGAACCTTGGACGCCGAGAGGATTGCATATACTTTTTGCCACTCGACCACAAAGGTCGCACTTTTTTTCTCATTCGAACACACAAAAAGGCCCCATTTTTACCATTTAACAACAAGATCCTATTTTCCACACAGACTCATCACAAGACCGCTAGTAAATTAACTGCTAACCAAACGCCTTTCTGAAACTGCTCTGTGTTAAAATGGCAATTCTCTCGGATTTCATGATATAATTGTTTTTGACCAGTGACCTGTTACTCTGTGGTGTGTTGCGGTGTATATATGGATGGAATATCATTGTTAGTTAGTTAGTTGTGTTATCTTACCGTGACCGGTTCAATAAAATCCTCCGGTGTTCAGTGCCCTCTCCTATCTTCCTCCCTTTTTCAACAGGTTATGGGCCCAGGATTACTTTAAAGAAATTGTAGCATCAAGAAAGTATTCAAAATGTCAAGCCTTTATCAAATAGAAAAATTAAATTCTGAAAATTTTGAAACATGGAAGATGCAAATGAAAATGATTCTTATCCATTCCGACCTTTGGGAATATGCAAATAGCATAAGAATCAAACCTGAAACCGAGGTAGAATCCAACGAATGGGAGAAGAACGACCAGAAGGCGCTGGCTACTATAGTCCTAAGTTTGAGCCCTCCAGAAATAATACATGTTAAAAAATGCACAACTTCTGCAGAAGCATGGAAAAATTTAAATAAAGTGCATCAGCCAAAAGGGCCTGCAACTAAGGTTTTCCTTACGAAACAGTTGATCCTCTTGAAGATGAATCCTAATGAAAGGCTGCAGGACTACCTTAACAAGTTCAGCAGTTTAGCTGACAGGCTGAGTGAAATGGATGCTCAAGTCCCAGAGGACTTCCTTTCTATCCTTTTATTATGTAGCCTTCCAGAGAGTTATGAAGGATTCAGAACAGCGATAGAAACTAGGGACGAACTGCCTAGCTTTGAAACTTTAAAAGTGAAAATGCTGGAGGAGGAAATTAGGCAAACTCAATTGAACGGCACAACTAATACCGAACAAGCTTTCCTTGGAAACCCAGAAAGAAAGAATTTGCCCAGCACATCAAAACCAAAGCCAAAGGGATTCCCATTTAGCTGCCACTTCTGTGGAAAAAAGGGGCATAAAGCTGCCGACTGCAGAAAAAGAAGGTCCAGGAACCCTAAAAATGAAATGGTTGCGTCCTTTGGGACAAAATATTTGAGCAAACTTGGCGCAAATGAATGGTGTCTGGATAGTGGCGCAACTGCCCACATGTGCAGCTCAAGAGACTCATTCGATCATTTTGAGGAGACTGCACCAGTGAAAATTACACTGGCCAATGGTGGATTCATTGAAGCTCTGGGAAAGGGGAAGGTAAAATTGGAATGTTCGGGTAAAAACGGAACAGTAACCTTATCCTTGGAAGACGTATTATTTGTTCCTGAATTAAACGGCAATTTGTTTTCCATCAGTAGGTGTACGGGCAAATATAATATTGTAAATTTCAAGTACAGAAAGGCTGAAATAGTGAATTTGCATACAAAAATTTGCATACAGGCCTATGAAAGGAATGGACTTTACATCTTAAGTCGAATCAATTGTCCTAAGGCATTAGCGACAAGAGAAATTTGCATAGCTGGAGAGAAAAATTACGAAAAATGGCATAGTAGATTTGGCCATTTAAATTTGCAAGATCTCAAAAAGCTAAAAATGCAAAATATTGTTTACGGCCTGCCAAATTTTGATGTTAAAAATTTTGCCTGTGAAGTTTGTTTGAAAGGTAAACAAACAAGGCTACCTTTCCAGAAAGAGTCTTTTACAAGATCAAGGGAACCACTGGAGCCGGTTCATACTGACATTTGTGGTCCCATGAGAACAAAATCATTGGGTGGCGCCCTTTATTTTGCAACCTTTATTGATGATTTTTCGAGATTCATATTCACATTTATAATGAAATCAAGAAGTGAAGTATTCAAAGGATTTAGAATATTCAAAAATTATGCTGAGAAACAAACCGGAAAAAGGTTGAAACGTATTAGGAATGATAATGCGCCTGAATACCTTAGCAAATAATTCAAGGATTACCTAGAAGGAGAAGGTATAGGACGTCAGCTCTCTGTAGAATATACACCTCAACAGAACGGTGTCGCTGAGAGAGCGAATAGAACTCTACTGGATATGACTAGGTGCTTCATGATCGAAGGTGATTTACCTGAAACTTTATGGGCTGAATTGATACATACATCAACTTATATCAGAAATAGATGCCCGAAGCTTAACGAATGTAAAACTCCACATGAGCTATTTACCAAAAGAAAACCTGTAGTTTCTCATTTAAAAATTATAGGAAGTAAATCCTTTGCCGTGAATAATAGGCCGAATAGATCTAAATTCGCACCTCGCAGTGAGGAATACAAGTTAATAGGCTATTTCACAGAATCTAAGGCATACAGACTTCGGAAGCCTGGTACACGTACAATTATAAAAAGTAGAGATGTACGTTTTATTGAACCAGAATTGTCCAAAATTAGGAATGAAGTCGTTGAAATTGATGTTGGTTCAGAAAGGGCTTCTTTCAAGGAAATCCCTCTAGTAGAAGAAAGAGGAAGTACATCAGAAATTGATCCAAAAGCTGAAATTGAAAGCCAATCGGATCTAGAAGTATCTGAAGTGTTAAACGAGCCATCAGAAAGTGGAGTGATAATTTCTAGAAGAGGAAGAGGAAGACCAAGGTATATTAGAACGGGAAAACCTGGCCGACCAAGAAAGGAATATCCTACAGCCAATTTGTCAACGCAAGAACTTCTAGAGGCGAAATACTTGCCAGATCCAAAAGACGCAGAGGAAGCGCTGTCAGGAAGGGATTCTTATTTTTGGAAGAAAGCAATGGAGGAAGAGTTTGATTCCTTGATTGAGAACAAAACTTGGGAATTGGTTGATCCCCCTAAGAATCGAAACATCATAGGAACCAAATGGGTATTCAAAACGAAATGCAATAGTGATGGTTCTGTTGAGCGCCATAAGGCTCGCCTGGTAGCAAAAGGCTATTCACAGCAGTACGGAATAGACTACGAGGAAACTTTTGCCCCAGTAGTGCGCCAAAGTACTATTAGAATGTTTTTAGCCTTGGCTGTTGAATACAACTTGATACTCCATCAGATGGACGTTCAATCTGCTTATTTGAATGGAGAAATTAAAGAAGAAATTTTCATGACACAGCCGGAAAACTTCGTCTCAAGAAAATATCCAGAGAAGGTATGTCGACTCAAGAAGGCCATTTATGGGTTAAAACAAGCTGGAATAGTTTGGCATGAAAAGCTTGACACTGAATTAAAGAATTTGGGACTGAAGCAACTTCAATCTGACAATTGTGTCTATATCAAGCATGATGAAGGTATTCTCCTGGTGGCAATCTATGTTGATGATCTGATAATTGCGGCTGAAAGAGAAGACACGTTGAAATCCTTTAAAGAAAGTATGAAAAGGATATTCAAAATAAAGGATCTTGGAGGGATAAATTGTTGCCTGGGTATAAGGATACAAATGAAAGAGGATGGTTCAATATCCATAGATCAAGAGAGATATATTGAAGAACTTCTGGCGAAATATAGGATGAAAGAGGCAAAGCCTATTTCTACACCCATGGACTCGAACTCCAAGTTAACAAAAATTTCATCTATAGAAGGTGAGAATGAGCCAGTGAAAAAGGTAGAATACCAATCACTGATTGGATCATTGATATATCTCTCAGTGTCGACAAGGCCCGATATAGCCTATGCAGTTAGTGCTTCGGGACAGTTCAGTAATGATCCTAGGAGACAGCACTGGAACGCTGCCAAGCGTGTCCTCCGCTATTTGAAAGGAACCTCATGTTTGAGGATTACCTACAGGAAATCTAATGAGGCTCTTCATGGTTATGCCGACGCTGATTGGGGTGGAAACCTCGTGGATAGAAAATCTCATACGGGAATTGTTTACTTTTTGGCAAGAGGTCCAATAGCCTGGGAATCGAAGAAGCAGCAGACTGTCACTCTTTCGAGCACAGAATCTGAGTACATCGCACTTTGTGGAGCAGGAAAGGAGGCAGTCTATCTTAGAGCGCTGTTGGATGAGATGGGATTTGGTGAATTGCTGAATGGACCGACTGTTCTGAAGACGGATAACCAGGGTGCTCAACAGCTGGCGAGGAATCCGGTTTATCATGCCAGAACTAAGCATATTGACATCAAATGGCATTTCATCAGAAGCATTTGCAGCGATGGACTTGTCGAGGTCGTCCACACACCAACCCAAGAAAATGTTGCCGACATCCTTACTAAAGGCCTACCAAGGTTTTTGTATGAAAAACACGTCACTGGATTTGGAATGTAGAAATCTGATGAATTGAGAGGAAGTGTTAAAATGGCAATTCTCTCGGATTTCATTATATAATTGTTTTTGACCAGTGACCTGTTACTCTGTGGTGTGTTGCGGTGTATATATGGATGGAATATCATTGTTAGTTAGTTCGTTGTGTTATCTTACCGTGACCGGTTCAATAAAATCCTCCGGTGTTCAGTGCCCTCTCCTATCTTCCTCCCTTTTTCAACACTCTGTAAAATATTTTTTTTATTAGTAACACGTTTTGTTGACGAATTCTACAGAGATGACTTCATTTGCACCTTTTATTCAGCCTATTTGCATTGTATCTTCCATAACACTTTCCACAATGGCGTTCTTCTTACTTAACATTTTTTTACTTTCCATTTTGCAGTTTCCTTTCATCTCATAAAGCATTCACTTATGCATATTCCTTGATTCCCCACACCTAAATTCTACTATACCACCCTACAGACAACAGACGCAACATCATATTAATGTTCTAATAGCCAAATTTACTTCCTAGCCTCAAAGAATTTTCATTACAAATTCTTCTTTGAAAGGGGCAACATCTGTCATCTTAATATAATAGAAAGTCATATATAGAAAATGTAGCCTTTGAAGGTATTTTAAAACAAAAATAATCTGTGAGGAGAAATACAAAGAGATAAGGTTGATCAGTGAGATTAGGCGTACCCAACCACGTTGGCTTGACTTCTTACATAATAGATGTTAAATTCAGGCAACTCAGGTTCACTGCTCCGTTATGCCCGGAGAAAAGTAACATCCCTTAGAATCAATGATCTTGGGGCAAATCTTACCGACGTGGTTTCCATGCTAGTCGTACGAGTGCGGGACCTTAGACTTTCTCTCTCCTTTCTGGTTTACTCCTCACGGATTCTTCGTCCTGGATTCAGCCCCTTGTTTGGATTCTTGCCACTTGCATCTTGACCGTTCACAACTCACCATATATATTTACACACATTTTTTATATATAATCCCAAGACAGACTGTGTGTGAGATAACGCTAAACAAAATATCTAAAATAGAAGAATTTGATGTCACGTGACTGGTAGTTATTCACTGAACCGAAGATTATTCTGTACCAATATATATTTTCCTTTAGTATAGAGCAATAACGCGCCATCTATATATGACGAATTAAGATGCGAATGTTTCTTTCCAAATAGAAATCAAACTTCTACTGTCCTTACTGCAATGAAAAATATTGGAAGGGCTTGGCTCATCAGTGGTGGACCCTCCCAGCGGTTTCTCCAATTTAATCAATCAGATCGCTTTTTTAGAGCTCTAAAACCTTTATATGCCACACTGAAGGGTGGAATCTTAGAAATGGTATTTAAGAAAACTATGGGCATAAACCTTTAGGACAGTAGAATTACATATTATATTTGAGCTTTAAAAAATGCGGTCTGGTGGATTAAATTGGCGAAACCGCTGGGAGGGTTCACCACTGATGAGCCAAGCCCTCCCAATATTTTTCATTGCAGTAAGGACAGTAGAAGTTTGATTTATAAGTGGAAAGAAATATTCGCGTCTTAATGTCTTAATTTGTTATATATAAGGTTGTCCCAAAAGTTCGTGTTTTTCTTATTACTTGGCGAATAATATTATTAAAGCGAATACATAATACAATTACTTTATACATAATACAAATGCATTATACATAACAGCGAACAATATTATGGCGAATAATATTGGTATTTAAATTTTTTGCAAGTGTTTACGAACTTTTGGGAAAACCATGTATATTCATTTGATAAGATTGAATTTTGTAAGGAATTTATGTTGTGCGAGCTGTGTCGGTCATGTTTTGTTGCTGTTGTGTGTATTTTCTAAATCATGTGTTTGTGCTCTTGGTTATTATTTTCATTATTACATATTAATGTAGAGTCTATCACATCGAGGGGGATCTCAACTCATGAACAAAACTTATGGAAGTCATCTTTTAGCATGTATATTGGAATTCAGACAATAACTCTGAAATATATTTGACACACAGTGACCTTTATTGAAGACACACGAGATAACCAAGTACAAACAAAATTGCCTCTGTCTCTTTCAAAAAAAAAAAAAAAAACAGACCACCGGACATCAAAGACTTTCCACTTCCTTAAGTTTTGTCCATTAGTGTAAATTATATAGATACGCCAATGTTTTCTTTAAGAACCACGTTTCAGTGACTCTTTGTCGTATTTTTTAAAATTTCTTGAATCCTATCTACAAAATATCTTTCGATAAACTGTATGTATCTTTAGAATACATTTTAAACTAAGCGTTCAAATGAGAGGTAGAAAGTTCCCAATGACAACGGAAAGACCTTCCCCCGCCAAGTCTGGAATAAGGCGGCCCCTCCTCAGAAGACGGGCTGTGACAGGCGGGATGATAAGCTCTATATATAGAGTGACTTACTCTATCTTCTGCAAACTGATACCGTGGCGGTTGTAACCATATCGCAGGGAAATTACCGGCTTAGATAAGGTGACATCATCCTGCTGTGAGCGGCATAAATCCTGCTAAACCCTAGAGTTTATCTTGATGTCGGAATCTCCCAGTGCGACAGTGAGACGCGGGATGAGTTCATTAATGTTCCAGCCTGAACATACTTTGCTAACTTTTAAAATTCATATAAACGTTATCCATTCAAATAATGCGGAATCTGCATGGTAACTTGTAGACAGTATGGAGAACTTAGGAAATAAGAAACCAGAATGGACAGAGAAAGGCGAGAGGGCATGTAATTTTAACAATTATAAAGGCCTTGTTGTAATATATATGCTAATGTTGATGTTGTACGTTTCTTTCTTCATTGTTATTGTAGAGTAATAATCACAATAAAAACATTTATACCAAATCAAGGATAGTATGATTATGCACTTTCTTCTGTCCAGTTGGACATACTGAGTCCAGTAAACTGTTCAGTAAGACCCAGACATACCGAGCCTAGTGAACTGTTCAGCAGGACCCAGACTTACTGAGTTCAGTGAACTGTTCAGTTGTACCCAGACTTGCCGAGTCCGGTGAACTGTTCCGTTGAACCCAGACTTACCGAGTCCAGTGAACAGTTCAGTTGTACCCAGACTTGCCTAGTCCAGTGAACTGTTCAGTTGTACCCAGACTTGCCGAGTCCGGTGAACTGTTCCGTTGAACCCAGACTTACCGAGTCCAGTGAACAGTTCAGTTGTACCCAGACTTGCCTAGTCCAGTGAACTGTTCAGTTGTACCCAGACATGCCAAGTCCAGTGAACTGTTCAGTTGTACCCAGACTTTCCATGTCCAGTAAACTGTTCAGTAGGAACCAAACTTACCGAGTCCGGTGAGCTGTTCAGTAGGAACCAAACTTGCCGAGTCCAGTGAACTGTTCAGTTGCACCCAGACTTTCCAAGTCCAGTAAACTATTAAGTAGAACCCAGAATCACTGAGACCAGTGAACTGTTCAGAATTGGACCCGGACTTACTAAGCCCAATGAACTGTTCATTTCAAACCTATATTATAATAGGTTTTTAAATCTCAATAAATTACCCAGTTTTGTATTTGAATATCTTCAATTACATTTAAAAATATAAATATTTAATGAATATTAATTATTTGACCAGTTTATAACGAGATAATCTTAATATATATATATATATATATTTTAATGTTCAGCGAAGGTTGTGCTTACTGATAGGTTTCTCTTATATCGACCGCAAGGCCCTTTGGAAATATCTGGGATACTGTGGAGAGAGCATGCTAATGTGGCTTGAAGTAAGAAGTGAAATAACGACTCATTACACGGTTTGATAGGTTTGAGAGCATCGTATTCAATAAAGAAAGAGTCCAAAAAAACGGCGAAAACTTAGAAATTCCCGTAAATCCTTTTCACCGGTTAACAAAGTCGTAAGTGAAATTTACTTCGGCCTCAAATTTTTGCGAATATTTTGTTGACTGAATAAATGTATGACTTTTTACGTGATAGAATAAAATTAGGCGGTCAAAACAATGATCGAAATACGCAGGTTGAGAACCACCGCCCATCGTAGTATGGAGTTAATCCGGATATATTGGTTGATTAAGCAGCAACATGGAGACGTGCGTCGAGGTTTCTGGTGGAGGTTGCGTCGATATTTCATTTTAGAGTCTATGTCGATTGATGCTACGTGGAAGTTTGAGTTGGGTGTCAGTGAATGCAGCAATCAGGTGATTCAACTGGCGCAGCATCTGTTGGTAGATAACATAAGATATTTCCTTTATTTTTGGGCATTTCTCTTCAATTTAGAAAATTACAACTCTTTGAATATAGAACAACATACCGCAAAGAATACCTCGTTGAACTGCTGGGCGGGCTCTAGATTTTACCCAATTCTGTGATGGCTTCCAAGAAACGAAGTCCTGGGATAATAATTTCTCTACCTGATTATCGGCTGACTCCTCGTTTTCTGAAAATTGTCGGGTCAAAAGAGGTAAAGAGCCAAATAAAATTAATATATGTGAATATGACGTCTTGACTAAAGTTAACAAAAATGTTAATAAAATCTATACAGCAAAACGGACAAAATAATAATTCCATATATTGAAGAAATCTATAAATAAATAACAATAATTTGTAATAAAATATAAATATAATATATATATATATATATAACAATAAATAGTTGTATAGTTTTATAGTTAAGTTTTCTATTAAAATTATCTTCATTATTTTGATTATTTAAATTCAAATTATAAAATTTGTAAATTGTTATTATTTAGTATAGATAGAGAGAAAAAAAAATCCTTTACTTCTAACACATCATCTAGTTAATTATATATTTATAATTAATAACAATAAAATTTAACAACGTAACGTCTTTTGCATCGGCTTTTACACGTCATTTAGACATACTCTAATCCTATATATAGAATAATAGAAGTGAGAATATATATAATATTATACATTTTAGTAGTTAGAGAAAAGAGAGAAAGACAGAACCATGCACTTTTAATCAAACTAATAATAAGAAAACAAAAAGTTTTGTAAAGAAGGTAGATAAGATTGTTAGTATATATATATATATATATATTTATAATTTTATATTTTATCCTTTTTTTTTTTTTTAATGATTTAAAAAAAAAAAATTATTTTAAAATATGAATATAAATAGTTGTATTTAGTAATATATCTTAATTATAATTAATCTTAATTAATCATTTTATTACAAATTTAATCACCACAAAAACAATTAAGATAAATATATTTAAAAAAAAAAAACTTTTCAATAGAATAACAAACTAAAAAACTAAAAAAAACTACCAGCATATTAGGGTTAGCACCTCTTTTATGTTAATTTAAACTCGCTAAGAATTGCCTAAGAAAGAATTGTCAAACTTGTCCCTCTCTTAAGAACCATGACACATTTCAAACGACTAGTTGTAAATTAGTAAATACTATTTATAAATTAACATGCCAAATTTGTCAATTATCATATATAGGACAAACGTGTAATCCAATAAATATACGAATAAACCTACATAGAAACCACGCTAAAAAATCAATTGGTAATATATATATGAAAGAACACAATCAATTACATACTTTTAACAACTTTAAGATAGAAATACTAGACATATGTCAAAACAAAAAAACAACGACTATTATTAGAAAACAACTACATTTATAAACACAACACATTATTCCCTTATGGACTTAATGACGAATTAAACTACACATACAAACCACAAACAGAAGAAATTTCAACTTATGAAATCAGCTGCAAATACAAAAAAAAATGAAATTAAAACTAAACCTAATAAAACTAGAGGTAAAACTACCAATAAATTAGGTTACATTGAATTTGAAGAATTACTGGACCCAAAACAAATGTATACTAACAACTTCGTCGATAAATTTATTAAAACATTATTTAAACTAAATAATAATAAAATAAAAGGATTTAAAAGCGCGAATGTTTCTTTTATACATAAAACGAACTTCTACTGTCCTTACTGCGATGAAAAAATATATTGGGAGGGCTTGGCTCATCAGTGGTGAACCCTCCCAGCGGTTTCGCCAATTTAATCCACCAGACCGCTTCTCAGAGCTCTAATACTGTATTGAATCATTCTGCTTTTATATGCTACACTGAAGGATGGAATCTTAGAAATGGTTTTCAAGTAAACTATGGACATAAGCTTATAGGACAGTAGAATTACATTCAAATATTTGCTTCGAGCAATGCTCTTCAGCAAACTAAAAAGACAAGGCCAGTTAGGCATAAATTAACACAAAGCAATAACGCGCCATCTATATATATAAAATAAAAGGATTTAAAAGCGCGAATGTTTCTTTTATACATAAAACGAACTTCTACTGTCCTTACTGCGATGAAAAAATATATTGGGAGGGCTTGGCTCATCAGTGGTGAACCCTCCCAGCGGTTTCGCCAATTTAATCCACCAGACCGCTTCTCAGAGCTCTAATACTGTATTGAATCATTCTGCTTTTATATGCTACACTGAAGGATGGAATCTTAGAAATGGTTTTCAAGTAAACTATGGACATAAGCTTATAGGACAGTAGAATTACATTCAAATATTTGCTTCGAGCAATGCTCTTCAGCAAACTAAAAAGACAAGGCCAGTTAGGCATAAATTAACACAAAGCAATAACGCGCCATCTATATATATAAAATAAAAGGATTTAAAAGCGCGAATGTTTCTTTTATACATAAATACATTCGCGCTTTTAAATCCTTTTATTTTATATATATAGATGGCGCGTTATTGCTTTGTGTTAATTTATGCCTAACTGGCCTTGTCTTTTTAGTTTGCTGAAGAGCATTGCTCGAAGCAAATATTTGAATGTAATTCTACTGTCCTATAAGCTTATGTCCATAGTTTACTTGAAAACCATTTCTAAGATTCCATCCTTCAGTGTAGCATATAAAAGCAGAATGATTCAATACAGTATTAGAGCTCTGAGAAGCGGTCTGGTGGATTAAATTGGCGAAACCGCTGGGAGGGTTCACCACTGATGAGCCAAGCCCTCCCAATATATTTTTTCATCGCAGTAAGGACAGTAGAAGTTCGTTTTATGTATAAAAGAAACATTCGCGCTTTTAAATCCTTTTATTTTATATATATAGATGGCGCGTTATTGCTTTGTGTTAATTTATGCCTAACTGGCCTTGTCTTTTTAGTTTGCTGAAGAGCATTGCTCGAAGCAAATAATTGAATGTAATTCTACTGTCCTATAAGCTTATGTCCATAGTTTACTTGAAAACCATTTCTAAGATTCCATCCTTCAGTGTAGCATATAAAAGCAGAATGATTCAATACAGTATTAGAGCTCTGAGAAGCGGTCTGGTGGATTAAATTGGCGAAACCGCTGGGAGGGTTCACCACTGATGAGCCAAGCCCTCCCAATATATTTTTTCATCGCAGTAAGGACAGTAGAAGTTCGTTTTATGTATAAAAGAAACATTCGCGCTTTTAAATCCTTTTATTTTATATATATAGATGGCGCGTTATTGCTTTGTGTTAATTTATGCCTAACTGGCCTTGTCTTTTTAGTTTGCTGAAGAGCATTGCTCGAAGCAAATATTTGAATGTAATTCTACTGTCCTATAAGCTTATGTCCATAGTTTACTTGAAAACCATTTCTAAGATTCCATCCTTCAGTGTAGCATATAAAAGCAGAATGATTCAATACAGTATTGGAGCTCTGAGAAGCGGTCTGGTGGATTAAATTGGCGAAACCGCTGGGAGGGTTCACCACTGATGAGCCAAGCCCTCCCAATATATTTTTTCATCGCAGTAAGGACAGTAGAAGTTCGTTTTATGTATAAAAGAAACATTCGCGCTTTTAAATCCTTTTATTTTATATATATAGATGGCGCGTTATTGCTTTGTGTTAAATAATAATAAATTTATCAAACTTATAGAATATATTAAAATTCATAATCTGACTAACAGATTAATAGATATCACACACGACATCTTTAAATACAGAAAAATTAAACAATCTACTAATAACATTAATATTATCATTAAATTTAATAACAATTTATTTAATCATATTAAGTTTAATGATATTTTTAATAACCAAAACATTAATAATCTTTTCCCTATAAAAAATTTAAATTTCAAAACAATCTGGAGATACAACAAAAATATAGGTAATTTAGTTTGCAATTATAACCAATTTATTAATAATTTAGCAAATTTAAAAAAAAATTAAATGTAATTGCAACAACTATATTGATAGATATAAGTTCTCAGGTCATATATTAACTAGCAATTTTTCTTTTTTAAATCCAGAATATCAGGATATTTTAAATAAAGGGTATAAATATATACCTCAAATTAAACACAATTATAATAATACAATTAAATCTATATTAAAAGATATAGATATTTTCATAAATAAAACTAGTATAAAATACAGTATTCCAGAATTTACTTTTCTGGAATGGAAACATAATATTAAAAAGGAAATTATAAATTATTATAATAATACACTTAAATACACAAAACCTAATTCAGATATTCCTTCTTTTAAAGAAAATATAATTAAATTACAGAAGGACTTTATTATCACTCCTATAGATAAATGTTCCAATAACTTATCTATAATTTGTAAAAATCTATACCACGATATACTAAAAAAGGAAATTGATAATAATCATAAATACACTTTTGCTAGAACTACAGCCACAAAAATCAAAAAAAGACATCAAAAACGTTGAAAATTCACTAAAAATTTATAATCACTACAAAAATCCAAACATACCAAAGTTCTATATAATTCCTAAACTACACAAAAAACCTATTTCTTTCAGAACAATCACATCTGGTATAAATTCAGTTATAAAAAACATTGATATACAATTAGCTTCAACACTACAATTTATTATAAATAAATTAACTAATAAATATAATTATAAATTTATCGACTCAAATAAAAAAATCATTAACTATTTAATGAACAATTGGACAAACATTGAAACAGTACATACATTTGACTTTGAGGACCTATATTCTAAAATAAATTTAAGAGATCTAAATAATAAAATAACCAATTTATTTAACGAAATCATCAATGACAAAACTTTCCACATTAAAATTATTCATAACAGATATAAAACAATTAAATTAGATATTAAAACAGCAAAAACTCTACTGGAAACATTTTTAAATTTTAACTATATAGAATTTAAAAATAAAATATATATTCAATCAGAAGGCGTTCCCATGGGAACATCTTCAAGTCCTTTATTAGCAAATTTAATATTATTCTGGTACGAAAGAGAATACTTTATACAAAATAATGTTAACTGGCAAATGTTCCGTTATGTAGATGACATCATAATATTTAATAATCCACAGTTCAAAAACTTAATACCTAAAATTTATCCTAAATACTTGAAACTTAAGAACAATGAAAAAATTTATAGAAACAAAAAAGTTAACTTTTTAGACCTAAATATAGACCTTACAAATAATACTATTAAAATTTATAATAAAAAAAGTAATTATAATTTCAATATTATAAAATACTGTAATATGAATTCTAATATATCATTAAATTGTTGTAAAGGTATATACTTTGGACAGTTTCTAAGATTTTATAGAATAAATAATATATTAGAAAATTTCATAGAAGATGTTAAAAATTTAAACATGGAATTTATTAAAAACAAATTTAGTATCAGACAAGTAAAATATTTCAACAGTATATCTATTATAAAATACTTAAAAAAATAAATGGAAGTATCCATTTATTAAATCAACTTTCTATAATTTCTCTCAATAATAACTAATACAAATTTATAATCTTTAACAATTAATTAAACTTAAATTAAATAGCTGATTTGAAGATTTTTTCACAAGATGTTTAAAGTAATATTGTATAGAATTCATTTTGTTTAATCTCCAATTTCTGGGGAGGAAAATGGAAATTAAATAAAAATGAATTTTCACAATTAATAGCTTTATTAAACTCTAATAATTTGCCTTTTTAAAGGAATATTGAAAGATGAATAAGTGTTGAATCATTTATATTAATATAACTGGCTTTAAAGATTATAAAGTTTGGATTTCTTCCCTTAACTATCTTTTCTTTCTTCTTTGGATGTCTTGTTGTTCTAAAACTTCAGAATAAGCGGTCTAATTTTGTCCCCCCCCCCACAACATGTGTCATCCAGAAATAGATGTTTACAGTTGAAGGCGTCGCGGGCAAGGTAGGTTCACAGTTGGAATTTGTTAATGGAATTTGTTATATCTGTTCATATAAATGTTTCACTGAAGTAACTTTATATTAACACATAAAATCCGGTTGAAAAGAGATCTATGACGTAATAGAGAAGGGATGAAACGCCGCTGGACTTCTATTTGAGAATTCCCGGTTCAGCAGATCTCTTTTTTCAATAATTACTCCAATTTAATTTTTTTTTGTATATGTCTGGTCTACCATTATGGTTTCAAAACATAATAACCAAACTTATAACAAAAGTTAATTAATAGTATAGATATATTAGTAAATACAACTATTTATATTCATATTTTAAAATAAAAAAAATTAAAAAATCATAAAAAAAAAAAAGGATAAAATATAAAATTATAAAAATATATATATATATATACTAACAATCTTATCTACCTTCTTTACAAAACTTTTTGTTTTCTTATTATTAGTTTGATTAAAAGTGCATGGTTCTGTCTTTCTCTCTTTTCTCTAACTACTAAAATGTATAATATTATATATATTCTCACTTCTATTATTCTATATATAGGATTAGAGTATGTCTAAATGACGTGTAAAAGCCGATGCAAAAGACGTTACGTTGTTAAATTTTATTGTTATTAATTATAAATATATAATTAACTAGATGATGTGTTAGAAGTAAAGGATTTTTTTTTCTCTCTATCTATACTAAATAATAACAATTTACAAATTTTATAATTTGAATTTAAATAATCAAAATAATGAAGATAATTTTAATAGAAAACTTAACTATAAAACTATACAACTATTTATTGTTATAATTAATTTAGATTTAGCTTGCTAATCTAACCAAATCTACTTGATATGATTTATCATTCTTATCAGTTTGCTTCTTGAGTTTAAAATGTAGAATCACTGTTATATTTTTATTATATAGTTTTTACACTATATATATATATATATATATATATATATATATATAATAATAAATAGTTATTTAATTTTATAGTCCAGTTTTGTATTAAGATTATCTTCACTATTATGATCATTTAAATACAAATTATAAAATTTGTAAAATGTTATTAATTTGTAGATAGAGAGAGAAAAAAAAAATCCTTTACTTCTATTACATCCTCAAGTTAATTATATATTTATAATTAATAACAATAAAAAAAATTAACAAAGTAACGTCTATTACATCGGCTTTTACACGTCATTCAGACATACTCTAATCCTATATATAGAATAATCGAAGAGATAATATATATAATAGTTAGAAAAAAGAGAGAAAGACAGAACCATGCACTTTTAATCAAACTAATAATAAGGAAAAAAAAAAGAGTTTTATAAAGAAGGTAGATAAGATTGTTAGTATATATATATATTTTTTTTTATGATTTTATATTTTATCCTTTTTTTTTTTTTTTTAAAGATTTTCAAAGGTTTTTTTATTTTATAATATGATTATAAATAGTTGTATTTAGTAATATATCTATAGTATGAATTAACATTTGTTATAAGTTTGGATATTATGTTTTGAAACCCTAATGGTAGACCAGACATACACAAAAAACTTTAAATTGAAATAAATTGGAAAAAGAGATCTGCTGGAACGGGGATCATCAGATAAAATTCCAGCGACATTTCAACCCCTTCTTTATTATGTCATAGATCTCTTTTAAACCGTATTTTATGTGTTAATATTAAGTTGTTTCAGTGAAATATTTAAATGAACATATAACAGATACAAGTGTTAACAAATTCAAACTGTAAACCTACCTTGGCCGCTGCGTCCTCCATTGTGTATATCTATTTCTGTCTGGCACATGTCGCGGGAGGGGAATGTACCCCCACATTTCAAATTTAGACCATTTATTCAGAATTTTTTTGAACAACAAGAAAATTAAAGAAGATAGGAAAAATAGTTAAAGGAAGAAAGCTAAGTTTTATAATCTTTACAGATAGTTATATCAAAATAACTGATTTAACACTTATTCATCTTTTAATATTCCTTTAAAAAGGCAAATTATAAGAGTTTAATAAAGCTATTAATTGTGCAAATTCATCTTTATTTAACTTCCATTTTCCTCCCCAGAAATTGGAGATTAAACAAAAATGAAATATATACTTTAACACTTTAAAAATCTTGTGAAAAAATCTTTTAATCAGTTATTTAATAAAAGTTTAATTAACTGTTAAAGATTATAAATTTGTATTCGTTAATATTAAGAGAAATTATAGAAAGTTGATTTCATAAATGGATATTTCCATTTATTTTTTTTTTAATATTTTATAATTGATATACTGTTGAAATATTTTACTTGGTTGATACTAAATTTGTTTTTAATAAATTCCATGTTTAAATTTTTAACATCTTCTATGAAATTATCTAATATATTATTTATTCTATAAAATCTTAGAAACTGACCATAATATATACCTTTACAGCAATTTAATGATATATTAGAATTCATATTACAGTATTTTATAATATTGAAATTATAATTACTCTTTTTATTATAAACTCTAACAGCACTATTTGTAAGGTCTATATTCAAGTCTAAAAAGTTAACTTTTTTGTTTCTATAAATTTTTTCATTGTTCTTAAGTTTCAAGTATTTAGGATATATTTCAGGTATTAATTTTTTAAACAGTGGATTATTAAATATTATTATGTCATCTACATATCGGAATATTTGCCAATTAATATTATTTTGTAGAAAGTATTCTCTTTCGTACCAGAACAATATTAAATTTGCTAGTAACAGACTAGAAGAAGTACCCATGGGAACGCCTTCTGATTGAATATATATTTTATTTTTAAATTCTATATAGTTAAAATTTAAAAATGTTTCCAGTAGAGTTTTTGCTGTTTTAAGATCTAATTTAAATGTTTTATATCTGTTATGAATAATTTTAATGTAGAAAGTTTTGTCATTAATTAATTCATTAAATAAATTGGTTATTTTATTATTTAGATCTCTTAAATTTATTTTAGAATATAGGTCCTCAAAGTCAAATGTGTGTACTGTTTCAATGTTTGTCCAATTGTTCATTAAATAATTAATGATTTTTTTATTTGAGTCGATAAATTTATAATTATATTTATTAGTTAATTTATTTATAATAAATTGTAGTGTTGAGGCTAATTGTATATCAATATTTTTTATGACTGAATTTATACCAGATGTGATTGTTCTGAAAGAAATAGGTTTTTTGTGTAGTTTAGGAATTATATAGAACTTTGGTATGTTTGGATTTTTGTGGTTATTATAAATTTTTAGTTAATTTTCAACATTTTTGATGTCTTTTTTGATTTTTGTGCCTGTAGTTCTAGCAAAAGTGTATTTATGATTATTATCAATTTCCTTTTTTAGTATATCGTGGTATAGATTTTTACAAATTAAAGATAAATTATTGGGACATTTATCTATAGGAGTGATAATATAGTCCTTCTGTAAATTAATTATATTTTCTTTGAAAGAAGGAATGTCTGAATTGGGTTTTGTGTATTTAAGTGTATTATTATAATAATTTATAATTTCCTTTTTAATATTATGTTTCCATTCCAGAAAAGTAAATTCTGGAATACTGTATTTTATACTAGTTTTATTTATGAAAATATCTATATCTTTTAATATAGATTTAATTGTATTATTATAATTGTGTTTAATTTGAGGTATATATTTATACCCTTTATTTAAAATTTCTTGATATTCTGGATTTAAAAAAGAAAAGTTGCTAGTTAATATATGACCTGAGTACTTATATTTATCAATATAGTTGTTGCAATTACATTTAATTTTTTTAAAATTTGCCAAATTATTAATAAATTGGTTATAATTGCAAACTAAATTACCTATATTTTTATTGTATCTCCAGATTGTTTTAAAATTTAAATTTTTTATAGGGAAAAGATTATTGATGATTTGGTTATTAAAAATATCATTAAATTTAATATGATTAAATAAATTGTTATTAAATTTAATGATAATATTAATGTTATTAGTATTTTGTTTAATTTTTCTGTATTTAAAGATGTCGTGTGTGATATCTATTAATCTGTTAGTCAGATTATGAATTTTAATATATTCTATGAGTTTGATAAATTTATTATTATTTAGTTTAAATAATGTTTTAATAAATTTATCGACGAAGTTGTTAGTGTACATTTGTTTTGGGTCCAGTAATTCTTCAAATTCAATGTAACCTAATTTATTTGTAGTTTTACCTCTAGTTTTATTAGGTTTAGTTTTAAATTCATTTTTATATTTGCAACTGATTTCATAAGTTGAAATTTCTTCTGTTTGTGGTTTGTATGTGTAGTTTAATTCGTCGTTAAGTCCATAAGGGAATAATGTGTTGTGTTTATAAATGTAGTTGTTTTCTAATAATAGTCGTTGTTTTTTGTTTTGACATATGTCTAGTATTTCTATCTTAAAGTTGTTAAAAGTATGTAATTGATTGTGTTCTTTCATATATATATTACCAATTGATTTTTTAGCGTGGTTTCTATGTAGGTTTATTCGTATATTTAATGGATTACAAGTTTGTCCTATATATGATAGTTGACAAATTTGGCATGTTAATTTATAAATAGTATTCACTAATTTACAACTAGTTGTTTGAAAAGTGTCATGGTTCTTAAGAGAGGGACAAGTTTGACAATTTTTTCTTAGGCAATTCTTAGCGAGTTTAAATTAACATAAAAGAGGTGCTAACACTAATATGTTTGTAGTTTTTTTTAGTTTTTTTAGTTTGTTATTATCAGTTTGCTCCTTAAGTTTTTAAAATTAGAATCACTGTTATAATTTTGTTATATAGTTTCTACACTATATTAATTCATATGAGCTTGCTCTATGATATATTTTTTTATATATAACATAATATACAAATTAAATTATATTAGATATTCTAATATAAATAAATCTTCATACAAATTTTAATTATCTTTCATTGTTTGATTATTAAAAATTAAATTATAAAAGTAATTCTAGAAAAAAAAATAATTTCAGAACTTTTGTTTTTTTCAGTGTTTTTCTTAGTTTAAAGATGTTTTTTTTATTAGTTATTCTTAAAAATATAACAGATAACAAACAGTAATATCTATATATTTATAGGTTAATTATTCAATTTATTACAAATTTTATCACCACAAAAACAATTAAGTAAAATATATTTAAAAAATTCATAAGAATAACAAACTAAAAAAACTAAAAAAAACTACAAACATATTAGTGTTAGCACCTCTTTTATGTTAATTTAAACTCGCTAAGAATTGCCTAAGAAAAAATTGTCAAACTTGTCCCTCTCTTAAGAACCATGACACTTTTCAAACAACTAGTTGTAAATTAGTGAATACTATTTATAAATTAACATGCCAAATTTGTCAACTATCATATATAGGACAAACTTGTAATCCATTAAATATACGAATAAACCTACATAGAAACCACGCTAAAAAATCAATTGGTAATATATATATGAAAGAACACAATCAATTACATACTTTTAACAACTTTAAGATAGAAATACTAGACATATGTCAAAACAAAAAACAACGACTATTATTAGAAAACAACTACATTTATAAACACAACACATTATTCCCTTATGGACTTAACGACGAATTAAACTACACATACAAACCACAAACAGAAGAAATTTCAACTTATGAAATCAGTTGCAAATATAAAAATGAATTTAAAACTAAACCTAATAAAACAAGAGGTAAAACTACAAATAAATTAGGTTACATTGAATTTGAAGAATTACTGGACCCAAAACAAATGTACACTAACAACTTCGTCGATAAATTTATTAAAACATTATTTAAACTAAATAATAATAAATTTATCAAACTCATAGAATATATTAAAATTCATAATCTGACTAACAGATTAATAGATATCACACACGACATCTTTAAATACAGAAAAATTAAACAAAATACTAATAACATTAATATTATCATTAAATTTAATAACAATTTATTTAATCATATTAAATTTAATGATATTTTTAATAACCAAATCATCAATAATCTTTTCCCTATAAAAAATTTAAATTTTAAAACAATCTGGAGATACAATAAAAATATAGGTAATTTAGTTTGCAATTATAACCAATTTATTAATAATTTGGCAAATTTTAAAAAAATTAAATGTAATTGCAACAACTATATTGATAAATATAAGTACTCAGGTCATATATTAACTAGCAACTTTTCTTTTTTAAATCCAGAATATCAAGAAATTTTAAATAAAGGGTATAAATATATACCTCAAATTAAACACAATTATAATAATACAATTAAATCTATATTAAAAGATATAGATATTTTCATAAATAAAACTAGTATAAAATACAGTATTCCAGAATTTACTTTTCTGGAATGGAAACATAATATTAAAAAGGAAATTATAAATTATTATAATAATACACTTAAATACACAAAACCCAATTCAGACATTCCTTCTTTCAAAGAAAATATAATTAATTTACAGAAGGACTATATTATCACTCCTATAGATAAATGTCCCAATAATTTATCTTTAATTTGTAAAAATCTATACCACGATATACTAAAAAAGGAAATTGATAATAATCATAAATACACTTTTGCTAGAACTACAGGCACAAAAATCAAAAAAGACATCAAAAATGTTGAAAATTAACTAAAAATTTATAATAACCACAAAAATCCAAACATACCAAAGTTCTATATAATTCCTAAACTACACAAAAAACCTATTTCTTTCAGAACAATCACATCTGGTATAAATTCAGTCATAAAAAATATTGATATACAATTAGCCTCAACACTACAATTTATTATAAATAAATTAACTAATAAATATAATTATAAATTTATCGACTCAAATAAAAAAATCATTAATTATTTAATGAACAATTGGACAAACATTGAAACAGTACACACATTTGACTTTGAGGACCTATATTCTAAAATAAATTTAAGAGATCTAAATAATAAAATAACCAATTTATTTAATGAATTAATTAATGACAAAACTTTCTACATTAAAATTATTCATAACAGATATAAAACATTTAAATTAGATCTTAAAACAGCAAAAACTCTACTGGAAACATTTTTAAATTTTAACTATATAGAATTTAAAAATAAAATATATATTCAATCAGAAGGCGTTCCCATGGGTACTTCTTCTAGTCCGTTACTAGCAAATTTAATATTGTTCTGGTACGAAAGAGAATACTTTCTACAAAATAATATTAATTGGCAAATATTCCGATATGTAGATGACATAATAATATTTAATAATCCACTGTTTAAAAAATTAATACCTGAAATATATCCTAAATACTTGAAACTTAAGAACAATGAAAAAATTTATAGAAACAAAAAAGTTAACTTTTTAGACTTGAATATAGACCTTACAAATAGTGCTGTTAGAGTTTATAATAAAAAGAGTAATTATAATTTCAATATTATAAAATACTGTAATATGAATTCTAATATATCATTAAATTGCTATAAAGGTATATATTATGGTCAGTTTCTAAGATTTTATAGAATAAATAATATATTAGATAATTTCATAGAAGATGTTAAAAATTTAAACATGGAATTTATTAAAAACAAATTTAGTATCAAACAAGTAAAATATTTCAACAGTATATCAATTATAAAATATTTAAAAAAAAATAAATGGAAATATCCATTTATGAAATCAACTTTCTCTAATTTCTCTTAATATTAACGAATACAAATTTATAATCTTTAACAGTTAATTAAACTTTTATTAAATAACTGATTAAAAGATTTTTTCACAAGATTTTTAAAGTGTTAAAGTATATATTTCATTTTTGTTTAATCTCCAATTTCTGGGGAGGAAAATGGAAGTTAAATAAAGATGAATTTGCACAATTAATAGCTTTATTAAACTCTTATAATTTGCCTTTTTAAAGGAATATTAAAAGATGAATAAGTGTTAAATCAGTTATTTTGATATAACTATCTGTAAAGATTATAAAACTTAGCTTTCTTCCTTTAACTATTTTTCCTATCTTCTTTAATTTTCTTGTTGTTCAAAAAAATTCTGAATAAATGGTCTAAATTTGAAATGTGGGGGTACATTCCCCTCCCGCGACATGTGCCAGACAGAAATAGATATACACAATGGAGGACGCAGCGGCCAAGGTAGGTTTACAGTTTGAATTTGTTAACACTTGTATCTGTTATATGTTCATTTAAATATTTCACTGAAACAACTTAATATTAACACATAAAATACGGTTTAAAAGAGATCTATGACATAATAAAGAAGGGGTTGAAATGTCGCTGGAATTTTATCTGATGATCCCCGTTCCAGCAGATCTCTTTTTCCAATTTATTTCAATTTAAAGTTTTTTGTGTATGTCTGGTCTACCATTAGGGTTTCAAAACATAATATCCAAACTTATAACAAATGTTAATTCATACTATAGATATATTACTAAATACAACTATTTATAATCATATTATAAAATAAAAAAACCTTTGAAAATCTTTTAAAAAAAAAAAAAAAAGGATAAAATATAAAATCATAAAAAAAAATATATATATATACTAACAATCTTATCTACCTTCTTTATAAAACTCTTTTTTTTTTTTTCCTTATTATTAGTTTGATTAAAAGTGCATGGTTCTGTCTTTCTCTCTTTTTTCTAACTATTATATATATTATCTCTTCGATTATTCTATATATAGGATTAGAGTATGTCTGAATGACGTGTAAAAGCCGATGTAATAGACGTTACTTTGTTAATTTTTTTTATTGTTATTAATTATAAATATATAATTAACTTGAGGATGTAATAGAAGTAAAGGATTTTTTTTTTTCTCTCTTTATCTACAAATTAATAACATTTTACAAATTTTATAATTTGTATTTCAATGATCATAATAGTGAAGATAATCTTAATACAAAACTGGACTATAAAATTAAATAACTATTTATTATTATAATTAATTTAGATTTAGCTTGCTAATCTAATCAAATCTAACTGATATAAGTTATCATTATTATCAGTTTGCTCCTTAAGTTTTTAAAATTAGAATCACTGTTATAATTTTGTTATATAGTTTCTACACTATATTAATTCATATGAGCTTGCTCTATGATATATTTTTTTATATATAACATAATATACAAATTAAATTATATTAGATATTCTAATATAAATAAATCTTCATACAAATTTTAATTATCTTTCATTGTTTGATTATTAAAAATTAAATTATGAAGTAATTCTAGAAAAAAAATAATTTCAGAACTTTTGTTTTTTTCAGTGTTTTTGTTAGTTTAAAGATGTTTTTTTTATTAGTTATTCTTAAAAATATAACAGATAACAAACAGTAATATCTATATATTTATAGATTAATTATTCAATTTATTACAAATTTTATCACCACAAAAACAATTAAGTAAAATATATTTAAAAAATTCATAAGAATAACAAACTAAAAAAACTAAAAAAAACTACAAACATATTAGTGTTAGCACCTCTTTTATGTTAATTTAAACTCGCTAAGAATTGCCTAAGAAAAAATTGTCAAACTTGTCCCTCTCTTAAGAACCATGACACTTTTCAAACAACTAGTTGTAAATTAGTGAATACTATTTATAAATTAACATGCCAAATTTGTCAACTATCATATATAGGACAAACTTGTAATCCATTAAATATACGAATAAACCTACATAGAAACCACGCTAAAAAATCAATTGGTAATATATATATGAAAGAACACAATCAATTACATACTTTTAACAACTTTAAGATAGAAATACTAGACATATGTCAAAACAAAAAACAACGACTATTATTAGAAAACAACTACATTTATAAACACAACACATTATTCCCTTATGGACTTAACGACGAATTAAACTACACATACAAACCACAAACAGAAGAAATTTCAACTTATGAAATCAGTTGCAAATATAAAAATGAATTTAAAACTAAACCTAATAAAACTAGAGGTAAAACTACAAATAAATTAGGTTACATTGAATTTGAAGAATTACTGGACCCAAAACAAATGTACACTAACAACTTCGTCGATAAATTTATTAAAACATTATTTAAACTAAATAATAATAAATTTATCAAACTCATAGAATATATTAAAATTCATAATCTGACTAACAGATTAATAGATATCACACACGACATCTTTAAATACAGAAAAATTAAACAAAATACTAATAACATTAATATTATCATTAAATTTAATAACAATTTATTTAATCATATTAAATTTAATGATATTTTTAATAACCAAATCATCAATAATCTTTTCCCTATAAAAAATTTAAATTTTAAAACAATCTGGAGATACAATAAAAATATAGGTAATTTAGTTTGCAATTATAACCAATTTATTAATAATTTGGCAAATTTTAAAAAAATTAAATGTAATTGCAACAACTATATTGATAAATATAAGTACTCAGGTCATATATTAACTAGCAACTTTTCTTTTTTAAATCCAGAATATCAAGAAATTTTAAATAAAGGGTATAAATATATACCTCAAATTAAACACAATTATAATAATACAATTAAATCTATATTAAAAGATATAGATATTTTCATAAATAAAACTAGTATAAAATACAGTATTCCAGAATTTACTTTTCTGGAATGGAAACATAATATTAAAAAGGAAATTATAAATTATTATAATAATACACTTAAATACACAAAACCCAATTCAGACATTCCTTCTTTCAAAGAAAATATAATTAATTTACAGAAGGACTATATTATCACTCCTATAGATAAATGTCCCAATAATTTATCTTTAATTTGTAAAAATCTATACCACGATATACTAAAAAAGGAAATTGATAATAATCATAAATACACTTTTGCTAGAACTACAGGCACAAAAATCAAAAAAGACATCAAAAATGTTGAAAATTCACTAAAAATTTATAATAACCACAAAAATCCAAACATACCAAAGTTCTATATAATTCCTAAACTACACAAAAAACCTATTTCTTTCAGAACAATCACATCTGGTATAAATTCAGTCATAAAAAATATTGATATACAATTAGCCTCAACACTACAATTTATTATAAATAAATTAACTAATAAATATAATTATAAATTTATCGACTCAAATAAAAAAATCATTAATTATTTAATGAACAATTGGACAAACATTGAAACAGTACACACATTTGACTTTGAGGACCTATATTCTAAAATAAATTTAAGAGATCTAAATAATAAAATAACCAATTTATTTAATGAATTAATTAATGACAAAACTTTCTACATTAAAATTATTCATAACAGATATAAAACATTTAAATTAGATCTTAAAACAGCAAAAACTCTACTGGAAACATTTTTAAATTTTAACTATATAGAATTTAAAAATAAAATATATATTCAATCAGAAGGCGTTCCCATGGGTACTTCTTCTAGTCCGTTACTAGCAAATTTAATATTGTTCTGGTACGAAAGAGAATACTTTCTACAAAATAATATTAATTGGCAAATATTCCGATATGTAGATGACATAATAATATTTAATAATCCACTGTTTAAAAAATTAATACCTGAAATATATCCTAAATACTTGAAACTTAAGAACAATGAAAAAATTTATAGAAACAAAAAAGTTAACTTTTTAGACTTGAATATAGACCTTACAAATAGTGCTGATAGAGTTTATAATAAAAAGAGTAATTATAATTTCAATATTATAAAATACTGTAATATGAATTCTAATATATCATTAAATTGCTGTAAAGGTATATATTATGGTCAGTTTCTAAGATTTTATAGAATAAATAATATATTAGATAATTTCATAGAAGATGTTAAAAATTTAAACATGGAATTTATTAAAAACAAATTTAGTATCAAACAAGTAAAATATTTCAACAGTATATCAATTATAAAATATTTAAAAAAAAATAAATGGAAATATCCATTTATGAAATCAACTTTCTATAATTTCTCTTAATATTAACGAATACAAATTTATAATCTTTAACAGTTAATTAAACTTTTATTAAATAACTGATTAAAAGATTTTTTCACAAGATTTTTAAAGTGTTAAAGTATATATTTCATTTTTGTTTAATCTCCAATTTCTGGGGAGGAAAATGGAAGTTAAATAAAGATGAATTTGCACAATTAATAGCTTTATTAAACTCTTATAATTTGCCTTTTTAAAGGAATATTAAAAGATGAATAAGTGTTAAATCAGTTATTTTGATATAACTATCTGTAAAGATTATAAAACTTAGCTTTCTTCCTTTAACTATTTTTCCTATCTTCTTTAATTTTCTTGTTGTTCAAAAAAATTCTGAATAAATGGTCTAAATTTGAAATGTGGGGGTACATTCCCCTCCCGCGACATGTGCCAGACAGAAATAGATATACACAATGGAGGACGCAGCGGCCAAGGTAGGTTTACAGTTTGAATTTGTTAACACTTGTATCTGTTATATGTTCATTTAAATATTTCACTGAAACAACTTAATATTAACACATAAAATACGGTTTAAAAGAGATCTATGACATAATAAAGAAGGGGTTGAAATGTCGCTGGAATTTTATCTGATGATCCCCGTTCCAGCAGATCTCTTTTTCCAATTTATTTCAATTTAAAGTTTTTTGTGTATGTCTGGTCTACCATTAGGGTTTCAAAACATAATATCCAAACTTATAACAAATGTTAATTCATACTATAGATATATTACTAAATACAACTATTTATAATCATATTATAAAATAAAAAAACCTTTGAAAATCTTTAAAAAAAAAAAAAAAAGGATAAAATATAAAATCATAAAAAAATATATATATATATACTAACAATCTTATCTACCTTCTTTATAAAACTCTTTTTTTTTTTTCCTTATTATTAGTTTGATTAAAAGTGCATGGTTCTGTCTTTCTCTCTTTTTTCTAACTATTATATATATTATCTCTTCGATTATTCTATATATAGGATTAGAGTATGTCTGAATGACGTGTAAAAGCCGATGTAATAGACGTTACTTTGTTAATTTTTTTTATTGTTATTAATTATAAATATATAATTAACTTGAGGATGTAATAGAAGTAAAGGATTTTTTTTTTCTCTCTCTATCTACAAATTAATAACATTTTACAAATTTTATAATTTGTATTTAAATGATCATAATAGTGAAGATAATCTTAATACAAAACTGGACTATAAAATTAAATAACTATTTATTATTATAATTAATTTAGATTTAGCTTGCTAATCTAATCAAATCTAACTGATATAAGTTATCATTATTATCAGTTTGCTCCTTAAGTTTTTAAAATTAGAATCACTGTTATAATTTTGTTATATAGTTTCTACACTATATATATATATATATATATATATATATGTCAACAACAACAACAAAACAAAACAGCTTTATTAGGGCATCTTGCCCTGTACGGATTCTCCGTGGAGTTACAGACAATATTAACCATAAGAGAACAGGTGAAAATATAGTATTTACAGTCAAGGTATGTCAAACAGGGTGACTTTTTATTGTGCCCCTGTTCTTCTCTCTTCCATGAGTGCAATTTTATTCCCAACCGCTTTTTGAAAGTTGAACAGTTCAATTGCCCAACTTTTCTTATCTGAAACAGTTTTTATTAGCTTTATTGAGTTCAAATGCTGTCTAGGAAGACTTTTCAGGATCTTTTTTCTCTCTCCTTCCAGATCCCCGCATTCGGCAATAAAATGGTATATTTCATCAGTTATCTGACTTCCACATAACCCATAGTACAAATCTTCTTTCTTAATTGCGTAAATATGATTTTCTTTGATCATTGTTGACATTAATCTGATCTGTGCAATAAAACTCACTAAAGCTGAAGACAGATAGCATGAAAAGTAATTTTCTGGAATAAATGAATCATAAAGTAACCTATAGTTTGAGTATGTTTTCGTAAGAGATAATTTTGCCAGATCTTGCTGCAATAGCTGTTCAATTTTTATTTTTAGTATATTCGGAAGTTCGATCTGTATTTCATCATAATTTAACCTATAGTTTAGCCATGTGAGTCCACAATGATTGATGATATCCATAATATTCTTACAGAATCCTATAGGTTTTTTTGTCATTAAGGAAATTTCCTTCAATCTATTCCAGCATAGCTTAGGTAGTCTATTGTCTTCCATTTTTTGTAATCTAATGAAATATTTCAAAATTAATTTGATCGTTGTAAAAGTCAAAGATATTCTGCCTGTTTCCAGCCTTACAATGTACCCTGGTATATATCTTGGTAGTTTCAGAAAATTTTTGATAAACGTATTCTGTAATTGGTCTATAATATCCGTATTGTCCCAAGCCCACACAGGGGCCGCATAGAGCAGTATTGATTTAATAACTGAGTCAAATAGATTCAGAGCAACTTTTAATGAGTTAATTTTTTCTTTTTTTATCAGTCTAATAGTTGCATTTATTGCCGTATTAGCTTTGGCTTTATAAAAGAGGGCTACCTTTTTACTATTAATAGTGGAAGTGAATGGATATCCCAGATATGTAATATTGGACGCAACAGTCAGTGGGGTGTCACCCCAGTACCAGTTTTCGTGTCTTGCCGGTCTTCCTCCATTTCTGAATACTATTATTTTGGTCTTATTTTCATTTAAAACTAATTTGTTCTTATCCAGATAAGACTTTAGTAAATTGATTTTAATTTGAAGATTAATTTTCGATTCTCCAATTATGGCTATGTCATCCGCATACATAAGTAGGTGTAAAACGCCAAAATCAGGGAGATGAAATCCTGTAAGTGCTGAGTTATTATAAAGTTCTATTAGGTCGGCCATATATAGTATAAATAAAAGTGGGGAAAGTGATTCTCCCTGCAACACTCCAGAATTAATTTTCACATTATTTGAATATTGTCCTTTCCATCGGATAGTGATCTTAGCTTCTTGGTAAAAGTTTTTTATCAGCATTACAAATTTATTGCTAATGCCCATTTTATGCAATTTTTGCCAAAGTAAATCATGTGGGACTGTGTCGAAAGCTTTAGTCAAATCGACGAAGAAGACATATAGCTTGCCTCGTTTTCTTCTCAGAGATAATTGGATGAGTGAATTCAGTAGTATTATGTGGTCAGTGCATGATCGGTTCTTACGGAAACCTGCTTGGTTTTCTAAAATAATCATTCTTTTTTCTATCCAGTTGTTTAATCTGTTTCTTAGTATTGTAGTAAATAATTTAGATATATTACTGCAGAGGGCAATCCCTCTGTAATTTGTTGGGTTATTCTTATCACCGCTTTTATATATAGGGTGTACTATTGAGTTCGTCCAGAGTTGCGGGTATTTTTCTGTGGACATTATTTTGTTGAATAGGTTTTTCAATTTATTTAAAGTCGGTATTGGTAAATTCTTTAGCAACTCATTTGGTATACCATCGAGTCCCACTGCTTTGCCGTTCGCTAGTTTTTTTACTACATCATGGATCTCTTCAAGGGTTATTTCCGCGTCTAAATCTGGATCTTTCCAACCGATCATCTGGTTTACCGTAAAAGTAGCTTCTTTATTTTCTTTGTTCAGTAAATTTTTATAAAATAAAAACCATTCTTTTATATCAATCTCACCTTGTATTATTGGTTTTTTTCTGAAGGATGCAATGGCATTCCAGAAGGATTTGGGATCTTTGGCGTTCTTTATCCTTTCATTCTTGTCCTTATTGAATTCATCTCTTTTTCTTTGCAGGAGCTTAAAATATTCCCTCCTAGCCTCAATATATTTTTGGCGGTCGTGTATGTTATTTGAGTTCCTACATCTTTGTAAACTTACTTTGGTCGTTTTTTTCATAATATAGCAATCTTTGTCATACCAAGGTTTTGAAAGTTGGTGTCGTCGTTGAGCAAATTTAATTATATTTGCCGATTCCATTGCCGTGTAGATCTATTTAGTAAAATTTGCTGTTTCTGTGTTAATATCGGTTTCATTTCCAACTTCAATATCACTTAAATTATGTTTTAGCATCTCCACATTTTCTTTCGTCCAAATGAATTTTCGTGTTAGTATTTCATTTTTGTACGAGGATTTAATAGCTTCATACCCAGTATTAATTTGTAAAACAATTAATAAGTGGTCTGAATATGAAAGTTCTTCGATCCACATATCCGATATGATCTGTGTTAAACCGTGTGTGTACATGAAATAATCCAAAACCGATGAACCTCTTTCTGAAATAAAAGTGAATGAGCCGTGCGTGTCACCCTTAGTTCTTCCATTAGCTATTGTTATAGAATTTGAATCAGTGAAGGAAATTAGTTTTTCAGATAGTTTCAAAGATATTAGGTCTTTAGATTTCCTATATTTGTTGAGGGGTGAATTTAGTTTCAGTGGGTTATGGAAGCCTCCAGCATTGCCTATTCTAATATTGATGTCACCAGCTATTAGTACTTCGTTACCTTCACTCATGTGATAATCAATATGCCTAAGTAAATTTGTTAAATTTTGTTCTTGTAATGCATTAGGAGGTAAATAAGCAAACAGCAAACATATACTCTCGGTGGTTTTGTCTAGAAATTTGTGTGTCAAGACAGATATCCAGTAAGGGTTTGTTTCGATTTTTCTAACCGTATGTTGGAAGTTTTTTTTTTATTCCAATCAGAATTCCCCCCGAGCCCCTTCCCTTTAGTTCTGTCTTCATTGCTGGGCTTTGAATTATGTAATATTCATCAGTTAACAATTCAATAACACCAGTGATCCATGTTTCATTTAGTGCAAAAAGTTCGTATTTTTTTAGGTATTCAACGAGTGGAAATATTGATGTTATTCTATTGAATCCATTTATATTCCATTGTAATATTTTAATTTTAGTATCTATATGTTTGGCCTGAGTTACTTGTTTGTCTTTTATTGCCGATTCACAGTTTTTCGTATGTGTATACCTAATTTTAGTTGTATTTCTATCTGATATATTATCCATAGCCTTTGAGTTTTTAATTTTAGAAGTTTTAGCCGTGAGTGTGATATATATATGTCATAATTTGTATAATTAGTGCCCAAGAGATATAATTTATTTTCGTCAAAATAAGTATGTAAATATGTTACCCTTGTGTTAAAATGTAAATATGTAAATTCATCCATATATAAAAGATGTACAAAAAATAAAGGTGGCTGACATCGCGGGTGCGCTGTTCGCTTGGCTGGAGCTAATTCTTGGTTGCGCCCTTTCATTTGACCACGACAGCAACGACAGCTAAGAGTCGACAGGATGAAGAACCTCAATAGCATGGGCAATGCAAAGAGACAAGAAGGCCAGAAGGAAGCCAAGTTAGCTCAAGAGAATAAGTCGGTGATAGACGCAATAACAGCGATGATGAGAAGACTAGAGCGGGACGCGCCCACCACCGCAGCCAGATTTGACGGATCAAGTTCTGCGGAATCGTTCTTAAGGGAGCTGGGTAGTAGGCTGTGGTAGTGGCAGCGCTAGAAGGAGAGCCCCGGAGAACACTCCAATCCATGGACTACCTCTATGAACCCTACTGGAGGATCAAACAGGTCCTTGAGGATCTGTACCCCCCACCCGAAACACCGACCCATCAAGAATTCTATCAACTACGTTGCGGTCCTCAAGGCTTACAAGCATACTATTCACAGAAGGTACGCATAGGTACGCAGCTCAACATCGACCGCAAGGAAATGGTCAATGCTCTCACTCAAGGAATGCCCTCCTACAGTCGCAATCTCCTGCTGATTGCAACACCCAGCAGCCCGTCGGAATGGTTCACTCTGGCCAGGAGAATATATGGGATCGGCGGAGCCCCGAGTCGTCCCGGCATTTCCTTTCCCACAGAAAGCCCATCTCCCCGCCAATCCGGTAGACGGACAAGTAATCCGCTAAGGCGCTTATCCGAAGATGTGCCTCATTCCCAGAAGCGACCAGAAGGATCTCCCTCCACCGCGCCTACACCATGCAAGCACTACCAAGGGCCCCACTGGAACAATCAGTGCCCACAACGGTCCACCTTGCCTGGACAGCGTGCCGATCATCCTCGACTATCGACACCGCCGCGGTATTTTCGTGACCCAAGAGACAGCACTACCAAGTAACCAGAAGTACAACCCACACGCTATTAATGGCGTAAGTACCCTGACTCTCAAGTTGCTACTTGCCAACCATTTGTTTTCATTTCTAATAGATACTGGCTCTAATATTAATATTATTTGTTTGTAGCAATTCAAAACATTAAGAACTAAAATGTCACTTTTAAATTATGATGTTACTATTAGGACATTGTCTCATAATATCCAACCTGTGGGATTTGCATTTATTTTGGTTACTGTAGGATCCATTAAGGAACACTTGTTATTTTATATAATAGATAATGATCTACCATTTGTCATTTTATCTTTAAATTCATTGGGGATATTTCGATTAACTATGGATTTCTTTTCAAAAAGAATATATCAGGATAATATCATGTTAGCTCCGTCACAATATTGTTTTAAAGATTATTTTACGCCATCATTAAAAAATTTAAAATTCAACACGACCCTAATAACCATACCATGCCCCACACTACTCAATCTTTTCCTCATGACAACCTTAATGGTCCCACAAATGTAGAAAATTATATAGTTGCACATCCTCATCTAATAAATGAATGTAAAAATCTTATTAGAAAAAATATTGGTTTGTTTCCTATCGATAAGTTTTCAGTACCTGCTTTAAATATCGACCCGGTTAAAATTATACCTAACAGTGATAAGATTATAACACTAAGACCATATAGAATACCATATAGCGATTATCCTGAAATAAAATATCAAATAGAGAAAATGTTAGAAAATGAAATAATAGAACCATCGAATAGCCCAAATGCTGCTCCCGTAACACTTGTTAGAAAAAGAGATGGCTCGAAACGCTTTTGCGTAGATTTTAGAAAACTTAACGAATTAATGTCGTATATAACTATCCCATACCACTAATAGAAACAGCACTAGATCAATTATCTAATTTCAAATACTTTTCCACCATAGATATGACTCCGCCTTCTGGCAAATTCCTATCCATCCCGAATCTAGGCCCCTACTTTCATTTGTAACCCACCTGGGGCAATACCATTTTAATAGACTTCCATTTGGTCTCAAATTAAGTCTTCAAATATTCGAAAGGCAGTTAAATAAATTGATACAGAAACACAAAGTAACATTTGCTAATCATTATTTTGATGACTTTATAATCCATTCTAACAGTTTAGAGGAACACTTAGGACACTTACAGGATTCTTTTCATTTTTGTAAATTAGAAAATATAAAATTAAATCTTAATAAATGCCAGTTTTTCAGGACATTTATTGACTACCTGGGATATAAGATCAGTTCAGGTACCTGCACTCCACTTGTTAGGAATATAGATGTAATTAATGCCATAAAACCCCCTACTAATGTTAAAACCTTGCAATCATTCCTAGGCTGCATTAATTTTTACAACAAATTCATTCCAGATTATGCGCGCATTAGGAATTCTCTAAATCAAATTTTGAAAAGGAACGTTAAATGGGAATGGACGTCAGACTGTCAAAAGGCGTTTGACAAACTCAAACAACTACTTTCATCAGGTCCCATTCTCCATCTTTATAAATCAGATTTGCCCTGTCAAGTGTACTCTGATGCATCTTTGCAAGGGATAGGAGGAATACTGAAACAGCTCCATCTCTCCAGATGGAAACTCATATCCAGTACAATATTATAGTCGCACTCTGCGCAAATACGAGTCCAATTATACCATCACCGAATTAGAGTGTCTGGCCATAATTGAAACAGTAGATCGTTTCAAGGTCTATCTGGCGGGAAATTGTTTTACCATTTTCACCTATCATTGCGCCTTACAGTGGCTTAAAAACATCAAAAATCCGACAGGAAGACTCTTTCGATGGAGTTTGATATTGTCAGTCTACGACTATCAGGTGAAATACATCAAAGGCACCAAACAACTAGAGGCTGACCTTTTATCCCGAAATCCGTTTTGTGGCCTTCTTGACGCCACGCAATTAAAAATGTACCAAAGCGAGCTTAGGGATAATCCCAAGTATGTTAAACAAATCTCAGGCCTGACTACCGTCACCAGACGTGGTGTGAGCAAAATAGTTGTTCCGCCATCCTTACGACCCACCATACTTAGAGAAGCCCACCAGAAATTCAACCATCCAGGAATTTCTCAATTGACTAGGATTATCTCCGCCCAATACTTTTGGAGCGGAATGTCGATAGACATTCGTGCCGTCGTTAAGAATTGTAACATCTGTCAAATGAGCAAAACCCGAAGAGGTCCGAAGTATTGAGAGTTGGGTGAATTGCCAGAATCCCCAATGCCATTCGATCTGTTCTCTATGGACACTATAGCCGGGTTTTCTAGATATGTAAGTGCAAAATAATACCTGCATGTAGTAGTAGACCACGCGACTCGATTCGCATGGACATTTCCATCTCGTTCCACCAGTACGATCACATATATTCAAGTAATAAAAAAGGTGCTCCAATCCAAAGTAGTTAAGGCATATAACGATACCCCTCCGTCACGGGATTTCCCCCATCATACCTTATGGACGGTTCCCTACCGAAAGAACTGTCACAACATCTAGATCCTTATCCATTAGTCACTGAATCCAGACGCCTAGCGTTGCAAAGAACGAAAGAACGTCATAAGATAGATAAGATCAGATTTGATAAAAATCACAGGTCCCCCGACTTTGAGGTAGGCGATCTAGTCCTTACCAAAATTTACCAACACCCCAATAGGGGCAAATTCGTGCCTTACTTCAGTGGACCATATGAGATAATTGAGGTGATATATCTCCCTATACAGTTAGAATCAATCGACCTAATCAAGCTCAAAATTTAGACACGGAAATTATCCATGTAAACAAATTGAAACATTATTCCGAAGACACTAAGTACATCTTCACACCTCACTCAACGAACAACAATAGCAAGCCAAAATCATATTTTATTTACCATCATTTCCCACCTGAAATATTTCATGATGATTATAAGAATTATGCATCTACAATAAGTAACCCATTTAATCACATGAACCCCGAAATTTTCTTAGATAATGACGAACAGACATTAACAGCCAGATACATTTCTACTCCTGACACCATCCCAAAGATTGCTATCCGATTAGAACCATCCCCTACAACGAAGATAATGCTCCCATCCTCACCAACACGTAATCATACTCCGCAAATTAGCCCTCAATTCAGTGTTCCCCTTATTAAATGTGACAATACGAAATTGGAAAATAGGTTAGTCATAAGCAAAAATATGTTAGTACCGTTGCCCATAGTTAAATATTTTAATAGAATTAAACAATTTCCAATATTTTTTCTATCCCTCCTTACAATGGCGTTTATTAACCCAAACGTCTCCATGACGATTATACATTTGCTGATTTATTTATTGCCGTCGTCCCGATTGGTACAAATTCAATCAATCTTTATTCATTGTCTTGAAGAGCTTTCAATAATCCTTTGGAACACCTTAAAGGACTTCATTAATCACTCAGATAAGAATGGTGACCACGATGTTAAGATTGATGACCCCCCCATCAGATTCTAACGTCAGGGAATTCCTATATATAATTCCTATTTTGAATTAGTATGACACCATTTGCGTTGCCCATTCACCACCAAGAACTGATAGTTTTTCCCAAATTTATTTGCTTTTGAGAAGTCAGCAAGATTACTGATAATCACAGACCCATCTTGAAACGATTAGTTCAGGATGTATGTCACAGAATTTAGTACGTTTCCCTCTGACCATTTGCAATAAACCATTATGTTCACACACTAACATCAAGAGATATTCTCCTTGCGCTACTTCATTGACATGACCACCGTCCCCTTTTCTCTCCATCCCAAACGAGAAACCTTCCGAGTACTCCAGTGACCCAATTTGGATCATCCTACCAAATTGTTCGCCACGACTAAGTATTCATTCCTCAAACGTATCCTGTCATATCAAACATTCATTCCTTATAATCCCTGAGCACCTTTTCAACACCCCTTTTCTTACGTTCCCTATGGAAAGTACGGTACAGAAGGATGCTCAGCCCATCATCAATCCACCAACACTCCAGCGCAGGAGATCCTCTCACGCACAGAACACTCCCACAAACAGATACACAGTCGTAGGCACATCACACAGGTTCGTATCCTGCTACATTTAAAAATTTATTATCTTTGTATTATATATCAGACTTAATGTTGTGTTAATCCCTACTTGTATATATTTTAGTTTAATATCACACAAAATAGTATCAGAATTCAATTTATAAAATTGCCTCCCAATCTCTCTCAACTAAATAATTTCAAATTCATCTTAAATTTATTTATCCCACACAGGTTCCATCTGTCATAATTTGTATGATTAGTGCCCAAGATATATAATTTATTTTCGTCAAAATAAGTATGTAAATATTTTACGCTTGTGTTGAAATGTAAATATGTAAATTCATCCATATATAAAAGCTGTACAAAAATAAAGGTGGCAGACATCGCGGGTGCGCTGTTCGCTTGGCTGGAGCTAATTCTTGGTTGCGCCCTTTCATTTGACCACGACAGCTACGACATATATATGTTGTGATGCAAATGATCCTGTCGACAGTATGTAGTGAGGTATGTTTGGTTGTCTCCTGATTTTCGCAGCTGTGGCCGATGTAGGGCTTGTGGAAGCTTGTAGCTTCTGTAGAGTTGATTGCGGCATGTCGCCTGGAGATTGTCTCGGTGTTAGGCCGAAGGTGGGGTACTTCTCACCGGGTTTGCGCCATTCATTGCGTTGATTTACATATTTTATGCGTGATCTTCTTCGGTAGGTAATCCTGTCGACTGAGTGTCGTGACGAGTTTATCCCTGTCGGATGACTGTAGTGTGGTATAGTAGGTGAGATGCAGTCGTGGTGGCCACAATGGTCAGAGTGGTTTCAGGCGTGAATGTAATTGCACAAAAGGACGAGGCATGTTGGATGTCACCTCAGAGAGGGAGCGGGGAACTGTTGGTAATCCGACTATGTTTTTCGGACCGACTGTGTAATCGGAGACCTTTCTCCTGTCTGGGTCGGGGTGTCTGCAAACTTTATTATTCCGTTTTGCATTACCTGATGGCCAAACTGGCGATTTGCATTGTGTCTACTATTTAGGCTATTACAATATAACTATATTACAAATAGATATCAAGTATATATTGAAATATATTACAACAGTTGACACCCCGAGTGATGAAAATTAGCTTATAGTGATTGTAGATGAAAGGTTATCCTTATGGTAATTAAATTGGGGGAAATAATATTTGTATAATTTGGCTTGATATGATGGTTATAACTAGAAAACTATGGGGTTGTAGAATTATAATATTGGGTATGCTTTGCTAATTTATAATAATGATTAATAATAAAAGGAGGGGTTGACGATTTATAATTGGTAATAATGTTAAGCCCAATGTATAAAAATATATGAAAAAAGATAAAAATATGAAGAAAAATTTGGGAGATTATATTGTCACAGAATGAATATTCTGTTTTGGCTTACTCTGCAAATCAAATGCCGCGTCATCATCCTGATGTAAGTCAACATTTTACTTGTAAATAGTTTGCATATATTTATCGGTTGGATTGATAAGCATTAAAAGATGGCCCTTTTGAGACACGTCCAGGGTCGTGCGCAGTCCACTACCCACCCTATAGAAGGATACTTGAGTTTTCAAAGTCGCCTCTAGAAAATGCAACCATAATATACACTGATGGATCGCGGTCCCCCAACGGTGTAGGCGCCGCAGTTATTCTGCCACCTCCCAACACCCTAATATATATATGTCATAATATATGCTCTTCCAGGAATAATAAAGTAAATCTGCAGTCGACCAGAGAGAGAGAGAACGCAGCTAAGGCCGGTCACTTGATATAGCAGTCACATTCCAAGGGGGCGACGGCAGGGCCTTTTCTTGGAACCTCAGTTCTATGTTTATTCAGTCGGGGGGGTGGTGGCCACACAAGACGTGATTTTCCGCGGTGGCAGCCGCTAGCGCTCCCTCTCTCCCTCGGTTTGCTGGGTTCCATCTTCCAAACTTGTTGTTTCCTTATTTCTCACTCACCACATTATTATCACTATAGTGCCACATCGAGAGTCGACAGGATCATATCACAGAAAAGTCGACAGGATCATATCACATATATATATGGTAATTTAAACCAACAACCCTATTTTGTATAATACTTATAACAAGATTGTCATGTTGTATATAGAAACACATCTATAAATAATTATACGCATGATTGACATGTGTCATTGCATCACCATATGTAATGTACTTTGTACAAACTGAGGATAAATAAATAAAACTATGTAATAGATTAAGAGCTGAGTTCAAGAAAGATTGAGAAGTTCAAAAACGTCTAAAATCGAGAGAGAAATCCAACAACCTAAAGAGGAATTTGGCAGCCCGTTGCCATCAAGGTCAAAGGGTGCAGAATGCCGCAGACGTTCAAAGTTCAAATTCTCACATGCCACCCCCCCCCCCCCCCCCCCTCCTCGGGAATGGTATATAAAAAACCTCGGTTTTAGCCGACTTTAGATAATCACTTCACCGTCGGCGTGAGCCCTTGTTGGTTGCAGCTAGGTCCACCTCATCGATCATGTAAAACAGTAAGATTCTTCTAACTCCATCTTGCTCTTAGCTCGACTCCTATCTGTTCATGGAACTTTCCTACTACAGCTGTGTCTCTTCGTTTTTTGTGTGTGTGGACATTCCCAAGCTTTCCACTCTGCCTCGACCACGACTGCCTGTACTCTGTGAGAACTGTTAAAGGTCCTCCAAGGTGCAGAGAGGTACTGGAAAACTCTCCACGCCCTGACTGTCCCTCTCGGTTACTACAGGTTTGACCCTCGGTTACCACAGCTATAGCGAGAGTCGACAGGATGCCTCATCATAGATAAGACGACAGTACCTTATCACATATATATATATACTACTAAAGCTGCATGATAATTTCACCTCCTTCCAAGAGGAATTACTCGCTATCCTTTACGTAACCAGGGCTATCCAGCTCATGCAAAGACAACCAACAGCAATTGCTATTGATTGCCTTGCAGCCCTCCACGCCATTTGTAATCCAGATCTTCCAAAAACCTCACTTATAGCAGAGATAGTTCGCAATCTAAATTATTCAAATGTACAGCTCTGCTGGGTTAGAGCCATAGCGGAATAGAAGGCAATGAGCAAGCAGATCAATATGCGAAGGCAGCGGCTCTTTCCAACCTGCCTCTATCCTACTCCACTTTATCTATAAAGTTTTTTCGAGCCCGTAGCAAGCAGTACTCATTCCAACTCTGGAATGAACTTTATTCCACAGACCACTCCAGAAGAAACCTTAGAAGAATAGCTGCATCCCCAACCACACTCATTGCGATCCTACCCAAAATAAAATTTTGTGGTATCGCCGCTACAATCCTCACAGGGCACGGCTTTGTCGAAGCCGATTCTTCAAAAATATCTGAAGACGACCCTACCTGCCCACACTGCCACGAGAAAGACCAAACTGTCGACCACCTTCTCTTCGGGTGTCCCGCCTACCACCTTCAAAGGTTCCAAACAGCCACCCTCCTAGGAATAATTATATTTACCCCTGAAGACCTGCAGAAAATTCCCAAGAAAAATCAGCCTGGATACATCTGGTAAACTGGATGTCGGCTGCCACCAGTAGACGTGATGTCTAAAGACCAACCTGTATAGTTGGCAACTTTAGTATGCTCCAAGAATCCGGGTTACCTCATGAGAAAGAGAGAGTTGGATTGATCTATCGGGAAAATATTTGTAAATACTTTCCTTGTTAAATTAAATTTTTTTGGTTTATGAATACTCGTTCTGGTCTGACTTATAATCTTGATATGGAACCAACAAATATTGATATGAAGCCAACACCCCAGGACGGTGCAACATCTGGTGGAGCCGCTGGATTTGACCCAGTAATTATAAACGGTAATATTACCATCCGCAAGTACGGTGGAAGTGAAGATCCCCGAGAATGGTTTGAATACCTAGAAGAAATGGGATTTATATATAAAAACAAACATACAAACATTTATTTTTATATATATAGATTTATATATATATATCAATATATATATAAATGAATGTTTGTATGTTTGTTTGTATGTCCGGTATACAAATTCGCAGTAGTTCACTAATTTAAACCAAAATTTCCATACATAGGTTAAAAAAAATACGGAGAAGACGATAGGCTATTTTAAAAAATATATAAATCAATTATTAAAACTATATTTTTAGTCAGAAAATGATGATGACGATATTTCTATATCATGTTTGATTATCAGATACAAAATCATATCGGGAAAAATTCCAAAAAGCAGAGACCACGGGTGAAACCTGTTCATTATTTTGTACGCAGGAACAAAATTCTAACAGAAAAACATTCATTCGAGCAGAAAACAAAAGCCAGATCATCTTTCTATAAAAATATCGCTTCTCAGACACAAAGTTTGGAGCGGGACGTTTCACAAGAGTGACATCCACGGCGCCAATTTATAATTGTAACGAATAGTATTTGAATAAAAACATGTAATCGGGTAAAACCCGGGCATTGCCCGGGTCATTCGGCTAGTATATATATATAAAGGTTGTATATAAATTTATCATTATTATTCAATATATGGTATGGACATTTATAATAATTGCCTAAATATTTAAATTATTTATAAACAAACTTTATTTTGGGTTATATAAAAGGGCGTACCTGTGCGTCCACAGTGTGCAATAAATTGATAAAGAGGGAGCAATCTCTCGAAATATTTTGAGAAAAAAAAAAAGTTTATTTTTTCTTTACAGATCCAGGTACGCCCTTTTATATAATCTTAATTAATGGATCGCCTTTTGACTCAAAACTTTATTTTGTTTATTCAATAAATAATTTGTTCATTGATTTTTATTATTTAACTAGATAAATGACCCGGCTTCGCCCGAGAATTCCTCCGAGTGCAATTTCCTTCATACTGAAAGTACATCAATAATAAATAGTAGAAGTGTCGTAGAATATAAATATAGAAGTAACACATGAACCACAGCCAAAAAGTGTGTGTGATGGCAAAAATTGTATTATATTAGTGTTTAGGTATTCGATTTAATTATTTTTTTGCAATTCATTTAGTTGTTTCAAAATCAATAAAGTTTAAATAGATGGCAGCTTTTCCACCCAACCACCGAGGTACCCGCCCTAGCGCATTAACCCTTGAAATCGCCTGAGTTGAGTGAGTTACTGCGATGGATCTTGACTGCGATGCCCATCTTCTCAGTAATAATAAGAAAAAATAGGTTTATAAAAAAATTAATCGAAAATACTGGCATGTAAATATTTTTCTGTAAAAAAATGAAAGAGCACATGGAAATTAGGCAAACATATGTGTTTAAAGGGAAAGACTCTTCTAGTAAGGTATATCAATTAAGAAAGGTTCAGAAGATGAGTTTCTTTTATTGTAAAAATGCTACGAGCTTTCGGGCAAAAGCCCTTCGACAGGCAAAAATTTTTAACTATACTAAGCAAGATATCGATGGTTGTAGGGAATATATACACGTATTAATTTACATAAAAATATTAAGAATATAAAAAAGGCATATATGTGTTTGCTAATGACTGCGACTGCATTTTGAACGATTTTTTTAAAGAGAAAAAAACAAAGGCCAGAACAAAAATTAATAGAAAATACGAAGGCCATTATTTACATACAGTAACGCATATTTTGTAGAGGTTTTTTAAAATTGCATTGTGTGCACTTACCGTAACTTAGTAATATAAATTTCTCTTTTAATACTCAATACTTTTGTTAAAAAAAAGTAACACTCGTATAGAAAGGTATTTCAAAAAAGTACGCAAGCAACTTGAAAAAAAAAGCAGAACGCTCATTGGTCGCTTAATGTAGCCGAAAATTTTCCTCAGATTTATTAAAAGCGACATGCAAAATTAGATATCAATTGGTTCAGTAGTTTTTGAGTTTATCGCGAAACAGACAACAGACATTGACATTGGCTTTGTGTCTTCTGCTCGAATGAATGTTTTTCTGTTAGAATTTTGTTCCTGCATACTAAAAATGAACTGGCTTCACCCGTGGTCTCTGCTTTTTGGAATTTTCCGGATATAATTTTGTATCTGATAATCAAATATGATACAGCAATATTGTCATAATCATTTTCTGAATAAAAAAACAACGACTTTTTCCCAGAACCTGTCAATTTATTTTTTTTTACTAAAAATCCAAAAAATATATTTTCTAGATTTTTCTCTATGTCCTGTTAAAACACGTTTTACATGTCCATTAGGTCAGCTGGTATTACCTCCCATCTTCACCGCTAGAGGCGCTGCTTGAGAGCGAAAGGGCAAATTTGCCACGCAATTTGCAAATAACTTGTATACATAATTGTATACTTGTGTACATAGACCATAAATCTGTACATAGACAGGAAAAGCACACAAATATATTAATAATATAAATGAGTTTTAAAAATTGTAAAAATATTCATATAAATATATTCATACCTATACATTACAGGGTGGCTGAAAGTATATTACTCAAAACTTTTGGCAATAACTCAATGAAATGAACACATAATTTTAAATTTCAAAAAGCATATATAATAACTAACATTAAGGATACAATTTTTTAAAGAAACATATCGAAGTGGCCTCCTGTTATGTATGATATCAATATTCATTGATATTTATTTATCATCATCATTTATTGTATAAATGCTTTGTTTTTAATTAAAAGATTAGTATGTAAAAATAACTAGCGTTGCGTCGTAAATCTCTTAAACTAAAAGATACATAATAAATTGGCGACGAGAAAAAACGAATTATTTTAAGGTAAAGTAATCTTGAGCTAATTTTTAAACTAATTTTAAAACTAAACTTTAATTTTTTAAAGATGGCTAGGTTCGGGACTATTGAGAATTTTGATCCTTCTAAGCCAGAGAAATGGACAACGTACGTGGAGAGAATGATCTTCTTTTTCCTTGCAAATGGAATTGAAAAGATCACGCAGAAAAAAGCTATTTTTCTCACTTTAATAGGCCCTGAAACTTATGCATTGGCAAGGTCATTGGCCGCGCCAAAAGATTTAGCTCGTGTAAATTATGAAGAGATAGTTAATATCTTGACTGGACATTTTTGCCCTAGGCCCAATTTGATAGTCCAGCGATACCATTTTAACAAACATAATCAAGGTAATGAACCGATTGCTACCTATATAGCAGAACTAAGAAGATTAAGTGAGAACTGTGAGTTTGTTGATCTGGATGATCGTTTAAGAGACAGATTAGTGTGTGGCTTAAAAAAAGAGTCACTTGTGAAGAGACTATTGTCTGAAAAAGACTTGACCTTTGAAAAAGCCATGGATATAGCACTATGTGATGAGTCGGCAAGTGCAAACGCTAGTGTTTTGATGGAGACGACTCCTGATGTAAATATATTAAAGAAAGCTAATAAGAGTGAACCATTTTATTTCAAATCGAAGCAACCTGAATTCAATAGAATTGCGAAAGGATTAAATAAGAAAATTATTTGTATACGATGCAAAGGAAATCATTTGCCTCATGTATGCAAATTCAGAAATTCAAAATGCTTCAAGTGTGGAAAAATTGGTCATCTGCAGAAGGCATGCCTGACTAGAGTAAAGAAATTTGAATACTTGAATAGAAGTAATAGTGATACATACCTACACTGTCTTGGAACTGAAAGTTTAAGTAATCATTTTTACATAATGGTTAAATTAGATAATCATGACGTAGCAATGCTTATAGATTCAGGAAGTGCATACTCATTACTAAACAAAGAAACATTTTTAAAGTATTGGAGAGTAACCCAACTTGAGAAATCTGAAGTGCTATTGAAGACATGGTCGTCAAGTAACGTCAAGATTTTGGGAAAGCTTTTTGTTAAAGCAAAAGTAACAAATGGTTTTAAAAAATTATCAATCTTAGTGGCTGATGGTCTGGGTCCTAACATTCTGGGAAGGCAGTGGTTTGAAGCGTTTCGCCTGAGGATAAATTTTTTGAATCATATCGAAACAAATCCTTTTTCTTCTGAATTTGAAGAAGTATTTAAACAGGAAATTGATGCCTATAATGGACCTTTGATCCATATTGACATTCCTGAGAATGCAGAACCCAAATTTGTAAAGGCCAGAACCGTGCCATTTGCTCTGAGAGAACTAGTAGATAAAAAATTAAAATCACTGGAAGAGCAAGGGGTTATTGAACCTGTTAAATTTACCAAATGGGCATCACCAATTGTGACGGTCCTAAAGAATGACGGCACTATAAGAATATGCCACGATTATAAAAGTACAGTAAATTTGTATAGTAATCCTGATAAATACCCACTGCCCACAATTCCGCAACTTTTGGATAGATTGAGAGGTGGCAGAGTGTTTACTAAGTTGGACATGGCTCAAGCATATCAGCAGTTGAAAGTGGATGAAACATCGGCAGAGATTCTCGCTATTAATACACCTAGAGGTTTATATAAGGTGAAGCGTCTTCCTTTTGGCTTAAATTCAGCCGTGGGAACATTCCAGAGATTCATGGATACTCTTCTGAGTGGAATTGATGGAGTTGCAGTGTATTTAGATGATGTCCTAATTTCAGGAAGAGATTGTGATGATCTTAAAAGAAAAACTGAAAAGGTACTGCTACGCTTCAGAGAATCTGGACTTCGTCTAAAAAAAAGAAAAATGCCATTTTTATGTTCCAGAAATTGAATTTCTAGGAATGATTATTGATCATAAAGGGATTCATCCATCCGAAGAAAAGTTGAGAGCAATTAAAGATGCCAGACCACCATCTAATAAAAGGAAATTGATGTCTTTTCTTGGACTTCTTAATTATTATGAGAGGTTTTTGAATAATAAAGCCACAGTAGCTGAACCTCTCCATAGACTGTTGGACAGTAATAGTCCATTGAAATGGAATAAAGAACATCAAAGATCTTTTGCAGAAGTTAAAAACTTGATTAGCTCTAAGTCTGTTTTAGCACATTTTAATGAAGATTTGCCTATCTTGGTCAACTGTGATGCGTCGGAGTATGGTGTTGGAGCCATTTTGTCGCAAATAGACCATGGTGTTGAAAGACCAGTTGTGTTTGCCTCCCGAACTTTAAATAAAACGGAGAGAAGATATGCAGTAATTGATAAAGAGGCATTAGCAGTCATTTTTGGTGTATCAGAGTTTTCACAGTATCTTCTAGGGAGAAAATTTAAAATTTTGACGGATCATAAACCCCTAGTTGGAATATTCAACCCCAAAAAGCCGATACCTCAAGTGCTATCACCGCGCATGTTGAGATGGTGTTTGACTCTGGCTGCGTATACTTATAGTATAGAGTATAAACCGGGAAAAGTGAATTGTAATGCCGATGCACTAAGTAGACTTCCTTTAGATGAATGTCCAAGTGTAGTTCCGAACCCTTCAGAGGTGTTCTTTATAGAATCGGAACATGCTGCAATTAATTCTTCGGAAGTGGCAAAACTAACTAATAAAGATCCAATCCTTTCTAAGGTTAAATTCTGGGCAATGAATGGGTGGCCTGAAAGGAAAGTTGATGATAAATTTAGGGATTTTGTCTCTAAATCTAGTGAAATATCAGTTCATAAAGACTGTTTATTGTGGGGGAGCAGGGTGATTATACCTGAAAGATTAAGAAAGGATATTTTAAATCTTTTACATGATACTCATATTGGCATAGTGGGGACAAAAGCGTTAGCTCGAGGATTGTGCTGGTGGCCCAAGATGGATGGAGATATTGAGCGGATGATATCCAGTTGTGCGGTTTGTTTGTCGTGTAGTCACGATCCGCCAAAAACTGACGTATATCCTTGGATTTGGCCATCAAGACCTTGGTCGAGACTACATATTGATCATGCGGGTCCCTTTCAAGGAAAACTTTTGCTTGTTGTAGTAGATGCCTATTCTAAGTGGATTGAGGCTAAAATCGTATCTACAACATCTACTGAAACTACCATCAATTGCCTAAAGGAAATATTCGCGACCCATGGGTTGCCGGATGTGATAGTTTCAGATAATGGTACGTCCTTCACATCGGAACTTTTCAGGACTTTCTTAAAAAGAAATGGCGTAAGGCATATCTTGTGCGCGCCTTATCATGCAGCGTCAAATGGGCAGGTGGAAAGAGCTATTCAGACGCTTAAAAATCTGCTAAGAAAGAACAGCTCGGGAAATTGGACGACTAGGTTATCTAGATCGTTGTTATCCATGAGAATAGCAATAAACAGCACGACGCAGAAATCCCCAGCACAGTTGTTGATGAACAGAAACCTGAAGAGTCTCATAAATAAATTTCATCCTGAAGGTGTGTCGGAGGGAAGGATGCGACAGGAAAACAAGTTCATAAGAAATTGGAAACCCCATAGAGTGGTAAATGAAGGACAGGAAGTTATAGCACGAGGGTACCATGGCCCCAGATGGCTACCAGGTGTAGTGCGGGAAAAAACTGGTCCTGTTTCTATTAAGGTGGAGACAAATGACGGAGAAATTGTAAACCGGCATTTAGATCAAGTCAGGAGTTGTGAGGAAAGTGAAGCCTTACCATCTACATTATCGACCCCTCAAGTGACACCTGATTTTGAAAGACCTCCAGCTGTTCAAGAAACTGATTCTTCAGAAGGAACCCCAAGGCCTGTGTTTAGGAGATCCTTAAGAATAAGGAAACCTCCATCGTTTTTTGAAAGTTAAGTTATCTTTGGCTAATGGGGAGGAGTTGTTATGTATGATATCAATATTCATTGATATTTATTTATCATCATCATTTATTGTATAAATGCTTTGTTTTTAATTAAAAGATTAGTATGTAAAAATAACTAGCGTTGCGTCGTAAATCTCTTAAACTAAAAGATACATAATACCTCCTTTGGCCTTGATGCAGGCCTGGTGATAGACTCCACCGTGGGCCGTAGGTACTTGACGTCGATCTTGGCCCACTCTCGATGTAGGGCCTTCTTTAGGGACTCCGAACTTTTTTGGAAAGAAGAAGAGACATTTTACTCCAAATAACTCCATACGGAGTAGTCCATCCGGGAGTTTGAAGACCACATGTCTTTGCCCAAGAACGCAGGAAAATGCTGCTGGCAGAAGGCTATCGTCGACTGGGAGCCATTGCGGAGGCCCAGTCTTGCTGAAGTACGAAATTACGACTGGCGAAGTGTTGTCGAGCCCATGGAAGCAGACTGTCCCTCTGAATGACGTCTTGGTAGACTTGTGAGTCTATTTTGACATTTCGATCAATGAAAACCAGCGGGGTATTGCCTTCAGAAGTTATTCCGGCCACGACAGAATTCGAGAAATTGTGCACCCGACGTCTTAAGGAGACAAAAGCTGACGGTATTTTGGGCTACTTCAAATGTGAAAATATTTTCGTTCGTACACACAATGTCGGAAGCCGGCCCACTGGGATCATTGAGAGCAACTTATTTGCCTTGCCCAAGCTTCATTTCAGCTTCGGAAAAGGTTTGCCCACGGTAAAATCAATAGCTACGAAGTCTCAGATCGCATATTCTGCACTTTTTCCCTAGAGATTCCGAGGTCAGAAGCGATGCGATTCATGTTGACGCCGTCATTTCGGGCAATCCTCTTCTTTATTATCTTCCGTATTGCAGAAGTGTTGACCGTCCTTGAGCAGGCTGATTTTGGAAGCACTCCATAATGTCCTCGCTCCCGGTATTGCTTTACAATCCTCCTAACAATTATGGCGTTAATCTTGAGCCGGCGGGCGATGTCTATAGGGCAAACATCTTGGTCGGTCAGTAACTAATCTTGTTTATATTTTTAACATTATATAGCGTGGAATCTGTAAAAGTTATGTCATATTTTCAGGTCTCTATTTTGAATATCCTTAGAGCTATTTGCAAATCTTTTGACAAAATTGTCGATATTACTCGCAACCAGCGCCCCACTGCGGTTGAGATAGGTTTCTGTTTTGGCAGGAAGTCTGCTCCATGCCTGATGACCAACTTTTCTACTGTCCTTACTGCGATGAAAAATATTGGGAGGGCCCCCGGCCCATCAGTGGTGAACCCTCCCATCGGTTTCGTCAATTTAACTTTCCAGACCGCTTCTTTAGAGCTCTAATACTGTATTGGATCCTTATGCTTTTATATGCTACATTAAAGGGCGGAATCTTAGAAATGTTATTCAAGCAAACTATGGACATAAGCTTTTAGGACAGTAGAATTACATTTATATACTGTCCTAAAAACTGATGTCTATAGATTGCTTAAATAACATTTCTAAGATTCCACCCTTCAGTGTAGAATATAAAATCAGAATGATTCAATACGGTATTAGAGCTCTAAAGAAGCGGTCTGGAAGATTAAAAATGGGCGGAGCCGCTGGGAGGGTTCACCACTGATAGGCCGGGGGCCCTCCCAATATTTTTCATCGCAGTAAGGACAGTAGAAGTTGGATTTATTTGTGAAAAGAAACATTCGCGTCTTAATGTTTTATTGCGTTATTGCTTTCCATTAATTTATGCCTAACTAGCCTTGTCCTTATTGTTTGCGGAAGATAATTGCTCGATGCAAATATTTGAATGTAATTCTACTGTCCTAAAAGCTTATGTCCATAGAAACAGGCACGGTAAATTATCACCGCTCTAGGAACTGGGATACAGGCTGTGCAAGTGATACGTGGCAACTCGAGCGGCGACGTGCGGTGCGAGTCGTGAGCTGGAAGAATGGAGTGGTTGCTCGGCGCACCGGGGAGCCTAGCCATGGTTCGTAACATGATGGTACCAAAGGGTGTCCTTGGTCACCAGAACATTGCAGAATGAACTTGGTACCGTTTGTAAAGTTGAGGAGCACGGCCCTCAGGCCTCCTATGCGCAAGCCCATTCAACGCGACGACGTCAAGAGTTCGAAAGGAGACAGAAATCGGCAATCTCTTGAGAACCAAAGACCTTGTAGTATTAAAAATGGTAAATAACCGAAGGGGATGTTAGAAGCCGAATGCCAGAGGGTACAGGAGAAAAACATCAACGACTTTAGTGAAAATAAATAGGTGTTACATTCCCTACGCAACGTTTCCTGATGAACTGGGAACATGAGCACTCCTTAGCCCCATAGTGAAAAAAATAAGCACTCCTCAGTGTCAGAAATTGGTGTGCACACAACTCATCCTCAGAATTTTTAATGATTAACAATTCCCACTTATATAGAAACTGGGGAGGGGAATACTTTTCTGCCACAAAAAAAGTAATAACTACTAGAATAATGAATACTCCTCACTCGCGGAAGTTGAGGGGAAGAATACTTCTCACCCACAGAAAATGAGGTAAGCAATAAACTTCACCCACAGAAATTGAGGTAAACAATAATCCTCACCCACAGAAACTGAGGTAAAGAATACTTCTCACCGACAGAAACAGGGAAGATGAATACTTTCCATCCACAGAAGCTGTAATCACGAACATCCCCACCAACAGATACTGATCTGATGGACATTCCTAAACCGAAAAACAGGCTGATGAAAACTTCCCACCCACAAAAAGGTTTGGTGAACTGAGTTAATTAACACTACAACCCCCCAAAACTGGATTTATGAGCTCTGACACCCCACAAAGCTTCAATAGCGAACTACTTGATTACCCCGGTCACGAACCCCATCGACGCCTCACGCAAACAAGAGATCAGCGGTGTATGACAGGTGGATGGATTTATTTCTGGGTCCCAATTTCCTTTCAGAGATGCTGCTGGCCTTGAGGCCCGTGGAGAGTTTGGTTGGTGCCAACCAATCTCTCTATGTAACTGACGTTTGATATTGCAGTGAACCTAGAGTTGTCTCTTGCAAGGACTCATTTATTGTATTAATGCGCAGTCTTTAAGAGTTAGTGTGTGTAATAAGTTTTCATGCCATGGCTCTACAGATATTTTTTCTAAATTTTCTCTCTGATCGTTGTTTCTTCTAAAAAAATTATTTACTATATTGAAAATTCGCAAAGAGGAATTATTCTACCTTTTGCCTTGTGTCTGGTTTATTTTAATCAATTTAATGACAATGGGTGATGACAAATTCGTATTTCAAAATTACTTGAACATATATATTTAGCGAGAGTTTAAAAATTTCAGAACATTATCTTCATTAGCTAAATAAAGTCTAAATAATTTGAAATGCTTTTATTTTATTTAATAAAATAGTTTAACCTTAATATCGATAGCTTGTAAGCATAGAATTAAAGATACGGAGGCTTCAACTTGTAAGGGTCAGCCTCTGTCTCTCTAACGATGCACATTTTTTAATACAAAATTATAAATAGAAAATATTTTTCAATAGTGCATCGTAACATATTAAATTGTAATTGAATCAAAAAAAATTTCCATATCAGTTTCAACTCTTATTATATAGGTGTGTGAATAAGCTTAATCAACCTCAAATTCATGTTAGGTAGAGACTGACTTCTGGTCAGAAATTTATTGGGTTGATGCAAAAATAATGGCCGATTTGTAGTGACAACTTTAAAAAGCAATAACTCGTTACAAGTAAACCTTTATTAATCAAATTAAAAACCATTGGCATCGATACATCTTTGCCAACGAGAAACAAGCTGGTATATTCCATTTTTTTTAAATCTGGAGTTCTGGAGGCAATGTGTGAATTTATTGAAGGCCGTTTCGGCATCACCATGGTTTTTAAAGTATTTCTCACCCAGGAAGTTGGCGAGGTGCTTTAAAAAGTGGTAGTCGGTAGGCGAGAGATCGGGCGAGTATGGTAGGCGATCAAGAGTTTCATAGCCCTACTCATTCAACTTTTGTCGTGTGATCATTGAGACGTGTGGTTGTGTGTTGTCTTGGAGAAGAATAGGCCCTTTTCTGTTGACCATTCTCGGGTAGATACGGCGAAGTTTTTGATGCATTTCATCGATTTTCTGATAAAATATCACCCCAGTGATGGTTTCGCCTGGATTCAGGAAGCTGTGGTGGATCAAACCTGCTTTAGACCACCAAATAGTCACCATGACCTTCTTTTGGTGCGGTTTGGGCTTCGGGAAGTGCTTCAGAGCTGCGTCGCGATCCAACCATTTCGCAGAACGTCGCCGGTTGTCGTAGAGGATCCATTTCTCGTCACAAGTGATAATACGGTCGAGAAACGGCTGATTCTTGTTGCGCAGAAGCAGCGCCGACGGCACTTAAAAACGCCGATTTTTATGAACATCATTCAAATCGTGCGGCACCCATTTGTCGAGCTTTTTCACCTTTCAAATTTGTGTCAGATGACGAACAATTGTCGACTGATCGACGTTGAGTTCTTCGGCAACTTCTCGTGTAGTTTTGCGTGTATCCGCCTCGATTATTGCCTTTAATTGGTCATTGTCAACCACGGACGGACGTCCACGACCCTCTTCATCTCCAAGGCTGGTATCGCTGTTGAGAAAATTTTCGAACCACCTGCGGGTGGTGCGTTCAGAAGTAGTACCCTTGCCGCATGCGCTGATGACATTTCGAATTGTTTCCGCAGCGTTGTGGCCGAGTTTGAACTCATGAAGCAAAATTATGCGGATTTCCTTTTTTGAAAGCATTTTTAATACAGCCTTAAATCACACAAAATATATTGTTGTGAATATATATTGTTAGATATAGTGTTAGAGCATGAAATAAGCTTTATAATGATATATTACCTGCAAATATTTAAAAATAATTAATTGCAATTATCAACGATTGAATTTGGATTTATGAAATCGGCCATTATTTTTGTTTCAACCTAATATATTTAAATTCAGCAAGACTGAACCTCGGGCCTAAATTATCAACACGATGCGAATTTAGCACCAGGTGTAGGTGTAGCATCTGCCTATCACATCCTGGGCCATCTGGTGGAGCGGCAGATAAGGCAAGGACGGCTGTAGTATGTCACAGTACAGTGTAGGTGAACACTCTTAGATAACTGCAGTATGTTACAGTACAGCGCATTTTAACATACACTCTTGGATAACAGCAGTATGTCATAGTACGGCGCAGGTGAACGTATACTCTTTTTAAACTGCAGTATATCACAGTACGGCACATGCGAACATACACTCTTGGATAACTGTAGTATGTCGTAGTACGGCGCATGTGAACATACTCTCTTGGTCAACTGTAGTATGTCATAGTACGGCGCATGTGAACATACTCTCTTGATCAACTGTAGTAGGTCACAGTACTACGCATGTGAACATACTCTCTTGGCCAACTGTAGTATATCATAGTACGGCGCATCTGAACATACTCTCTTGGTCAACTGTAGTATATTACAGTACGGCGCAGTCTCTAATCTCTCTACCCACACTGTTTTGGTTGAAGAATCTCATGACTTGGCCTTAAATGACAGAGTTTCTGATAAAAGTCTCCACCATGACTACTTATCCGCATCAATGAAAACCTATCGACAATAATGACGACCTAATGAGAAACAATGAAATATTACCCACAACAAATTTTAATTCATTGTCTGAAACAATGCTTACTTTATAGGCATCTTTTTCTCTATACTACTCTATTCACAAAAATAACAACATTATCAACAACAATGACTATTCTTTCCACAACAATTATTAATTTATCCGAACCATTGTACTTTATCCACAACAAAGAATACAATATCCAAAAAATGCCTATTTTATATTCACATCAATGGTAATTTATCCGCAACCATGACTAGTGTATCCGCAGCAATTATAATTATTCTATTTTTTTACAAAGCATTCTTAATTCAGAATAATGACTGCTTTATACGCGACAGTGAATTTTTGTCAATAAAACCTACAATGACTAATTTATCCACAATAATTAATTTAATCCAAAATAATGACTACTATATCCGCATAAATGAAACATACTCCAAAATAATAACTACTTTTCTACAATAATCCATATATTTTATACAAAAAATATACTTTATCCAAATAATTTTTGATTTATCTGAAATGAAGAATATTTTCCAAATATTTCCAATGAATCTCATTGTCCAAATATGGCCAATGCAGACATAAGTATACCAATAATAATATATGACGATTTCAATGCTAAAACAACTATATGGAACGATTTTAGAAAAAATTACAACGGCCATATCACCTTATTTCTACGAGATAGATGATATGAACTAGGCGCTACATAACGATAAAACTTCAACCTGTCGTAATGCCCCTGTAATCGATCTTACACTATCTAACAAGCCATTACAGAGATCAGAGGTTGGCGTACAAGACAAATATCATAAATCTCAGATCATAGAACAAATATATTTGATACCTATACAAATGACCAATTTTCTTAAACAACAAATTATAAAAAAAAAATTTCAAATTTAATGGGGAAAAGTCAAACTGAGTACATTTCATTCAGAGTGTGAATTGAGTCGAAAAAAAGGTAATGTTTGATCCGACAGTAAGAAATCTTTTTATATAATAATTGAATCAGCTTATCACAGAAAGCCAAAGGAAAATAGAATTGTAAAGAGCGGTAGAGTCAAATGGTGGAATGTGGAGCAGGAGATTCTAAAAATGTATGTTCATTACCTAATAAATCTATATCATCAAGCAATCAATCCTTTCTTATTCGTATTATATAGACTTTCAAAATTACAAAAAGTAAGTATAATCGTGAAATTATAAAAGCTAAAATAGTATTATGGAGGACTTTTCTAGAATTAAAAACTGAAATAATTTCAATGGAAAAAAATCTACAAAATATACATAAACTTAAATGCAGATCGTGTAGAAAGGAACACATTTGGAAATTTTAGAAATTAAAAAGAGAAAAGACTGCTCACAAAGGGCTGAGGAACTCGTAAATAACTTATTCCCAGATAACAATGAAGAAGATACAAGCCTTCATATAAGATATAATAAAAACAATTAAAGACTTCTAAATTCTACAACAATACCAATCACAATCAGTGAAATAAATAATATATTTTTACATTATTATCCCTAGTACACGAGGTACAGGCCTTGATAATCATGGTGGGTAGAAGTTGGCGACTGCTTTTACAGTAAGTGCACCACATGTCTAGACATGTGAAAAGCAGTTCGACTTTGCACTTACAAATGTGCCAGAGCCCCGTTTGGTTACTTGCGCTCACTGGTAGGTTTGGACTTTTGCAAGAATCGGGGGCTATTGGAGCTTTTTTTTTTTTTCTTTCTTTTAAATCAGAAAAAAGGGCCCAATGCGGAATTCGACCCTGAGTCGTAGCGGACGAAAACCAACGGTTTAAACCAGGGGTGGCGAACCTTTTTATATTAGAAGGCCAATTTTCATTTTACCATTTTTGAGAAGGCCGCATCCATATATATATATATATACATGTACGATTTAATTAAAGGGATTTATATACAAAATGTAAAATTTAAATACTTACATTTAATATATTATATATACACTGGTCCGCAAAATTAAAGGAACAACATATTTTTTTCATTTATCTCAAATATTATTGAACATTTATCAATTAAATTTTGTACACAAATTTATTATTCCATTAATGATTAAAATACCCGAAATCAAAGAATTCTAACACGTATTTTATGCAAATTAGCCGGTCAAGCAATGATCTTCTTGCAGTCAGTGCATAAATATCTTGGATATTGTTGTTAATATGGGGTGTGATCGCCTTTAACTGATAGACAGGCTCTACATGGGTGACCCATACTAAGAATTAGGGAGTTTATCATCTCCTGTGGAATCAACGCCCACTCTTATGTTAAGGCTGTTTCTAGCTCATGAGTGTTTCTAGGAGGGGGTTGGAGGGATGTCATCCGCCGTCCTAGGTTGTCCCATATATGCTCAATGGGATTTAGGTCTGATATCGAGCTGGCCAATTCATCCAAGCAATTGCATGGTTTTGGAGAAAAGTGTCGACCACACCAGCCCTATGTGGACGGGCATTATCATCCATTAGAAGAAAGTTTTCTCCCATTTCCAATGCTTGAGGCATCACATATGCTGCCAAGATCTCGTCCCGATACCTCTGTCCAGTCAGGGTTCCTTGCCGAAAAATATGGAGTGCTGTGCGACCGCCCAAGAAGATTCCAGCCCAGACCATAAAAATTGGCTTCTGTAGGGATCCCTTTCAACCATATTTCGGGGATTATTTCTGGTTCCTACCTCTCTCCAGACAAAGACACGACGATAATAGCTGTTTAGAGAGAATCTGGACTCATCAGTGAACATTACACGTCTCCATTCATCTGGATTCCAGGCGACATGTTGTCTGCGCCAAAGTTCCCTTGCTCTCTTTTGAGGTGGTGTCAACGGCACACAAATTATGGGTCGTCGAGCATAGAGGCCCTTCATGTGAAGCCTTCTGCGTATTGTATCAGTTGAAATGTGAGAAAACTTTCTTCTAATGGATGATAATGCCCGTCCACATAGGGCTGGTGTGGTCGACACTTTTCTCCAAAACCATGCAATTGCTCGGATGAATTGGCCATCTCGATCCCCAGACCTAAATCCCATTGAGCATGTATGGGACAACCTAGGACGGCGGAACTCATCCCTCCAACCCCCTCCTAGAAACACTTATGAGCTAGAAACAGCCTTAACACAAGAGTGGGCGTTGATTCCACAGGAGCTGATAAACTCCCTAATTTTTAGTATGAGTCACCGATGTAGAACCTGTCTATCAGTTAAAGGCGATCACACCCCATATTAACAACAATATCCAAGATATTTATGCACTGACTGCAAGAAGATCATTGCTTGACCGGCTAATTTGCATAAAATACATGTTAGAATTCTTTGATTTCTGGTATACACAATAAAATTTGAGATAAATGAAAAAAAATATGTTGTTCCTTTAATTTTGCGGACCAGTGTATCTATATATATATATATAATTGAATGTCTGTCTGTGTGTACTCTATAGATTCAAAAACCATACATCCAATCGCCGTGAAATTTTGGGATATTATTAGGTATATCCCCGGGAAGGGTTTTTAAAAATAATTTCTTGAATATCTTGAATATCCTCAGAGTTATTTTCAGATTTGTAGATTTAACTCGCAAGCAGCGCCACCATTGCGACGATGATAAAAAAGTTTTTTATCTATAGGTTTTATTATCACTAAGTTTATTATCTTAAAGATTATTTATCAAAAGTAAGATTATCTCAGGATGACACGGCAATTTATTTGAGACAAGAATAATGATACAATTCCAAGGCAAATATACTATTTCTTTAACTTCCAATTACCGAGGGAACCAATTAATATTGATTTTATTCAACTTATCGAGTATTTTTCAAGGGACCGGGAAAAAATGTTCACTAGATAAAACGATGATTTTGTAATGTAGTAAATTAGGAAAGACAAAATTCAGGATGACACGGCACACAGGGACGGGGGAAAATGTTCACTTTATCGAGAGATTCAAATTAACGAGTTTCAAATTACCAAAATATATCTATTATTATTTTTTATATAAGTTTATAGAGAATTGTTTTAACAAATGTTCGTTAGACAAACCTTTACTCGGGTAAAACCCCGCGAAGCCGGGTACATCCGCTAGTATATATATATATATAATATAATATATGACATTCGTATTAGATATTTTCAATAATATAATGAAATAATTGAAAACTGCGAAACAAACATTATAATTTTGAATTTATGAAAAGGCCACAACTTGGGCAAGAAAAGGCCACATACGGCCTTAAGGCCGCACGTTCGCCACCCCTGGTTTAGACCATTCTTCCACCGACTCCCTCAATAATATAGTTAATAATTAAAATCCCTCCAAAAATATCTCCTGGAAATAGATAATACTAGTATCTCTAATAATACGACAAAACACGCCAAGCAATTTATCGCTCCAATATTTGTAAAGTCATTTCAGAAGTGCCTGAACCTGGGCAACTTTCCAGGAGGAGGATGGTCAACACTTCTGCAACACGGAAGATAATAAAGAAGAGGATTGCCCGAAATGACGGCGTCAACATGAATCGCATCGCTTCTGACCTCGGAATCTCTAGGGAAAAAGTGCAGAATACGCGACCTGAGACTTCGTAGCTATTGATTTTACCGTGGGCAAACCTTTTCCGAAGCTGAAATGAAGCTTGGGCAAGGCAAATAAGTTGCTCTCAATAATCCCAGAGGGCCGGCTTCCGACATTGTGTGTACGAACGAAAATATTTTCACAGTTGAAGTAGCCCAAAATACCGTCAGCTTTTGTCTCCTTGAGACGTCGGGTGCACAATTTCTCGAATTCTGTCGTGGCCGGAATCACTTCTGAAGGCAAGACCCCGCTGGTTTTCATTGATCGAAATGTCAAAATAGACTCACACGTCTACCAAGACGTCATTCAGAGGGATAGTCTTCTTCCATGGGCTCGACAACACTTCGCCAGTCGTAATTTCGTACTTCAGCAAGACTGGGCCTCCGCAATGGCTCCCAGTCGACGATAGCCTTCTGCCAGCAGCATTTTCCTGCGTTCTTGGGCAAAGACATGTGGTCTTCAAACTCCCGGATGGACTACTCCGTATAGAGTTATTTGGAGCAAAATGTCTCTTCTTCTTTCCAAAAAAAGTTTGGAGTCCCTAAAGAAGGCCCTACATCGAGAGTGGACCAAGATCGACGTCAAGTACCTGCGGCACACGGTGGAGTCTCACCAGGCCTGCATCAAGGCCAAAGGAGCCCACTTCGATATGTTTCTTTAAAAAATGTATCCTTAATGTTAGTTATTATATATACTTTTTGAAATTTAAAATTATGTGTTCATTTCATTGAGTTATTGCCAAAAGTTTTGAGTAATTACTTTCAGCCACCCTGTAATGTATAGGTATGTATATATTGTTGCACCAAGTTGAAGCTTTTCAGGGTCGTCGACCTTGGTTTCTTCCTTCTTGGTGTTATACACGTTTCCCGAGCGGGTTTCCATATTAAAAGTAAATAAATAAAATAAAAATAAATTACCTTTTAAAGTTATTGTGTTTATTTATTCTTGTCTTCCTTGTAGGTTGCCATTCGCAGTCTTCGTCTAGGTCCTCTCTCGCTCCAATAACCAATCAAGATATATCTATATATATAAAAATGAATGTTTTTATGTTTGTTTGTTGGTCTGTATGCCCTGTATACAAATTCGCAGTAGTTCACTAATTCAAACCAAAATTTCCATACATAGGTAAAAAATAACGGGGATGACGATAGGCTATTTTAAAAATATATATACATCAATTATTAAAACTATATATTCAAATTATTCTACTTAGCTCACGAGCAGCGCCCTCTAGAACGCGGGCGATCTGCCGGCGGCGCGCGCCCGTTGGCTGCCGGCGAGCACGTGACTTCCCTGCCCCTTCCCCGGGGGGGGGGGGGGGGGGGGGGGGGGCTCCGAGAAAATGTAATCGTCCGGCTGCCGGCCGGTTGGACAATCCAAGTTCCCACCGACCGTTGGCTGCTGGCGAGCACGTGACTTCCCTGTGCGCGCGCACAGTTTTGTATAGTGTTTGAATAGAACATTTAATCGGGTAAACCCGGGCGCGCGTTGCCCGGGTCATTCGTCTAGTGTACAATAAATATTACAAAAGAAGTGAATCTATTAAAAGGAATGATGATAATCTATATATTCTGTTTTAAATAAATATTAAATATCATAGAATATTTTGAATAAATGTAAGGCGCATTAAAATTGATGTAACACTTCCCCCTCTCTAGAGGTTGTCACGTCCTCGTGAATGACCTCATCCATTCTCTCATAATAAGGCTTGATTCTTGAAACATGAACTATCAGAGGGTCTTGGCCCGGATTATCTTTCGGTTCTATTAGATAATTGACGCTAGACATATTTTTTAATATTCTATATGGACCAAAATATTTTCTCAGAAGTTTCTCACACTTTCCTATTTTCCTAATTGGTGTCCAAACTGCTACTAATTCTCCTGGTTCGTAGCTTCTTTCCATGTGTTTCTTGTCATAGTTCTTTTTCATTCTTTCTTGAGTCTTTATTGTGTTGTTAATAACTAATTTTCTTGTTCTGTCTATTTTGTCTAAGTGATGTTTTATCATAATCATCCTTGTCAATGTCCACCGAGATATTCCTGTCGTCCAAAAGAGACGTGGGTTCTCATGCAGATTACTGATGATGTGGTAATAGCCGAATGTCATCGCCTGGGCAGGGGACCAAAGGCGCCTATTCTGATTGAAGTTCCTGATCACGAGTCCAGAATAAGCCTCCTAAAGAACTCATCCAAACTTCGAATACTCAATATTTTTATGAGCAGGGATTACAGCCCCCAGATTAGAGAGCAGAGAAAAATCTTGATAGAAAAGAGAAGGGAACTTTACAGGAAGGGTATAGGGTCGAAGTTGAGGGATAATAAACTTCTCCTAAACGGCATTAACTACATGGTAGTGGAGGGACAGGTGGTGAATGCCAAAGGAGAATTAATATAGCAAGAGGCACACCAGCGGATCTCTGTAAATAGATGTAAATATTCAGGTAATAAAATACATACAAATGAAGATGTACAATCTAGAAACAAAACTCAACTCACAGGAACTCCCCATATTTCACATAGCAAGACTCATACTATTAAAGAAAGTCAACTCAAGGGCACAAATCTGAAACATAATAAAATCAAGATCGAAAAAATAAAACCAATGGTTGACATAGCTAAAAACGAACGATTCATGTATTGGAATATAAACGGCTTTTTTAGGATAAATTCTCTCTTTCCACTGTCCGAATATTTGAAACAATTTGAGATGTTCGCGCTTACAGAAACTTGGTGCCACTTCAATATCGACTTGAACCTGGCGAACTTCGGAATGTATCAATCACCTGCTGTAAAGTCATCAGATAAAGGGAGAGGCTCCGGAGGTATAATTCTCGGCATAAATAAACAACTACAGCCCCAAATTGACAATGTTGAAATCGAAACCTCTTGGATTGCAGTCACACTCAATCCAAGTTTAGACAATGACTCACCAGCGATCTGTGTAATATTCGTATATCTACCCCCAAACGATACGCATGCTACAAAACTTGGACGACTATTTCATTTGATGGAAAATAATATATATAACGGGTTTGAAATAATACTGGTCGGCGACCTGAATGTCCGTATTGGCAATCTGGGGGGTTACCATAATTTGATAGATACTTCAAACCTTATTTCAACCACCCGAAATTCCTGTGATCTAACAAAATCTGCCAAAGCGGAAATATTTATTGATTTTCTTGATAAAAATCACTTAACTATAATAAATGGTAGATCCATTAATGATAAAAGTGGTAAATTTAAATTCATCTCCGGAAGAGGCTCTTCTGTGTTAGATCTGGCGATTGTCTCACCTGCGGTGCTTGAACACATAGCAGACTTTGAAATTGGTTGTATGCCATATTCGGATCACTTACCAATAATTTTAAAGTTTATCGGCCCTAATAATAAAACTGAAAATTGTTACATGGAGCCTAGGGCCAAAATTAAATTTTCCTGGTCAGTAGATAAAATCCCAAAATATATAGAAACTTTAAAAGAATTAACTCCCGAACATCCAGCTGACTCCACAATTGATACTCAGGCTGAGGATTTTACTGGATTAATTCAAACAGCAATGTTACGCTCGGGAACGCGGATGGAGGCAAAAACAAAAAATATAATATCTAAGCCATGGTTCGACAAAGACTGTTATTTGGCTAAAAAGGAAATGAAACAAAATCTTAAATTATACGTAAAATATAATATCTCGGCCGATAAAATTGCATACTTGTCGAGTAAGAAGAAATATTCAGCTACCCTAAAGCTTAAAAAAAGGGAATATACTGACAAAATTCAAGTTATCCTCAGTAATGTAAAGGATCCTTCCCAATATTGGAAGACTATTAATTCACTTAAATATAGGAATAACCTACAAGGTGAAATTTCTATTGCAGACTGGCAGGTCTTCTATCGGGAGTTACTTGGTTCAAATTTAACAAAAGTTGTACAGTTACCACTTGAGATATTGGACATTGACCCCGAATTAGATTGTGAAATATCTCTAACTGAGGTCACCACGGAAATTTCCAAATTGGGTAAAAATAAGGCTACAGGACTTGATGAAATTCCTAACGAAGCGATTAAATATTTATTAGAAGAACATACAATTTATCTCAGGAACTTATTTAATAAAATCTTAGGGACATCCCAAGTTCCTCAACAATGGACAAAAACGATAATCCACCCAATATTTAAAAATGGAGATCCGGACAACCCGTCAAATTACAGAGGAATATCCCTGATTTCTAACCTATCGAAATTATTTACATCTATTTTGAAGACAAGATTGAATGATTGGATGGAGAGAAAGTCAATTTTGGCAGAAAATCAGGCTGGTTTTAGAAAAGGCTACTCTTGTCAGGACCACATTTTCACTCTCATATCATTAATTCAAATGACCCTTAGCCGTAGAAGGGGAAAGTTATATGCCTTCTTCATTGACCTAAGGAAGGCCTTTGATACTATTCCGCACCATCTACTTTGGAAAAAATTAGCATTAAATGGTCTGAGCTGTCGATTTATTAAACTAATTAAGAACTATTATACCCAAATGACGGCAACAGTCAGATGGCGGGGTTCCTTCACGGAGGATATCAAAATACAAGCGGGATTATTGCAGGGGGAGCCGTTGTCACCTTATTTATTCATTCTCTTCCTAAACGATCTGGTACCCCTGTTCGATGAATCAGAATTGCCAGGCATAAATCTTGAGAATTATGGAACTATACACCTTTTACTGTATGCAGACGATATAGTGATCTTAGGAGAATCGAAAATAAATTTGCAATTGAAGATTAACTTACTTAAAAAGTACTTAGAAGAGAACTGCCTAACGTTAAACCAAAATAAATCTAAAATAATGGTGTTTAGAAACGGTGGAAGAACAGCTCGTTCCGAGACATGGTTTTGGGGTCAGCAACCCCTGACAATAGTAGCTAAGTATACATATCTGGGTTACCCTCTGACTACAAAAATCTCGACCCAATATGCTTCCCAATACTTTAGAAACAAAGCACTGAATGCAATTAATGCACTTTGGAGAATCCTTACAAAGGCGCGAATAAAGTCCTTTGCCTCAGTGATGAAACTTCTTGACACTATTGTTCTTCCTACTTTACTATATGCGGCACCAATGTGGGCAATCAACCAGCTGAAGACAGTAAATAATACCCAAGATGCATTTCTTCGTCGTCTCTTAGACTTACCAAACTTCACACCAGGATATGTCCTTAGAAGAGAATGTGGAAGAATATCAACTGAACTTAATGCTGTAAAACTCACATTAAAGTTTTGGGTCAGGATTTTAAAAATGGAGACGAGCAGATTACCACATGCTTGCTTAAACTATCTCTGGAAAGTCACCGCGAAAAAGGAAATAGAAAACAGTTTTACTCAAAATTTAATAAAAATTCTAGACTCCAAGGGATATTCCTTTCTGAAGGGCTGCGAAGACTACTTAGCCATACAGAAAGAATTGCCAGGCATAATTAGAACTACCACAGACCAACTAATTCAAAACGATCAGATGAAAATCACTGATTCAACCCACTTTGCTCACTACAAATTTTTGAGTGAATCATTCATGACAGAGGAGTACCTACGATTAAATATCTCGCTTCCCAACAAAAGACTAGTTGCACAACATAGAGTTTTATGGCAATTTTTCAGGGAAGAAAGAAAAGACTTCTGGAAAGAAAATGGCCGGAACTGTTTACTTTGTAAGGATCTCATGGATGATAATTTGGTTCACTATTTCTTCCAATGCCCTCTCTTAACAGAAAAACGTACTGAAATTTTCCCAAGCCCTACCTCTGGTCAATTTAGATACCATAGCATTTGTCAACTTCTCTCTTCAGATCTGAATGATAAATTACTGATTGATAAATACTTTAAGTTCTGTACAGAAGCTGGGCGCATGAGAAAGAATGCAGGGCAAAGGAAACTGGAGGATGATCCATCTGTAAATAGGTAACAAACCTCATTTTTGTTGTAAATGTTTCCTCTTCCCTCTCCTCTTGTTGACGTGTAAATACGGCGAATCCTGTATGGGGCGGAATGCCCTAAATAAAGGCTTTTGTTTGTTGTTTTGTTGACGTGGGTTCTCTTCCAAACATCAGGAAAAAGGGAGAATATCCTGTGGTTTCCTGAATTGTAGTATTGTAAGCGTGAGTGATGAACGGGTCTATTTCGTCCCAATTCTTCTGATCAGTGTTCACGTACATACTGAGCATATTGATCAATGATCTATTTAACCGTTCTGTCAATCCATTAGTCTGGGGATGATAGCTTGTTGTGAAGCAATGTTTAATCTTGCACATTTTCATCACCTCTTCCATTAAATTACTGGTAAATTGAGAGCCCCTGTCACTAATAAGATATTGTGGGGCTCCGTGCCGGAGAAAAATATTGTAACATAGTATTTATTAATTTTATTTATGTAACATAGTATTTCTTAATTTTATTATTTTTATTTAACAGAGTTGTCATTTTTATGTTTTATATCTTGCGACTCTGTAAATTTCCCTCGTGGCTTATCTTTTGTTTACTTTTGATAGTTTTGTCCTTCCCTGAAATAAATTTTGTTTCCTCCTGAAGTTTTTTTGTCTTCCCTAATTTTCCACGTGGCAATATCCTCTACTAGAAATTTTGAAACTTCTTTCACTGTTGCTTCCGAGACTGCTTTTGTTTCTGCATATCTAGTGTAGTAGTCCGTCAGCACGATTATCCATTTTTTCCTGTTTTTCGTAGATGGCAATGGACCAACAAAGTCAATTCCAATTCTTTCGAAAGGAAAGTTGGCTGGGGGAATGGGCTGTAGTAGTCCAGAAGGTAATTGGTTTGAGCCTTTTCTACTTTGGCAAAGGTGACACGTCTTAACGAATTCTGAGACATCCTTTAGCATGGATGGCCAAAAGTATTTACTCTTTATTCGGTACATGGTTCTGGCGACACCCAGATGGCCATTCGACATATGATTGTGATATTCTTTCATAATTTCTCTCTTTTTCTTCTCTGGAACCACAAGCAACCACGCCCTGCCTTCAGGGTTCGGGTTTTTCTTAAAGAGGCATCCATCTTCTACTTTAAAGTTTTGCGCAATTGATCGCCTGCTTCCATTAAGGTTTTTCTTAACACTTTCGATAAACTTATCCTGTTCTAGGATTCTTATAAACTTGACCCTACAATAAGGGGCCACGTGCCCTGGCTTTTTACACTTAAAGCAGATTGTTGATTGATGTTCAATTTTTGTTTCTTCTTCCATTGCGGGGTCAACCTTGTTGCACAACACTAGAATGTCTTCCGCGAACCTGATTGCTGGTTCATTCCAGTGTTGCATTCTGTTGAGCTTCATTCTAAGTTCTTCTTTATTCACGTCCAGAGAAAAATCCTGAATGAGGCGGATTTTAATATTTTCCCAGCTCGTGAAACTAGCTTTGTGTAAATTCAACCAGGTTTTAGCGCTTCCCGTCATGTTCATGGCGGCATAACGGGCAATTATGTCGTCTGCCCAATGATAGAGGAAACCAATCTCTTAGAGGGATTCTATCCATGGGCGAGGGTCTTCTGTCCCACCATATTTCGGAATTTCTATATTGGGGTTCGAAGCAACTGGTTCGAAACCAGCATCTCTACCAATTGTTGCACCAAGTTGAAGCTTTGCAGGGTCGTCGACCTTGGTTTCTTCCTTCTTGGTGTTATACACGTTTCCCGAGCGGGTTTCCATATTAAAAGTAAATAAATAAAATAAAATAAAAATAAATTACCTTTTAAAGTTATTGTGTTTATTTATTCTTGTCTTCCTCGTAGGTTGCGATCCGCAGTCTTCGTCTAGGTCTTCTCCCGCTTCAATAAGCAATAAAGATATATGTACAATAAATATTACAAAAGGAGTGAAACTATTAAAAGGAATGGTGATATTCTAAATATTCTGTTTTAAATAAATATTAAATATCATAGAATATTTTGAATAAATGTAAGGCGCATTAAAATTGATGTAACAATATTTATATGTTATAATATATTTGTCGAATTGCGGTTATGGTATATTTTTGTTTTAAGATAAAGATTTGAAGGTAGAGAGAGAGAGATTCGTTTGTTAAAATAAAAGCAGAAGAATAATTATTTACCATCAAGTAGCTTTATTTTCAATTACTTAAAGAAAATTACAATAAAACATTTTTCAGTTATATAGAATTTATAAATTATTGATAATTCTATATCGGTGATTTTTTTAAAATAGGCGAGTTAACTATACAGTATATATATATATCTTTCTTCTTATATATAAAAGTCAATGGCTTTTTTTGTTTCGCGATCAAATTAAAACTAATAAAATAGCAGAGAGGAAATGAGAAAATTTTACAGTGTATTGAAAAAAATATATCGAAATTAAAAAATATTTTCATTGAATAATAAATAATCTTCTACATAGTTCCTTCCCTATGGGAACGGTGACCCACTGCTTGAAAATCTTGTAGCAACTGACATGGATTTGGCATGTTTTTGTCAGGTATTCCATCGGAGTCTTGGACGTCTGTCCCTAGTAGCTTTGCGTCCTTTTTCTTGCAACGTCAAAAGCGGCTTTGTCGTCGATTCGTCAATAAGGACATCATCATCTTGGAGGGAATCCTTGGCTTTGACACGGCGGTGGAATCCTGGAGCCAGTCTCTGAAAATGTAGATCATAGCAACCATTGACTCAAGGGTCTTCTCGGCGATCTTCAGTTTGTCTTCCCTAATCTACCCAGCATTTCCACCAAAGTGTAACGTAGAAAATTAGGAAAGACAAACTTCAGAATGACAATGCAATTTATTTATAACAAATTTAAATTAAATCTAATAAAATAGCAGAGAGGACATGATAAAATTTTACAGTGTATCAAAATAAAAATATCAAATTAAAAATCTTTTCATAGAATAATAAATAATCAGCTTCAATATTTCCCCCTGTGAAAAAAAGATTTTGAAAGTCAAAATGATAAAATAAAATTGGTAATTACAAAATAATTAATTAAACAAACTCAAAATGCATATAGAAATAATTATTAATATTCTTATATATAAATGTCAATGTCTGTTGTCTGTTTCGCGATAAACTCAAAAACTGCTGAACCAATTGGTATCTAATTTTGCATGTCGCTTTTTATAAATCTGAAGAAAATTTTGGCAACATTTTGATTAGTGTTTTTGGCTATATATATATTTTTTTTCATTTGAAGAACTTTTTTTTTTACGCGGAGTAAATACGAGGCGAAGTAAAACAACACCAGGCCAATTAAGCGACCAATGAGCGTTCTGCATTTTTTTTTTTTTTTTCAAGTTGCTTGCGTACTTTTTTGAAATATATTTTTATACGAGTGTTACTTTTTTTTACAAAAGTATTGAGTATTGAAAGAGAAATTCATATCATTAAGTTACGGTAAGTGCACACAATGCAATTTTAAAAAACCTTTACAGAATCAAAATTAGCATTACTGTATGTAAATAATGGCGTTCGTATTTTTGATTAATTTTTGTTCTAGCCTTTGTTTTTTTTTATCTCTTTAAAAAAAAATCGTTCAAAATCGCTTGTTCGGCGGTACATATACAAAAATTGGAATGATACAGAGAATATTAGCATGGCCCCTGCGCAAGGATGACACGCAAAATCGTGAAGCGTTCCATACTATTTATTATTGATGTACTTTCAGTATGAGGGAAATTGCACTCGGAGGAATTATCGGGCGAAGCCGGGTCATTCATCTAGTTAAAAAATAAAAATCAATGTCCAAATATTTAAAAAATAAACAAAAGAAAGTTTGTTCATTAATAATTTAAATATTTAGGAAATTATTGTCGCGTGTTTACCCTACCGGTTCTTTTGCGACGATGCGCTTCTTCCCTCGTGGTTCACCCACTTGGGCTCCGGCTGCTCCTCCCTGCGGCTTTTCCCGCACGCCACCCAAAGTCTTCCTGAGTTCCACTGCTCGAGCGGAAACTCCCTTCCCCTGGCAGTATCTCTCGGCCTTACCACTGGTGGGGGGACACGAGAGACTTACCAGAAGAGTAGTAGCAGCAGCAGCAGCAGCCCGACGAAGATGGCAATGGCTAGAGGAATGACAGGAGACGGGACGGAGACTAGAAGCACTTCTTTATTGTCATATATTACTAAACATTACATATAACTTGTATAATAAACAACGGGTATTTACATTACGCCACCTCCTGGGGCCAAAATAAAAAGGTATTTACAATCAGGAGAGGTGGCCTCCCCAGGAAACGGGATCACAGCAGTCGGCGACTCCCGCATCAGTTGCAGATGCAAAACAGGCGAACGCGCCATCTACTGGCGGAGGTTGCAAGTGCTCTTCTCGTAACACTACCTCCCCCTTAAACCAGATCGTCCCGATCAGGTCCAATTAGTCCTATCTCCCTGGTAACAAGCCATTCTTCCCAAATGCACCACCTTGGCCCTTGATTTAGAACTTCGCTGGATACGGTAGACCAAATCATTGATCCTTTTGATGATTTTGTAGGGCCCTTCCCAAACCGGCATCAACCCTGGTGAAAGTCCCTTTTTTCTTTCCGGATGAAACAGCCATACTAAATCATTTTGTCTAAATCCATCGTGGTTCGCCCCTTGGTCATAGCGAGTCCTCATCCGGTGGCTTGCCGTGCGAATCTTGGTCCCAACCAATTCGTGAGTCTCCAACAGAAGACCCCTCAAATTGTCTACATAACCAGCCACCTCTGCCGGCGGCTCCTCAGGACTGCCGAACTCCAAATCACATGGAAGTCGTAATTCTCTTCCAAACATTATCTTGGCCGGTGTCTGCCCAGTTGTCTCGTGAATGGCGGCTCGGTACGCCATAAGAAATGGCGGCAGTCTTACGTCCCAATCCCTTTTGTGCTGCTCCACAACTTTAGACAAATGTTCCTCAATCGCTTTATTGAACCCTTCATCCATTCCATCAGATTGGGGGTGAAGGGGAGTAGTTCTTGTCTTCCGTATTCCCAACAGCCTACATAATTCTTGGAACACCCCTGCCTCGAAGTTTCGTCCTTGATCCGAATGCAGCTCCAGTGGCATTCCAAACCGACAAATTAGGTTGTCCATTAGAACTTTCGCAACCGTCGTAGCCTCCTGATTCGGGATTGCGTAGGCTTCAGGCCACTTAGTGAAATAATCTATGGCGACCAAAATATATCTGTTGCCGCCTTCTGTAACTGGGAATGGGCCGATCACATCGATCGCGATTCTCTCAAATGGTGCGCCCATATTGTATTCCCTCATCACTCCTCTGGACCTAGTTTTTGGTCCTTTGCTTGCGGCACACCTGTCGCATTCTTTGCACCACCTTTCCACATCCTCGTGATAGTAGACCCAATAGAATCTCTCCCTAACTTTCTTTAGCATTTTATTAATGCCAAAATGAGCCCCCGAGACTCCACCGTGTATTTCCCGAAGGACATTGGGAACCTGGACCTTAGGGACTACTAGCTGCATGGTTTTACTCTTTCCATCGGCACTTTCCCAAATTCTTTTCAGCAGTCCGTTTTCTATACTGAGGGAGTCCCACTGTGACCACAAGGTCTTAAATTCGGGGCTCTTGTCGGATATCATTTCCCAGCTTGGTCTTTCATTCCCCCTTTCTTTCCATTCCAAGATTGGGCCGACGTTGGGATCCCGTTGCTGGATAGTCCTACAACTTTCAGAGGTCCAATCGTCACTCGGCACCATAGTTGTCCTCCTTGAGGTTACTTCATGTTCATCCATTTTCTCACAATGCCTGCAGTCGCCACAAGGTCCGCTGGAGAGAGCATCTGCATTGCTATGTTTTCTTCCAGGCCGGTCCATAACGTTGGAAGAATTTAGTTTCCCTGGCTGTCTATGGTCGGGCAGCCTGACGGTGCACTGCCTCTTCAGATGACCATGTCGTCCACAACGGAAACAGGGCCCAGCCGATCGTCTGCCAGGCCTGCCGGTCTCTTCTAGCCGTTCTAGTCTCTTCAGTATCTCCTTAATGGCGTTCGATTTCCCACCGCCTCCAGTGGTGCTTTGTTCCACAATTAATTCTGCACCAGAGACCCGTGGGTGCCCCGATTCGCCTCCACCTCCAGGGCGCGAACCAGCGCCTCTCTTGATTTATCGAAAGAAGCAAGTCGTAGCACTCTCTGGACTTCCACGTCTCGAATACCATCGATAAACGTCTGGGCGGCCAATTGGTCAAGGAAATCAATGGGAGCACCAGGGTAGGCCAGATGACAGAGCCTCTTGACATCAGCTTCAAACCCCTGCAAACTTTCCCAGACTTTTTGTCTTCTTAGCTTAAGTTGAGCCTGGTATACTTGCCTTAGATGTTGTTCTCCATATCTCAACTCAAGTTCTCCCATCAACATCGCATAACTCTGTTGATCTGCACGCGGAACCGCCTGAAGCAGATATAAGGCCGGTCCCCGAAGAGCCACAATCAAATTTGTCACTTTTTCGGTCTCTCCCCAGCCATTGTTGAGAGTCACTGCTTCGAATTGTCGCCTAAAACCCTCGAGGGAAGTTTGTCCGTCAAAGGTAGGCGGAGGTATGTTGCGGCCTGTAGGGGAGATCACAGCACCCCCTAGATTCTTCATGCGCGCCAGCTCGATCTCCAGCCTCTTGCACTCTGTCCGGACTTCGCCAATATTATTCTCTAAGGCTGCCTGGACCCCCCCGATCTCACTCTGGAATCTAATCTCCAAATTTGTCACTTTCTGGTGGAACTCTTCCCTCTCCTGCTGTCGAAGAAGCCTTTCTTCCTCTTTCTCTTTTTCTTTAAGAACTCTTCTTTTTTCTTTAAGAAGCTTTTCTTTCTCTTTCTCTTCTTCTTTAAGAACTCTTCTTTTTTCTTTAAGAAGCTTTTCTTCCTCTTTCTCTTTTTCTCTAAGAAGCTTTTCTTCCTCTTTCTCTTTTTCTTTAAGAAGCTTTTCTTTCTCTTCATCTTTAAGAACTCTTCTTTTTTCTTTAAGAAGCTTTTCTTCCTCTTTCTCTTTTTCTCTAAGAAGCTTTTCTTCCTCTTTCTCTTTTCTCTAAGAAGCTTTTCTTCCTCTTTCTCTTTTTCTCTAAGAAGCTTTTCTTCCTCTTTCTCTTTTTCTCTAAGAAGCTTTTCTTTCTCTTTCTCTTCTTCTTTAAGAACTCTTCTTTTTTCTTTAAGAAGCTTTTCTTTCTCTCTCTCCTCCCGAAGCCCTTGAATCATCTGGGTGAGTATGGCCAGCAAGTTCTGCTCCGAGGCCATTTTTTGACCTCAAGTCTCGATGGGCATTCGTCAGCAGCCAAAGAAATCTCAAATAGAGCCTCCTGGTGACCTCCACGAGGAAGAATCCCTCTTCTGACACCAGTGTCGCGTGTTTACCCTACCAGTTCTTTTGCGACGATGCGCTTCTTCCCTCGTGGTTCACCCACTTGGGCTCCAGCTGCTCCTCCCTGCGGTTTTTCCCGCACGCCACCCAAAGACTTCCTGAGTTCCACTGCTCGAGCGGAAACTCCCTTCCCCTGGCAGTATCTCTCGGCCTTACCACTGGTGGGGGGACACGAGAGACTTACCAGAAGAGTAGTAGCAGCAGCAGCCCGACGAAGATGGCAATGGCTAGAGGAATGACAGGAGACGGGACGGAGTCTAGAAGCACTTCTTTATTGTCATATATTACTAAACATTACATATAACTTGAATAATAAACAACGGGTATTTACATTACGCCACCTCCTGGGTCCAATATAAAAAGGTATTTACAATCAGGAGAGGTGGCCTCCCCAGGAAACGGAATCACAGCAGTCGGCGACTCCCGCATCAGTTGCAGATGCAAAACAGGCGAACGCGCCATCTACTGGCGGAGGTTGCAAGTGCTCTTCTCGTAACATTATTATAAATTTCCATATATTGAATAATAATGATAAATTTATATAAAACCTTCATATATATATATACTAGCGGACCCGCCCGGCTTCGCCCGGGTTTTACCCGAGTGAATGTTTGTCTAACGAACATTTGTTAAAACAATTCTCTTTAAACTTATAAAACGTACTCGGCTTCGCCCGGGGTTTTACCCGAGTAAAGGTTTGTCTAGCGAACATTTGTTAAAACAATTCTCTAAAAACTTATTAAAAAATAAAAAAGATATATTTTGATAATTTGAAACACGTAAATTTGAATCTCTCGATAAAGTGAACATTTTTTCCCGGTCCATGTGTGCCTTGTCATCCTGAATTTTGTCTTTCCTAATTTTCTACATTAGAAAATCATAGTTTTATCTAGTGAACATTTTTTCCCGGTCCCTTGAGAAATACTCGATAAGTTGAATAAAATCAATATTAATTGGTTCCCTCGGTAATTGGAAGTTAAAGGAATAATATCTTCGCCTTGGAATTGTATCATTATTCTTGTCGCAAATAAATTGCCGTGTCATCCTGAGATAATCTTACTTTTGATAAATAATATTTAAGATAACAAACTTAGTGATAAGAAAACTTGTTATCATCGTCACAATGGGGGCGCTGCTTGCGAGTTAAATCTACAAATCTGCAAATAACTCTAAGGATATTCAAGATATTCATGAAATTATTTTTCAAAAACCTTCCCGGTGATATACCTAATAATATCCCAAAATTTCACGGCGATTGGATGTATGGTTTTTGAATCTATAGAGTACAGACAGACAGACTTTCAATTATATATATTTAAGATAATATAAAAGAGTTTTAAAAATTGTAAAAAAAAAAATGCATCGGCCGGGAATCGAACCCGGGCCGCCCGCGTGGCAGGCGAGCATTCTACCACTGAACCATCGATGCTTAAAAAAATGGCCATATTTAGGTATTCATTCCATTCCGGATTAGTCCGCGTAAAAAAAGTTCTTCAAATGAAAAAAAAAGAAATAGCCAAAAAACTAATCAAAATGCAGCCGAAAATTTTCCTCAGGTTTATAAAAAGCGACATGCAAAATATGGTACCAATTGGTTCAGTAGTTTTTGAGTTTATCGCGAAACAGACAGACAGACAAAAATTGACTTTTATATATATATATAGAGATCTACTCTTCATTGTTGGCTTTTTATCTTACATTCATTCTTCATTGTTGACTTTTTATATTACATTTACTCTTCATTGTTTGCTTTTTATCTTACATTCACTCTTCATTGTTGGCTTTTTATCTTACATTCATTCTTCATTGTTGGCTTTTTATATTACATTCACTCTTCATTGTTGGCTTTTTATCTTACATTCATTCTTCATTGTTGGCTTTTTATATTACATTCACTCTTCATTGTTGGCTTTTTATCTTACATTCATTCTTCATTGTTGGCTTTTTATATTACATTCACTCTTCATTGTTGGCTTTTTATCTTACATTCATTCTTCATTGTTGGCTTTTTATATTACATTCACTCTTCATTGTTGGCTTTTTATCTTACATTCACTCTTCCTTGTTGGCTTTTTATATTATATTCACTCTTCATTGTTGGCTTTTTATCTTACATTCATTCTTCATTGTTGGCTTTTTATATTATATTTACTCTTCATTGTTGGCTTTTTATCTTACATTCATTCTTCATTGTTGGCTTTTTATATTACATTTACTATTCATTGTTGGCTTTTTATCTTACATTCACTCTTCATTGTTGGCTTTTTATCTTACATTCATTCTTCATTGTTGGCTTTTTATATTACATTCACTCTTCATTGTTGGCTTTTTATCTTACATTTATTCTCCATTGTTGGCTTTTTATATTACATTCACTCTTCATTGTTGGCTTTTTATATCATATAGAAAATCATAGTTTTATCTAGTGAACATTTTTTCCCGTGTCACATTGCCGTGTCATCCTGAGATAATCTTACTTTTGATAAATAATATTTAAGATAACAAACTTAGTGATAAGAAAACTTGTTAACATCGTCACAATGGGGGCGCTGCTTGCGAGTTAAATCTACAAATCTGCAAATAACTCTAAGGATATTCAAGATATTCATGAAATTATTTTTCTAAAACCTTCCCGGTGATATACCTAATAATATCCCAAATTTTCACGGCGATTGGATGTATGGTTTTTGAATCTATAGAGTACAAACAAACAGACAGACAGACATTCAATTTTATATATATATATATATATATATATATATATATATATATATATATATATATAAATGAATATAAATATATAAATGAATACATATAAAAATTAATGTTTGTATGTTTGTTTGTTTGTTTGTATGTACGGTATACAAATTCGCAGTAGTTCACTAATTCAAACCAAAATTTCCATACATTGGTAAAAAAAAATACGGGGAAGACGATAGGCTATTTTAAAAATATATATATAAATAAATTATTAAAACTATATATTCAAATTATTCTACTTAGCTCACGAACAGCGCCCTCTATCAAAGATTAGATTAAATTATGCTGATGCAAACAAATAGATAATTCTAATAACAAACAATTATAAAAAAATCTTATCTAAATATATATCACTCGGGTAGATATGCACACGGGTCAATCCCGGGGCGAAGCCCGGGTTACCCGTCTAGTATATATTAAAAATGGCATATCCTGACCAGGAGCACATGTGCTTTACAGAAGGCAGAGCGCCATCTGGTGGAACAGAAATCAACTAAACATTGATTCAGCCTGTTCCCTGATATTTGGCCAACCCAATTTCTTGATAAAACAAGAAAAGCCATCCACGAACGCGTTTCGTGCTCGTCAGCGTCGTCTTGATTTATCAAGAAATTGGGTTGGCCAAATATCAGGGAACAGGCTAAATCAATGTTTAGTTGATTTCTGTTCCACCAGATGGCGGTCTGCCTTCTGTAAAGCACATGTGCTCCTGGTCAGGATATGCCATTTTTAATATTCAACACCTGATCTTTTTATCTTTTATTTTTTCTTTCGTTTTTTCATATATATATATATATATATATATATTAAGAAAAAGGCATCTCCTTATCGTGCAACTGAAAGTTGCTGATGGCTGGCGCCATCTATCAGAATAAATATCAACTATTCTCGTTGATTTTTAATTATTCCAGAATTGGCCAAATACCCATTCTTGATTAACCAAGAAAAGCTAACCACGGACACGTTTCGGGCTGTTGGCCCTCATCAGCGTGGTGCAAGCTGTACCTCAACGACCAAAAAATTGGTCATTAAGGCATCCTGAGAAATCATGAAACGGGTAGTTAAGGCCAGAATTGCGTGAGGACGCTACACAATGTGAAAAAATAGTACAAATGTAACATTGTACTTGGATAAGGTGCGTAAATTAAGAAAAAGGCATCTCCTTATCGTGCAACTGAAAGTTGCTGATGGCTGGCGCCATCTATCAGAATAAATATCAACTATTTTCGTTGATTTTTAATTATTCCAGAATTGGCAAATACCCATTCTTGATTAACCAAGAAAAGCTAACCACGGACACGTTTCGGGCTGTTGGCCCTCATCAGCGTGGTGCAAGCTGTACCTCAACGACCAAAAAATTGGTCATTAAGGCATCCTGAGAAATCATTTTTTTTTCATATATATATATATTATAAAAAAAAATAGTTGTTTAGTTTAATAGTTTAGTTTTGTATTAAAATAATCTTTATTACTTTGATTATTTAAATTCAAATTATAAAATTTGTAAATTGTTATTATTTAATAGAGAGAGCTTTAGCTTGCTAATCTAATCAAATCTACTTGATATAAATTATCATTCTTATCAGTTTACTCTTTAAATTTTAAATATAGAATCACTATTATATTTTTATTATATAGGTTTTACACTATATATATATATGATATGACCAGCGGATGTAGCCGACTCCGCTCGTGTTTGACCCGAGTGAAAGTTTTTGCCTAACGATTATTAATTTAAAATATTTTTCGAGTAAACATCCACTCTCTACTGAAACGATTCTTATGAAGATATTATTCATTAGAGAGTGGTGGTTTGTTAGAAAAAAAATTTTCCGGTTTTTATGAATTTATATATAAATATATGAAAAAACAATAGAAAAAAAAAAAAAGATAAGTGGGTCAGGTGTTGATATTAAAAATAAAGAAGGCATCTCCTGACCACGAGCACATGTGCTTTTTAGATGGCAGAGCGCCATCTAGTGGAGCAAAAATAAACTAAACGTTTATTTAGCTTGCTCCGAGATATTTGGCCAACCCAATTTCTTGATAAACCAAGAAAAGCCATCCACGAACGCGTTTCGCGCTGTTGGCGCTCGTCAGCGTGGAGAAGGCTGTAACCACTGCGACCAAAAAGATTTTTGGTCCCAATGGCTTCCCGAAAAATCAAGAAATGGGTATTAAAGGCCAAATTTGCGTAAAGACGCTTAACACATTAAAAATAAAACGCGTTCGTGGATGGCTTTTCTTGATTTATCAAGAAATTGGGTTGGCCAAATATCTCGGAGCAAGCTAAATAAACGTTTAGTTTATTTTTGCTCCACTAGATGACGCTCTGCCATTTAAAATGCACACGTGCTCGTGGTCAGGAGATGCCTTCTCTATTTTTAATATCAACACCTGACCCACTTATATTTTATTTTTTCTATTGTTTTTTCATGTGTTAAGCGTCTTTACGCAAATTTGGCCTCAAATACCCATTTCTTGATTTTTCGGGAAGCCATTGGGACCAAAAATATTTTTGGTCGCAGTGGTTACAGCCTTCTCCACGCTGACGAGCGCCAACAGCGCAAAACGCGTTCGTGGATGGCTTTTCTTGGTTTATCAATAAATTGGGTTGGCCAAATATCTCGTAGCAAGCTAAATAGACGTTTAGTTTATTTTTGCTCCACTAGATGGCGCTCTGCCATCTAAAAAGCACATGTGCTCGTGGTCAGGAGATGCCTTATTTATTTTTAATATAAATATATATTGACTTTATATAGAGTGAAACAAAACTTCTATTGAAGGCATCTATAAAAAAAAAACAAGAGATTGCTTAAGAGCCTTCACTAGGACATGCCAGCCAGTGCTAATTTGGTAAAGTAAAATAGTCAATCAGTCTAGGCTTTGGGGTACAGGGTTCCTGGCCAAAGGGGGTGGGTCCATTTTTCCAAAAAGGGCCAAGGCGGGGTCCTCCATTTAAGGTGCTTGGGGACTGCGGCTTATCTCCGTTGCTCTTTCCGGTCACTGGTCCATCTCCTTTCCTGTGTCCAATGGTATTTACAATGGTGGTCCTCAGGGTTAGGTGAGTCTTGGCTTTGGTTCCGGTAGGGTGGCATTCCTTCTAGGCTCGGTTGGTCACTAAGACTGCAGGTCCTTGAAGGGGAGCCCCCGGGATCATGACCGAGGAGGCCTAGTTTACTTCTAGGTGGAGCTGGTGCCTCGTTCTTGTCTCCTAGGGGTCTTGACATCGGGTTCGGTGGGGTGGAGCTCCTTCCGATTCTTGATGGTTCTCACAATTATAGGTCCATGAAGGGGAGCCCCCAAGATCATGAATGAGGACACCTGATATACTTCTAGGTGGAGCTGGTGCCTCATTCTTTTCTACTGGGGGGGCCTGGTGGGGATTGTTGGTCCTCTAATTTAAAGGTTCATGAAGAGGGGCCGCCAGGATCATGAATGAGGACACCTAATGTACTTATAGGTAATGCTGGTGCCTCTTTCTTGTTCTCCAGGGGGTCAGTAGGGGTAGGGTCCTTGGTGGTCGTTGCTGAGCAGATATCTAGTACCTCTGAAAGAAGTTCCTCTTGTTCCAGCTTGTAAATCGTGTAGCTTGGTTCTTGAGGGGCCGGATCTTCAGAGTCCTGGGAAGATGGTGGCGTGTTGTCCTCCTCTTCCCACTCCAGGTAGCAGTTTTCATCTAGGGGCCAATCTGGAGGGTCTGAGGTGAAGGCGTCTGCTGGTGAAGAGGACTTATTGTCCTCTTTCTCCTGGTGATAGTTTTCATCAAGAGGCCAGTCAGGGGGGTCCAAGGAGAAGGCGCCTACTGGTGATGGCGGTGGGGTGGTGTCAGCGTTTGGCTCCCAGTGGAAACTTTCGTCGAGTGGCCAATCTGGAAGGTCAGAAGGGAAGGTTCCTGAATTTGATAGGGGCTTCGAAAACGTTGCTGAGTAAGCTCCAGTTGATACACCATATTCGAAGTGCTTTGGTGGCATGACTAGAGGATACTTGCATGGTGAATAATAATGATTCAGCGGTTTCGCAGACATCGCAAAATTCGGGTTCAGATGGGCGAACTCGGGGAGGCCCGAGAGAGCATTGTTCACAGATGGTGTGTGGAGAGGCGTTGCAACGTTGTTCCCAAAAACGATGGTTTTCTTGGTTGGTTCTGGGATTGAAGCAATCAGGCTGGAAATTGGGTCCATAGTAGGTTTATTAAGTGGGAGGTCACTGTTCAGAGGTATTTGATAGTTTGATTGACGATTAGTTGGAGGGACTGCACCAGGAGTGCAGGGGAACGCAGGGTCAAAGTATGGTAGTGAACCATAAGGGCATAAGGTAGGGTCGGCAATCATGGAGTAGTAACTATTTTGCAAAAACATCGCACCACTTTGAGAACGGTCGTTTTTCAAACAGTTTAGTTTCCAATTGAAATGGGGAAAAGTTTCTAAAAAATTTCAGATAAAATAGTATTCCAATTAAAATAAAACAAAAATCGCTTACTCTAGGCCTTGTTAAAATTCAATCACAATTGTAATGGGATTCTTCTAAATGAGCTTCCAAAAAGATCCAGGGTGTGTAAAGGAGAATAAAATAAAAAATAAAATTTTTGAAGCAAAGATGAGTAATCAAAAAAAATTTTTTTTTTCAAATTTGAGTTATTTAAAAAAAAACTTACACTTCAGATTCAATATTTCTAAAGGAATTTGCAGAATGTTGGGCTTCCAGTAGAAATAAAATAAAATGTAAGGGGCTTCCGAAATTTTCAGCTAGAAAAATTGGATTCAAGTGCCATAAATTTTTTAAATAGAATAATAGAAGAGCGTCCGAGTATATATATATACGTTTGGAACGTGAACAAATTATATATATACGAGTGAATAGTTATAGTACAAGTGCTTAGCCTAATGCTGAAGCACAAAAGCAAGATGGAAGAGAGTAAAATAAAAATAATTTGTAGTGTTCAACTACAAAGTAAAAATAAATAAGAGAGAAATAAATAAAAATATGCAAATATATGTGTATATAAGATGTATAGTACAACTTATAAAAATATATATATGCAAAAAATAAAAAATGCTAACCAGAAGTGGCAGCACAAAGGTAAAGTAAGTAGCAAAAACAGGCGTAAGAAAAAATTAATAAACAAAGAGCAACTAAAATAATAATAATAATAATAAAAATAAATAATACAAGCGCTGTCAAAATAGACCCGCACTTATAAAGAACGAGGGCCGGTATATATATTGTAACATTGTCTTTATTAATATTATTTATGTAACATAGTATTTATTAATTTTATTATTTTTTATTAACAGAGTGGGCATTTTTTATGTTTATATCTTGCGACTCTGTAAATTTCCCTCGTGGCTTATCTTTTGTTTACAATCCATAGTTTTCCTTCCCTGAAATAAATTTTGTTTCCTCCTGAAGTTTTTGTCTTCCCTAATTTTCCACGAGGCATTTTGGTGGAGATGCTGGGTAAGTTAGGGAAGACAAACTGAAGATCGCCGAGAAGATCTTGAAGCCATGGGTGCTGTGATCTACATTTTTAGAGACTGGCTACAGGATTCCACCGCCGTGTGAAAGCCAAGACTTCCCTCCAAGATGACGATGTCCCTATAGACGATACGACGACAAAGCCGCTCTTCACGCCGCAAGAAAAAGGACGCAAAGGTACTAGGGACAAAGTTCCAAGACTTGGATGGAATCCTTGGCAGAAGCACGTCAAATCCACGTCAGTATCTACAATAATTGCTAGCTGTGGGTCACAGCTCCCATAGGGAAGAAGCTATGTAACATAATATTTATTAATATTATTTATGTAACATAGTATTTATTAATTTTATTATTTTTTATTAACAGAGTGGTATTTTTATGTTTATATCTTGCGACTCTGTAAATTTCCCTCGTGGCTTATCTTTTGTTTACAATTCATAGGTTTTCCTTGCCTGAAATAAATTTTGTTTCCTCCTGAAGTTTTTGTCTTTCCTAATTTTCCACGTGGCAATATATTGAAAGCGTGCATAGCCGACAAACATATATATATATGGACTCCTCTCAACTCCAGAGGGAGTTGATAGACTGCGAGCACAGAGACAACCCTAAAATGGAAAGGATCATCGCGTTGGTATTCAAAAGGACAGGTACTTCTAGACAGACCAAGGTCTGTCAACAGCTTGAACTGCACCCCGACCTGAAGTATAGGACCTCCTGCTACCTCAAGAAATGTGAAGATTTTAAGTCAAAAAACTTCAGAGACCTCAATACCGACCAAAAAAGAGCACTCAACGATAAAATAGGCAAATTGAGGCTAATTCAAACGGAGATCGACAAGTATGATGCAATATACGATGCAATCCTCGATGCAAAATATCCGACGAAGAAGTGACCGCTTAATGCGTCTCAGCACGACAACTCTGACCAACAAGAAGACAGGAACCTAGATAAAAAAACCTAAGCCCACTCCCCTAGAAGTGAAGACAACCCCTCCGCCATGTATAGAAATGGAAATAGACGGAAAGACTACAACAGATAGATCAACTCCTTCTTGATACCCCTTCCCCTCTGACTGCCGACTGTATTTGCCTCTTTTAACTGAATAAAGACCGTTTTTCGCGTTATATATATATATATATACAGGGTGATCCAAAAGTCCCGCACAACTTTAAAAATTAATAACTCCGCGAATATTTGTGCTAGAGCAATGCGGTAAACACCATTGTGTTCAGGATGCAATGGGATTTTTTATGGCAAATAATGAAAAATTCGAAATTGATTTTAGTTACAACTTTATTCGCTAGATGGCGCTCTACCAGAATCAGCGATTCAGCGGCCAAATTGTTTGATAAATTTAAAAATATAACTGAACGACACGCATTTTTCCTTTTTGAATACCAGGAAAGAACCCTAATAATATCAAATGATAAATTAATAAAACACCATTTCGCCAAAAGTTAGAAGAAATGGTTAACGATTTTTAAATACAATCTGAGATATGTAAAATAGGTATATGCAAATTAAAACATGTAGCAAAAAATATTTATATTTTAGATGCGGTTTGCTGGGATCCTCTCCGCTATTTAAATTTCCAAAATAATTTTTTTTTTTTTTTAATTCAACTCTCTCTCAGTATCGATTATATTTATTTTAATTCATTTGAAAAATATCTATCTATCTCTGATGATTTATTTTACTCTGGAATGCCGTTGTTGTTTTTGTCGTGTCCAATAAAGAGCCTCAGATGTCTCCATGCATCTCTATCACAGCAGTAGCAGCATTGTCCACTATCTTGGGTGTGTAAAGCAGCTGCTCTGGGTCTAAATCAATTTTATGCAAGGCTGCGGGCATGAGAATATGTGGGTAGGTGTTAGTTCCACACCAGGACAGTCGTTGCATGTTCTATAGGTTCTTGTGCCATCTAGATGTATTGTCATCCTTTATAATGTTTTGTTCTAAATCTTGTTATGGTTTTGTCATTTTCTCTCGGAGTTTATTTCACATTTTGATATTTTCTTTTTTTTTTGTACAATTACCTTGTATTTTGCTAAAGCATTAGCGTTAAATAATGACATTTGTTCTTTCCTTTGGCTCAACTTTCTGGCTTCCTTTGCAAATTCAACTGCCATTTTATTACCCCCGATCCAAACACTGGCAGTAATCCATTGTAGAATGCAGTTATTTTCCAATGATATCAGTTGAGTAAGTAACGAATGTATTTTCTGTGTGATTATAGTATTGCCCTTCTGAATTGCTTCTAGATCGGATATGAAGTCGTTGTACGTTATATTATAATTCCTTCTGCTTGATGCAGGGATGGTTGGTTAAGGCATACATCAAGAGATTTCCAGATAGCTGTCAGTTCATAAGTGAAGTTTGTATGTTAATTCCAGCCCCTCCTTTCTTCTTAAGTATGTTTTTTTTTCTCTTTTTTTATTGCAGGGTTCATTCAAGTTAAGATTGATGATTACACTTGATGGCAATGGGGTAGGAAATATTGGTTATTCTCGAATTTGAAATTCATTATGTTTCATATTTATGCTCTTTCTAATATTGTTGTCGTACTGAAGTGTTGAAGATCTTTTGAGCCTTTCTTTTTGTGTTCAGTTTAAATAGGTTCTATGGGATATGTGTTCGGTTTCTTTAGTTTTTAAGCTATTGGTAAATTTTATTGTTTTTAATTGTCTTCTGCTTTCAAATAGGTCTAGACCACATTCTCTCTGAATTTTCTAATTGTTGGTATTTGAAACAGAACCAGTGATTAATTTGGCCGCTTTTGCTTGAACACTGTCTAGTCTTCTTTTTAGTGATGAACTTGAGGGAGCCCAAACAGGTGTTGCATATTCCATTACTAGCCGAATGACCCGGGCAACGCCCGTGTTTTACCCGATTGAATGTTTTGATTCAAATACTATTTGTTAGAATTATAAATTGGCGCCTTAAATAATTGCATATGTTAGTTAATAACTATAGCCTATGTGCTTTATCTGTCTATGTACTGTTGGCTTCCGTAGGCGTCTCTTACTGGGAAAAAGAAAGAGAGGATTCCATTTGGTTATTATCTAATATATGCATTTATTTAGGGAGCGACCCGCTCCAACACAATAGTTGCAAAGACGAAATAGCGAGGGGGGGGGGGCAAAGGTGGCGTGACCGTATCCAACCAATAGGAGGGCGCCATTCCAAAAAAAAAAGCAAACGGTGACAGAGATGAAAACTGATGACTGATTGATTAGGAGATAAGGAATGACGCTCGTAACTGTATATAGAATTGGCCTTATTAAGGTGATATATGTTGTTCTGAGAATTTTGGGTTTTTCTCCCCAATTTGTTCCACATAGCCTTTTCAGAATGTTTAGGTTTCTGGTAGCTTTATTTGAGGTGCTAATTATGTGTTCTGTAAATTGCAATTCCTCATCAAGTATCACACCTAGGTATTTTGGAGATCTAATTTTATCAATTATATGGTTGTTTATGCTTATTTTGGAGATAAATTCATGCCTTTTTACTGTCAGTGAAGGAGACCTATAGGTTTGTGTTTATTGGGTTTATGGCCATTTTGAGTTTCATTGCCCACTTCTCCAGTCCTCTCGTTGATGTGTTCAGTATTTTTCTGATATTTCTATACTGCTACTTTGTGCCATATGGCTATATAATCTGCATAACAGGCAACTTTTGTGTCTTCAGTGAGGATGGATGTTGTTAAGGTTGTGTCGTAATTAGATGTACAACAACTCAAACTTGACCATGACTCTTTTTTTAGCTCTTATTATTTTCGTTTGGCCAACAAAAAATGTCCAATTTATATACACATATATTCTTACATAATGAGACTTTAAAGAATGCAAATGATCTTCATCTATTTACATACACAACACATCTCCCCCCTTAATAATACTCCAGTCGGTCTGGGGGTTTCCTGGCTCTCTGAGGTCTAGGACTGCGGACGGGCACTTGCACAGCGGCAGGCTCCGGTTTAGGAGTGCAAGAGGGCACGTGCACAGCAGCAGGTCCTGGTATAGGAGTGCAAGAGGGTACGTGCACAGAAGCAGTCTCCTCCTTGCTTCCTGATGTAACCTCTGGAACCTCCTCTTCACTTTATTTCTGACTTCCACCTACAGGCTTCTTTCCTGATGTTCGAGGAAGTATCAAATTTCTTGTCTCCACTTGTTTCTTTCTCACAGGTCGCAATTGATTGATATGCCTCTTATACACGAAGCCCTCGCAACTTATAAGTTAGTGACGGTAGCTCAATAATTTCAAAATGGAACCTTTTTTCCATTTAGGTCCAGTTGCATAGTTGCGGAAATAAACCTCGCAACCTGTAGTAAACTGCTCCTGCCTTCTTACGGCCTCATGAAATACCTCTCGCGGATTTTCCATCTTGGTATTAAATTCGAGAATCTTGATCTTAAACTTCTCTTTATTAGCAGTTCCGCAGGGGAAAACCTTTATTACAGTTTGGGGGAATGCTCTATGAGCAAATAGGAATCTTTGTAGATTCGTCTCTAAATCATCCTTCCCATTATTCTTTCTCAAAAGGTTTTTAAACTCTCTTACATATCTCTCAGCTAAACCATTTGTACTAGGATTATACGGACTGGTCTTAGTGTGCCGTATACCATTCATTTTGGTAAATTGCTCGAATTCACCGGAGACAAACGGTCTTCCGTTATCTGTAACCATAAATTAGGGCAATCCATATCTGGAAAAAATTCTCTAAGATGATTTATAATCGTTTTGCTGGTAATATCTTTGATGATAAAAAATTTCTATCCACTTTGAGTATGCGTCCACGAGAACCAAAAACATTCTTCCCATGAACGGACCCCCGCTAGATCAAGATGAAGTTGATGCCACGGTTTTTCGGGCTAAGTCCATTCCGAGATGGTAGCCGGGGGCATGCTTGCCGATTCTTGGCATACTCTACATTCTCTAGTTAATTCCTCGATGTTACTGTCTATGCCTGGCCACCAGAAAATAACGTCTGGCAATCATCTTCATTTTAACAATCCCCATGTGTATTTCATGCAAGTCATTTAAAATTAAAGATCTTAATTTTTGGGCAATTACCACTCTTTCACGCCATTGAAGACAACCAAACTCCAAACTTAATTCCTCATTGATATTATAATAAGGAGCTAGTGGGTTTTCCCTCGGTACCCTTGTGAATTTCCAGTTGCCTTCTCTAACATTACTTAATACTTGGGGCGTCTCATATGCCACCTCCATAAAAGAGAACGGTACCTCATTCAACTTCCTGAGAAGAAGTACCTGGTCTTCATCAAGAGACTCCCTGACACTCGATTCTAAAGGAAGACGTGACAATGCGTCAACATTGGAATTATCACTAGTTTTTCGAAATTCCACAGCATATTTAAATGCAGCTAATTTTAAGGACCATCTTTTAATTCTGGATGATCCACATATGGGAATTGGTTTATGAGGTGAAAATATATTAATTAAGGGTCGGTTGTCTGTGACCAATACAAAATTTCGTCCCAGTAAGTATTGTCTGAATTTCTCAACGCCAAAGGTTATGCTCAACGCTTTCTTTTCTAGTTGAGAGAAACGTTTTTCCGCTTTAGTTAATGTTCTAGAAGCAAAAGCTATAGGGCATTCTTCCTTTCTATCATGTCTATGACTCATAATTACGCCTAGTCCATAGTCCATTAATAATGATTTACATTTTTTAAATAACATTCGATATTCTTTCGTACAATTCCATCTATAATTTCTATTCAAAAGTTGATAGAATAGGCTAAAATGTTTGCTATATTATTTTTGAATCTATAATAATAAATTAAGAGTCCTATGAAAGATCTTAATTGCGAAACATTCTTTAGGTTCAGGCGCCTCTATCACTGCTTTAATTTTATTTTCTAAGGGATGCAGTCCATATTTATTCATTTTAAACCCTAAATATTCCACCGATTTCTTTTTAAATTTACATTTATATCTGTTTAACTTTAAACCTTTTTCTAGCAATCATCTAAACACTAGATCCAACTTTTGTTCATGATCTTCAAAGTATTTTCCTGCAACCAAAATACCATCTATGTAGCAGGCCACAAAGAATATTCATCTACTGTTAAATTTATTGCGGCATCAGTTTCGCCCTTTACAGAATATATAGTCCTCTTGTACATATTTACATCCCCACATTTTTTTACTAGCTTTGCAGACCCTACTTAAATGACCCAGTTTTTTACATTTTAAAACAAGTCTTTGTTCTATGAGGGCAAACAGAGGCCACGTGTGAATGTCTTTCACCACATCTATAACACATTATTTCTCCCCTTTGCCTGAAAGACCTTTGCTGCACCATACTATTATTGTACTCACCCTTTTTTATCTTTTCCATTTACAGGGGATATCTTGGCCACTAATTTATCTTGTAATTCTCTTGTATTTATCTCCGCCAGTTCGAACGAGATCGCCACTGCAAAACTTTATCCAGGGTGACATCGTCGTTTTCTTGTAGTAGCTTCTTTTGCAGGCTTTCCAACTTGATTCCAGCCACAAAACGGTCTCGCATCATGGTTCCCAGCATATCGCCGAAATTACAATTTATTGCTAAATGTTTCAATTCTCTAAGATATTCCGAAATTGATTCTCCTTCCTGTTGAATTCTCTTTAAAAATCTGCATCGCTGTGGTATCACTTTCTTCTTTGGATCCAAATGCAGCTTAATTCTTTGAATGATAGTATCATAGGGTTGATCTTTCATTAGACCAGGAAGAAAATGTCGTTTCCCTGCTTCAAAGTTTCAGAATCTGGTAGCGAGGTAAAAATCAGCACTTTAATTTCCTTCTTCAGATGCCAAAAAGAAATTCTCAAATTTTTGTACAAAAAGATCGAAGTGTACTCTACTGGGCTATAGCATCTAAAAGGTACTATTAATTTTGAACTTGTCATGCTGATCTTTTCTACTCCTTTGTTTTCTTGATCCAGATAGTTTAAAAGATGTAGTTGTTATACTTGCATAGACGCCGTTTTCCTCAGCTTTTTACTGGCTCTGTAGATCCCGCATCCTCGTCGCCACTTTTGTTGTGTCGTAATTAGACGTACAAGAGCTCAAACTTGATCATGGCCAACAACAAATGTCCAATTTATATATACATATATTTTTACATAATGAGGCTTTAAATAATACAAATAATATTCATCTATTTACATAAACAATAGTTAATATATTTCTACAGGTAAACTCCGTACAATTGGTATAAGTGTATAACGAATCAAAAGTTTTTACGAAGGAGTATATTTTATTATTTTATCATAAAAGATACTCCTTCGTAAAAACTTTTGATTCGTTATACAATAGTTAATATATAGCGAGAAGAGTAAAGGACTGAGCACAGATCCCTGAGGTACACCAGCCCATATTCTTCGGTCCTTAGAAAATGTTCCATTGACCCGAACCTTTATCCTTCTTCCCCTTAAGAAGTCTGCAATCCAGATTAAGGTGTTTCCTCTTACTCCGATGCTGTGCAGCCTTTCAAATAATTTCTACACTCGATCAAAAGCTGAGGTCATATCCAGGAATACGGCCGTTGTCTTCTTTGGCGGTTTTTCCTAGAAATATATTATTGATTGACAGAAGTAGAACAGTTTATCAGTTGTGCAGTTTCTGGATCTACGAGGGGTGTCCCATAAGTCCGTGGCCCGACCATGAGAACGAAATCTTAGAAACTAATAAATTTTACCAAATATACCTTAAAGCCTTGGATGAAGATATGTACATTTTTAAGTTTCTACAACTAACCGTTTTTTTTTTTTTTTTGTTATAGGTTCTGAAAGAGGACAAGAAACAGGAATCATCTAAAATGTAAACAAACGAGATTCGTGCTGTAATAAAATATCTTTATAAGAAAGAATTGTCGCCGAAGGAAATCTATGAAGATATGGTGGATACATTAAGGGAAGATGTTCCTTTCTATAGCACAGTAAAAAAAATGGGTAGCTGCGTTTAAATTAGAGAGGATCAGCACAGAAGACGAACATGGACCAGGAAGACCTGTTGAGTCAGTTACTCAAGAAAACATCGACAAGATACATGATTTGGTTATGTTGGACAGAAGAATGCCAGTTCGTCAGATAGAAGAGACCTTGGGTATTCCAAAAACAATAATGGATCGGATCATGAGAGAACACTTGGGCCTCAGAAAGCTTTCTGCCCGTTGAGTTCCCAAACTTTTGACACCCGATCAAAAAGGCTGTAAGGAGAAAGTAATCTTCGGACAATCTTGCGTTATTTGAAGCCAATCCAGAGGAATTTGTTAATAGATTTGTTACCATGGATGAGACTTGGGCCCATCACTTTACACCAGAGTCCAAGCAACAATCCATGCAATGGAGACACTCAGGTTCCCCTTCCCCCAAGAAAGCCAAGGCAGTTCCATCAGCAGGGAAGGTTATGGTGTCTGTCTTTTGGGATTCCGAGGGTGTACTTCTTCTAGACTTTCTGAATAAGGGTCAAACCATCACTGGCGATTATTATGCAAATCTTGCGAAGCAACTACGAGAAGCTATTGAAGAAAAAAGAAGAGGAAAGCTGTCCAGGAAGATTTTTTACCATCAAGACAATGCTCCGAGTCATCGGTCGCTGCAAGCCATGGCTACTATTTATGATTCTGGCTTTGAACTTTTACCACATGCACCCTATTCACCAGATATAGCTCCGTCTGACTTCAACCTATTTACTCATTTGAAAAGATCACTTTCTGGCATTCATTTTAGGTCAGATGAAGAGGTCATTGATGTTGTAACCTCATTTTTTGAGTCACATGAAACATCGTTCTTTTTGGAGGGTATAAAAGCATTAGAACATCGCTGGAAAAAGTGTATAGACCTTAAAGGGGATTATGTTGAAGGATAAATCATAATCATTTTATTAGTCATTTTCTTTATATGTCGGGCCACTGACTTATGGGACACCCCTCGTATAGGCAGTTTGGTAGAAGTTTATTTTATTATTGTTAGTGAGCCAGACTATGAGCCTAGAGTGGATAATTCGTTCTGTTATTTTACAAAGTATGCTGGTGCAAGCAATTGGCCGATAGTTCTTGTATTCCTTGGCATCTTTGTTTGGTTTCAGTATTGGCACTATAATTGATATCTTCCAATTCTTTGGTAGTTTACCAGTTTGCTAGAAATCTTCAGTATTCTTAGGAGTTGATTTTTAGCTTCGTCTCCAAAGTGTTTAATCATTTGACCAAAGATTAGATCATCTCCTGGTGACCTCTTGTATCTAACTTTTCTATTGATGAGTTTAGCTCATTCAGTGTGAAGCCATCTGTTTGTTCGTGTTATATTTTGCAGCTCTTTGTTTTGGATTATGGGAATAATAAATGCTGTCCTCACATCTTGACTCTTTTTTTTCTGTGAACAGTAATTTTTTGTTTGTCATTTGCCCACATCTTATATTATGTCGTGCAGGCCAAAGTGATATAACTTCTCGAATAACACTGGTATACACAATTTTACCCCTTATGTTTAGTTTATCGCTTTTCGCTCATTAGAAGAAATAGCATAAGGAATATTCTCTGTATCCCCCCCCAACTTTAGAAATTTTGCGCAAAAATAATACAAAATGATTTTACTACCACGTTTTTCAACGCAAAAGGTCGATTTGAAAATGATTATTTTTGAGGGGATACATTTCCAAATTTATTTACAGTATAATAAACATTGATAACATTTGACAAACCCATAGGATATTTGGAATAAATTACGACAAATATATTTTTCACTCCCCTCTATATTTAATTTGTTGGATCATGACAAATATCCAGTTAAATAATCAAGTGTCGTCAATTAGTCAAGAAACTACACATTCCTTATAGCAAGAAATCCTATTAGTAGTGCCATCATAATTTTTGGTACTATATTAACATTTTTAAAATCGTGTATTGATATCAGTAGTTATTTTCAATCATTCAATTTATTTCACAAAACTCCATTTAAAATATTAATATTTTTTGCTACATGTTTTAATTTGCATATACCTATTTTACATATCTCAGATTGTATTTAAAAATCGTCAACCATTTCTTCTAACTTTTGGCGAAATGGTGTTTTATTAATTTATCATTTGATATTATTAGGGTTCTTTCCAGGTATTCAAAAAGGAAAAATACGTGTCATTCAGTTATATTTTTCAATTTATCAAACAATTTGGCCGCTGAATCTCTGATTCTGGTAGAGCGCCATCTAGCGAATAAAGTTGTAACTGATATCAATTTCGAATTTTTCATTATTTGCCATAAAAAATCCCATTGCATCCTGAACACAATGGTGTTTACCGCATTGCTCTAGCGCAAATATTCGCGGAGTTATTAATTTTTAAAGTTGTGCGGGACTTTTGGATCACCCTGTATATATATATATATATATATATATATATATATATATATATATATGTCGCATACCTCGCGACATTTGCATGATATTGATTTGTTTTGTATATTTTTACTTGTATATTTGCATGTCCGCGTGAAGCGCGATATCTATATATAGGTCAAAGGATTTTAATAAAGTTAGAGTTTCTACTGATTAGAATCGTCTCATTGTTTCTTCAAACTCGTTCTTTTTGATTGGAACAGTACAACATGGCGCAGCCGACGACAGGACGAAGAAGTGAAGGATCCTCAGGATCGACCATGGAAAATCTCCTCAGGGAAATGGTGGAGCAACAAAGCTTGATGATGAGCATTCTTTGTGGAAATAAGAAAGAAGAATATCTCAGCGAAGAGGATTACTATGAACAAAAAGAATATTTCAAATATTCAGTTGTTGAAGATCTAGACGAAGAAGAAGAGAAAGAAGAGGCAAATATTGAGTCTCTAAAAAGTCTTGAAAAATCTGAAATCAGGACGATGGTGAAGCAGCAACGTTTGATAATGGACTTACTTTTCGAAGTTGAAGAAAGTAAAAAATCTCAAGTTGAGAAAAATTCAGTTGTAGAAACGGAAGAAAGTGAAAAAGCCGAAATTGAGAAAAAATCCGTTGAAGCAGATGAAAGTGAAAAGGCTGAAGTTGAAAAAAATTCTAGTGAAGTTGAAGAAAGCGAAAAAGCTCAAGTTGATAAAAGGTCAGTTTTAGGAACTGAAAGTGCAGAGCCTATTACGAAAGAGGTAGATGTGATTGCTGGTATTGATGCAGATAATGCAGGACTTTGTGATCTTGATGATGCCACTTACACTCAAGCTGGGGAAATTGACAAAGATTCAGAGAATACAGAAGAAATTTCTGATTACATTATTGATGTTCCTATCACTCAAGCTGGGGATATTGACAATAATACAGAGAATACAGAAGAAATTTCTGATTGCATTATTGATGTTCCTAACACTCAAGCTGGGGAAATTGACAAAGATTCAGAGAATACAGAAGAAATTTCTGATTACATTATTGATGTTCCTACCACTCAAGCTGGGGAAATTGATACAGATACAGAGAATACAGAAGAAATGTCTGATTGCATTATTGATGTTCTTAACACTCAAGCTGGGGAAATTGACAAAGATTCAGAGAATACAGAAAAACTTTCTGATTGCATTATTGATGTCCCTGACACCCAAGCTGGAGAAAAAGAACCTACTAAGGAGTCAGGTACTGGCGAAAAAGAACCTACTAAGGAGTCTGGTACTTGCAAAAAAGAACCAAAGCCTGGAACCGGCGAAGAAGCTTTGAGAGAGCTACCTTGTTACGATACTCTATTGGAAACTCTCAAAAAAGGAATCTATTCGTTTCAAACAAGCGGTGAAAAAAGAAATATGAAATTAGGAATATGTGATGCTATTATCTGCCATGGAATAGGTGATTTCGATAAATGCAATCACGCAAGATGTCGTTTGTTAATTTTAAAGGTATTAAAGAAATTAACACGCTGCCAAAAAGTTTGGATTTATGCTAAAGAATTCAGCCAGATGCAAAAAAACATGCTTGATAAATACGACATTGAAATGATGGAAATTTCAGAGATAGAAAGTGGATATTTGCATAGAGGTAAAACAATCTTGTTTCTACCAGGATCTCCTGTAGATATATACGAGGAAGTTGTGAAAGCGAATTGGACAAAGAAAGGACTACGTGACATTGCCATGATTGGAGAGGATGTCTTATCCTTTACTTTAGAGGCCACGAGGTTCTATCGTTACCTGCAGCTACTTCGAACTCAGAAGTGGTATGTCAAAATAGGCAGACCAACTAGACCGAAGATGGAATTACTCGTAGATTGCCTGGAATTGTATTACATCCAACCCTATGACGAGCTCTTCAGGGGTAGAAAGTTAGTCCCAGTTGGAAAAGGCACATGGCCAAAATGTGTTATGAGGGATGTTACTGATAATGGCGGATATTCTGTTTATAGAATTGAACAGATTTCTGAATATAGGAATCCAAATATTGATCATAAAAAAAATTGGTCTTATATTTCTCCTAGAACGAATAAAAAGGAAATAAATATTTTTGATGCTTTGGGAACCTTACAAGGTAGTGCTCAAGCCAATCTTCGTTATCCTAAAGATTTTTGGATTGTTCGTGATTTGGGATCTAGATGTTTTTCAAATATTATTGAAGATAGTGAAAAGAATAATAATTTAGATTTAAATGATATGAATTTATCTCATTTTGTCGTTTTTCATCCTGAATATGGAGGGAAATCTCTAAAGAAAGTATTGGAAAATGGAAAACTTTCGCCAGAACAATTAATGAGCATTCTTTGTCAGATTTGTATTTTGATGAGTCATGCTGGGCAAAACATCGGGTTGGTTCACAATGATATAAGTCCCAGAAATATTCTGATACGACTGACTGCTCAAAAGGTTTTGAACTACGACATTGGAGGAGAGAATTATGAAATCCCAACCAACAACTGCATTGCCAAGTTGAAAGATTTTGAGATATCTGGACTTGTAAAGAATGATAATCCTAATCCGAATGTTTTTTTACGAGAATGTTTCTCAGCTAATTTTGACCCATAATGAAATGCGAGAATTGAACTCTGCTTGTGAAATACATACTGAATTCATTAAGGAGTTAAAGATGAGCTCTCCAGATAGTCGATCTGTTGGGGTGGAAGAGAATATGCTGGACTATAAGGGTGTTTCAGTGTGGAATTACAGGGTATTAGCTCGTAAAAATATCTGCAAGAAACTCTATTCTGATGTTGAACAAGATGCTTACCATTCTCCCGGTAAACTCCTTCGAAAAATTTACAAAACGGCCTCAGATATCTATGGGTTTTCTTTGTATTCCAAAGTGTGTGTTGCTAGTTTGGATCCAGTGCTTACTACGCCACTTAAGAAATTGGCTTTGTATTGTGATTTTGAATATATTGAGAATAAGTCCGAACTTATGAAATTGGATTCAAAAATCAAATTAATTTATGTGAAGAAGTCTGTCGATGGCCATTCCTATAGTTTGCCGAAAATCGAGAATAAATATGTAATTTCCTTTTTGCAAAGTGATTGTGACCAATTATTGCAGCTGAATCACGAGATGGAGATGGCTCTAAAGATAGTCCTATACCTACTAACAATGGAGATTCTACGCTATTCACAAGATGAGCCTTCGAAATGGAGGTTTCTTATTAGCCAACAAAATTTCCTTTACGAGAACTGCTTCAGAATATCATTGGAAGATATGGAAGATAATGTACAAGAAATTCGAATAGAAACTACAATAGAACCCACTAAGGAGTCTAATACTGGGGAACAAGGGCCAGAAATCACTGATGTAACCTCGACCCCCATCAACTGGAAGCAAGATATAGCCATCACCAAGTGGCCGGAGGACAATTTCATCATAGACCACCCGGAGTCCCATCACAGGAGAGATGAGAGGTCATGGAGGGGGAGTCTGTCGCATACCTCGCGACATTTGCATGATATTGATTTGTTTTGTATATTTTTACTTGTATATTTGCATGTCCGCATGAAGCGCGATATCTATATATAGGTCAAAGGATTAATAAAGTTAGAGTTTCTACTGATTAGAATCGTCTCATTGTTTCTTCAAACTCGTTCTTTTTGATTGGAACAGTACAATATATATATATATATGAAAAAACAATAGAAAAAATACGTAAAAGATAAGTGGGTCAGGATAAAGTGGGTCAGGTGTTGATATTAAAAATAAAAAAGGCATCTCCTGACCACGAGCACATGTGGATGGCTTTTCTTGATAAATCAAGAAATTGGGTTGGCCAAATATCACGGAGCAAGCTAAATAAACGTTTAGCTTATTTTTGCTCCACTAGATGGCGCTCTGCCATCTAAAAAGCACCCGACTTTTTACCCGAGTAAAAGTTTGCCTAATGAACATTTGTTAAAACAATTCTAGAAAACATTCAATCCACCTATATATAGATTTATAAACATCTAAAATATTTTTATATGCGTTTAAATATATTTTTGAATTACATAATTCTTTTGTAAACATTTATTAATTTTAAATAAATATTTTCTTCAAATATATATTAATATTGAAATGCCAAGTTTTTTTACAACGTCATTGGAATATTATATTACTAAATCCTTCCATTAAATATTGAGTTTATTATACTTGGAACACATTTTAGTATTTTTACAATTTATAAATGTAATTTCACTAGAAACCGCGAGAGGCGCTGCTTGCGAGTGAAGTAGAAAATTTGCAAATAAAATTGCAAAGTAAATTCATTGCAAATCAAATTCAAACCAGAAATCTTCCCAGTAGTATAATAAATAACTTCCTAAAGTTTCAAGGCGATTGGATAATCTTACCCTTTTAAAAACATTCATCGTGTAAACAAACTAACATTCATCGTGTAAACGAAGAAACTCGTGCAAAATTATTAACCAATCAAATTCATTTATCATCGCGACCAGTGTTGCGCCTAAGCGGTAAAAGGCTGGAACTAACGCTTTTTGGTTTTATATTTTTAAAAAGCACATCAACCTTTTTAGTTTTTTGAATAGCCTATATGTTAAACGAAATATTCAGCTATCTACATGCGAAATTTCATCATGATTTATTCTGTAGAGTTTGCTCAACGCGATAACAAACATCGATTTTGGATTTCATTTTTATAGATTAAAAAACGAAGGAAAAATAAAAGATAAAGATCAGGTGTTGAAATCAACATTAAAAATGACATATCCTGACCAGGAGCACATGTGCTTTACAGAAGGCAGAGCGCCATCTGGTGGAACAGAAATCAACTAAACATTGATTTAGCCTGTTCCCTGATATTTGGCCAACCCAATTTCTTGATAAATCAAGAAAAACCATCCACGAACGCGTTTCGCACTTTTTGGCGCTCGTCAGCGTAGAGTAGGCTGAACCACTGCGACCAAAAATATTTTTTGGTCCCAATGGCTTCCCGAAAAACCAAGAAATGGGTATTTAAGGCCAAACTTAATGTGCTAGGCGTATTTACGCAAGTTTGGCCTTAAATACCCATTTCTTGGTTTTTCGGGAAGCCATTGGGACCAAAAAAATCTTTTTTGGTCGCAGTGGTTCAGCCTACTCCACGCTGACGAGCGCCAAAAAGCGCGAAACGCGTTCGTGGATGGCTTTTCTTGATTTATAAAGAAATTGGGTTGGCCAAATATCAGGGAACAGGCTAAATCAATGTTTAGTTTATTTCTGTTCCACCAGATGGCGCTCTGCCTTCTGTAAAGCACATGTGCTCCTGGTCAGGATATGCCATTTTTAATATTTTTATAGATATAAGGATATGAACAAAATATATTTATTTTATTGAAAAGTAGTGACAGTGGATTTTCTTCTATACTTTGCTTGTTGTACATCCCTCTTGAGTGCCCAGCAGTATTCAGCAAGCATAACGGGACTCCATTTACCTTGGTACCGCTTCTCCATGCTTGATATATCTTGATGAAACCTCTCACCATGCTCATCGCTAACTGCACCAAGATTGTCTGGAAAGAAATCCAGATGTGAATGCAGGAAATGGATCTTGAGAGACATGTTACATCCCAGTGCCTTGTAGGAAAGCAACAGATCATTAACTTTGTCTCGGTAATTTTTAACCTTAACTCTTCCTAAGAAGTTCTTGCAAACGTTTCTAAAGGAATTCCATGCTGCTGTTTCAACTTCATTCAAACTATTTTGAAAATTTCCATCCTGCAGAAATTCTAGAATCTGAAGTCCAACGAAAATGCCTTCTTTAATTTTTGCATCACTTATGCTAGAACATTTTTGCCTTAGGTAGGCAAATCCACTGGCATTTCGATCCCTTGCCTTGACAAAGTTCTTCATTAATCCCAGTTTAATATGTAATGGTGGTGAGTGAATATTTTCGGAATAGATCAGGGGAGGATTTACAATATTTTTTATGTCCTGGAGTAAATATTTAACGCGGTTTGGCCAGCTTTTTTTGATGTGATGCCTTTCCCTATCTCTGCTATTCCACTCACACAGAAAACAACAAAATTTTGTATATCCAAGCTGTAATCCACGCAAGAGAGCAATGACTTTCAAATCGCTGCATATTTTCCAACCGTATCTTTCATATTCTATCTTTTTCAAAAGCAGTTTCATGTTTTCGTAAGTCTCTTTCATGTTGGATGCATGTGCTATTGGCACTGTGGGAACTTATTTCCGTTGTGAAGGAGAACAGCTTTCAAACAAAGATTTGAAGGATCAACGAATAAACGCCACTCTTCTGTATCATGGTCATGACCAAGCGCTTCCATTAGACTAACAACATCATTGAAATATACTAAATCATTCTCTTGTGAAAAGAAGTCTTGAAATTCATCTTGACGCTAGCGAAAAAAGCATACTTGTGTGCCTTTATGCAGCAGATTCCAGCCTTTTAACCTAAAGAGCCTAAAGTTCACTCTGTTTTTTTGGATAAATCTAAATCACGTACGAGGTCGTTCAAATCTTCTTGGGTTAACAAATGAGGTTCAGATGAAGCACCTGCTTCAAAATTTGGGTCATCCGACTGTTGCTCTCGTCTATCTGAATCATTGTCACTAAATATTACATTTTCAGGAGGCTGTGGCATAGGTAAAATATCACTATGAGGAACCGGTCTCATAGAAGAAGGCAAATCTGGATATTCAACTGTATGTCTTGATTTGGATGTAATACCTGTAGTATTTGTCAAACAAAGATAACAGTCTGAAGAATGGTCTTTAGGTTCCCTCCATATCATTGGAACCGCATAAGGCATATGACGTTCACCTTTAATCCACCTGTAAGACGTCGAGTACAAATTGCACAACAATGATGAGGAGTTCAAGTCTTATCTTGGTCACCGACTTTACAGCCAAAATAAAATTGATAGCACTTTTTGATGAGCGATGTAAAGTTTCGCCTTTGAACTTTGAAAGTTAATTCCCCACAAATGTAACAGAAAATATCAGGAATATTAATGCAACGCCTCGGCATATTGACACAGTCTAGTGCACAAGATTTATAAAAGCAAATCGACAGAGAAGAATAAACTGATCACTTCAAATTTACCTGTCAATTCTGATGCAAATCTATTAAACAAATCGTTAGGTTCAATTTAAATATGTATATTAAAACTGTTATTCAGCAAATAGCATTCCAGAGCTTGTCGTTATTTTTGAGTTGAAAGCAAAACAGATTGAATTATAAAGTGAACATATTTAATTAAAATTTCAATAATTTGTTATTTAAATTAATATTTACAACAACAACAACAACAAAAAGCCTTTATTTAAGGTTACTGACCCTATACAGGATTCGCCCGAGTTATGCATAAGAACAAAGCAGTGAGACAAAGGAAACAACGATATAGACAGAAGAAAAAGAAAAAAAAAAGAGAAAAAAAAAACAAGAAAGAGAAATAGGGAAGCAAGAAAAACAACACAAAAAGAGTAGCAGTAAGAAAGTGAGGAGTGAGTGTCACTTGGCCTTCTTCTGAGATATGGACTTGTGGAAACCATAAAACGCCGTAGCAATATACTTATTCTGGGTCATATTGTCAATTATTGATGGAAGTGAAGCACAGAGTTGCCCAGTTTTGAGCATAAGGGTTATTCTTTCTTCCTTCAGAGCAGAGTAATCAAAAATATAGTGAGTGATTTCATTTTTTAGTTTTGAATTACAGAAGGTACAAATCGGGTCCTCACCGCAGAGCATCTTGGTGTGGTTTTCTCTAAAAAAACTTGAAAGTATTCTAACTTGTGCGAGTAGTCTTACAACCGGGAAAGGAAAATCCCTTAAAAGGTGTCCCTCCGTCATGAAAGATATGTGAATGTCTTTGTAGTGAGAGTATAGTTTAGATTTATCCATTCTTGTAAGGTCGTTTTGTATAGATTGGTCTGCCGCTGTTTTTAAGAGCCCTGTATTAAATTAATATTTATGATTCTTAAAGAGCAAAATTCAATTAATAACAAATAAAATGAAGCTTTTGGCTCCACATATCAACTCTTGTTGTCAAAAATAAAGCGCTAGCTTACTTAAAAAATGCTTACGTAACATTTTCTGCATTATTACTGTATATACCAATTTATAGAAAAAAATGGTTATCCTGCAAGAACTATGTGGATGGAAAACTTCTGATTTCATTTTTGAATTCAGCATGAAAAGTTACATTAGAATCAACATCAGGTTTTCTCCTGCAAAAAAAAGTTTTTTTTTTGTAGACCTGTGTTATTTGTCACTATCACGACATTACCCTGTTACAAGGATAATTTTCGCGCTACCACAATCAATGATAATAATTTTAAAAAAGCAATTTTATATCTAAATTAACATAGGTGACACGCATTTTTTTTAGAAATATACTGTGATTTCTCCCTGAGAAACAATATCTTCAAAATCACAAGTAGAAAAATAACTCTTCTTCCCCAAAACAAGTTATAAATAAAGATCCCGTCCACTTCCCCGCAAGTAGCTAAATTTTGCCTCCGCCCTCCAAACTTATTAACACCGTTAAATTTCAACATAGTTACACTCCCTCGTCTCTTCATTCTACATGCTTAATTAATAATCATCCACACATCTCTCTCAACAAACTCCACAACACCCTCACGCATAACTTTTTCCAATTGGCAACAATTACTAGCGCGCGACTTAGCAACAAATCAATCTCGAGCCAAACAAGCTCCATATCGTCGCCACTAACCGTGCCACATCCACTAACAGTCTAATAATTCTCGATATGTGTTCGAACAACCACCACCCATGACTCTAATAAAGTTGTTATTCATGGTGAAACAGGTTAGAGTTTGCACAAAAACAACGACTTCACGTGACACCTTTCCATTCAATTCACTTCACAATTGTCACACGGCAACACAACAAAACTTTTTTTCACTTAACAGGCCAAAGACGCCTTCATGCCTGTGACACATCTCACCCTAAAGCGTGTCCACGTTGAAAGTCGCACTTTCACACATTTCTAGTCTAATTTACTAATAGTTTTACTAATTCCGCAATAACGTCGAAAAACAAAGACACGAACACCTAGAAAACTATATATTTCCAATAGACCAGAAAATTGCCAACCTCAACAAAAGAAGAGAGAAAAAGCAAGTTTTAAGTAAATGACAAAAATAACAAGCATCCCGCGGAGGAAGAGTGACCCCCCAGTAATAGGATTCCCAAGTAGCTATTTCAGTTACATATCCCCCGTCCAACGTCCTCCCTCCCCTCACAAAGTAATCATCTTGGACCCTATTTTAATGATCGCCATTTTGTAACACGTATTTCACACTAACCATTTATATTCCTCGAGAATCTCACAAACTCCTTAACCAACCACACTTTACAATATCAAACATTTTGCATGTTAATTGATATCACAATACAAAACTTTTTAGTAACTAATCCAACCAATAAATTGCGCTTCTGAAATTTCGATTTATAAAACTCAAACACAGCGCATAACAATTTCTTATTTGAACAATACATTAATTCTACAACATATTTCACTGTATTCCTAAAAACCCAGCGTCTAAACAAATTTTATTATTCAACCATTAGAAAAAAATGTACAGCTGCCAAACAGTTGTATATCGCCATTATGCGATAACCAACGTGACCTCATTAATTATAAAAAGCTTTACTAACAATCACCAATTAAAACAATTTGGTTAAGTATAATCTAGACTTTATAATGCAAAAGAGAAACCGTTCTCTACATATCACCATTTTGGACAAACGAAAAGATAATTTCATATATTCCCAGCTTCAGAGAGTCATAGAAACACCGATATTTACCAAAGGGATATGATCTAGTTACACACCACAGAGAAATACTTTTTGTCCAATTCCACTATCCAACATTTATCTAATCATTAAAATGATATTTAATTATATTATAATTTTTGTATGAAATCTTGTGTGAATATTATTTTTTTTTACTTTTCAATTATTTAATCAATTTTTAAAATTCAATATTATTTCAAAAAAAGACTTTAAACAATTTTACTTTTATTTTTATGATATTATTTTAGTATTTTAAACATTTGTTTGTAGTCAAAAATAATTTTTATCCTTTATTATTATTACTTTATTTATTACATGTTTGATTTTGTAACTTTAACTTTTTTACCCGCAATCATATTTCTATTTTTTTTATTCAATATATTTTATATTTGTTTTCATACCTTTATAATATAATTATTTTTATCATTAACTATCGGGCATCCACAGCAATTGCTTACAACAAACTATTTTTCTATCCACTTCAGTGTACCTTTCACTATCTATTTCAGCCTTTGCTTCACATCAACGTAAAAGCACGACAGTACTGCTTGACTTTTTTTTTTAATTTCGTAATTTCAACAAACTTTTTAAACAAAGTTCCCCAGATTTAAAAATCCCAACTTCTGGCCTGAACAAGCTTCAAGAGTTAATTTCAATCATCCGCAGAGCACAATCAACAACGCATGCGCAAAGCGTTCACTTTTTTTTCAACTTTCAACTTTTTTTTTCAGCTCTAGCGGACCACAATCAACTTTTGATTTCTAGTCAAGTCAGATCACCAACTGTCGCTACAACAATTCTACTTATCGCAATGGCTCTACACCACCCCTTCCCATTATATTAATGAGCAACTTTTTCCTTCAAAAACTTTTAAACCAATAACCCTAAAATTGTGACAAAACACTATAACATTTATACAGGATCGCAAGTGAAACATTGCTTAGGAAGACGCTCAATTATATATCCTCGCTTTGCACCTGGATCTAAGTATTTGGTTGCATGTGTAATACTTACAATAACATATTCTTCACCCACTAACCCTTTCCAGCGCCCGCCAATAATCTCGTAGAATGTCAATTTTTTTATATTTAATCATCGTTTTATTTTAATCGTCATTGTTTTTTAAAATCAAACAAAGGGTTTATCTGAAAATAATATTTTTATATATACAAAAATATATAACTTTTTAATTGAACAAGTTTTATTTTAATATTTTCAGATATATTCAAACGAATCATCTTGTTATAACCCTTTTTAACCCTCACAGTTTAAATTAATTAAAAGAAATTTTAATTACTTACCTGTGTTAGAGAGGCTTTACCCGTTTAAACCTGGATAAACCCTTTCACTCCCGGGGCCCATCTATGGTAATTTAAACCAACAACCACATATTGTGTATAATATAACAAGTTTTTATGTTGTATAATAGGAACACATCTATAAATAATTATACGCATGATTGATATGTGTAATTACATCATCATATGTAATGTACTTTGTACAGACTGAGAATAAATAAATAAAACTCTGTAATAGATTAAGAATTGAGCTAAAGCAAGAGATTGAGATAGAAGTCAAACAACGAGGCCTAAAGATAGGAAACTGTCAGGGCGTTGCCAGTTTACAATGATCTCTTCCGATCCACGCCCTTGTAGTATCCGCTGAAACCCAATACTTCCTCTCACAAAGATATATAAGCCTCTAACAGGGCCAGAAATAAACAGTCACTTCACCATCAGCGTGAGCCCTCGTCGGTTATGTCCAAGGTCCACCTCATCGACCATGTAGAACAGTAAGAACTCTTCTATCTCCATCTTTCGCTCCTAGCTCGACTTTTATCTGTTCACGGAACTTTCCTAGTACAACTGTTTCTTCTCGTTTTTGTGTATGGACATTCCCAAGCTTTCCACTCTACCTGGACCACGACTGCCTGTACTCTGTGAGAACTTTTAAAAGTCTTCCAAGGTGCAGAGAGGTACTGGAAAACTCTCCACGCCCTGACTGTCCCTCTCGGTTACTACAGGTTTGCCTCTCTCGGTTACCACACCACAGCGAGAGACCCTCAGGATATCACATAAAATAAAATGTCAGTATAGCAAGCTATTATTGAACGATAAAGTAGAAGTAAATATAATTTATATGAAAGATAGTTGTAATAGAGAATGAGTAATTATAATTGAAAACTATTACTACAAGGTGGGATCAATAAATAAGGTGAATTATAATTTATTAAAAAAAATAAGAACGATATTAAAAATTAGAACTTGATTTATTCAAAATAATCACCTTGGCTTTCTATATATCGTCTCCATCGTTCTGGCAACTTGTAATAACCCTCCTTATAGGCCCTCTTAGGAAGCATGTGAAAAAAATCTTGCACCACTTTCTGGACATCTTAATCTGAGTCAAATCCCTTTCCCTTTAACTCCTTCTTTAGTATTCCAAAAAGGAAATAGTCAGAGGGGGCTAGGTCTGGACTATAGGCAGGATGTTCTAAAACTTCAAAACCTAATTTAATGATTGTAGATACAGTTTTACATGATGTATGCGGCCTTGCATTATCATGAAGGAGGAGAACACCTTTACTAAGCTTCCCTCTTCTTTTGTTTCTTATACCGGGCTTTAGCTTATTTACAAGAATGTCACAATAAAGGTTGCTGTTCATACGTTGCCTTGAGGATAACAAAATCAACATCCAATGTCCATCAACATCCCAAAAATTGTTATCAAAACTTGACCGGCCGAACGTTGAGACCTAAGGAACATGTAATTCGTCCATTTTTGAACTCGTTAACCCATTTATAAATGTATTTTTGAGACAAACAAGACTCACCATAGATATTTTTCATTTTTTGGCATATTTGAGATGTTTGAATACCTTCTGCATTCAAGAAACGAATAACTGCACGTTGTTCAAGCGTGGTGCAATCCTTCAAGGGAGCTTCCATTTTAGTTTATTTATAAGTCTCGCGCCGCGTGTGGGAAAAAATAACAGAACACCTTAAATAGTCTCTCGATGTTATATTTTAATATTCTGTGGTTTAAATTATTTTTGCTTTTTTAATTTTTAAGAAATAAGATAATTCACCTTATTTATTGATCCCCCTTTGTATTAATAGTAATAATTTATAGTAATATTATAATAAATAGTAATAATTTTATAATTCGTTTTTAATTTTCATTACTCATTCTATATTACAACTATTTTTCATATAAATTATATTTAATTCTACTTTATCGTTCAGTAATAGCTTGCTATACTGAAATTTTACTCTCAATTTGACATAAAAATTTTCTATAACTTTCTTTAAATATTATAAAACCTTTTTATATACTAGACGAGTGACCTGGGCAACGCCCTGGGCTTACCCAAAGCGTCTGTGAAGACACATTAAGAGTTCAGATAGTTTTAAAATATTAAAATACTTTACCACAATTTTGTTTTTATTTTAAAATGCTAGCTTTCAAGCGATAATCGATCTTCAACGGGCTTTAAAAAAAAACATCGACTATATCTTACAAGATATATCTACAAATACATACGCGTGCAGCGTGGATATTTTCAACTGAAATTTTGAAATTGAAATGTAATTTAACAATGTTATGGAATATGTCTATTCACGTTTTTAGAACAGCCAGAACTTATGAAATTGATCTATTGATTTCTTCTAAGATATCTAAGGTATTGTGATGGTAAATCTATCTTCCTCTCTGTTTAAGCTATTATATTCATTAGATATGAGAGACTCTAAAAGTAATCGTTAAAATTTGTTCTTAATATTCTTGTAGTGTGTGGCATTTGGTTTTTTCATGTTGAATTGATGACCGGTATGAGCAATATGTTGATAGATCATAGAATGTTAGTCTTTAGTTTTGATATTTTTATTGTGTTCATTAAGTCTAACCCCGTCTCACCTATGTAGGTAGCATTGCAGTCTTGGCATTGGATTGAGTACACTGAATTGGTTTGAAGTTTGGGTTCAAGTTGTTTTTCAGATTTAGTTACAGGATTTCTAAGAAGTTGACCTCTGGATTGATGGTTACTGAAATAAGTTTGGATTCCTTGTCTGCGAAGAACATGTGCTATTTTCTCATTACATTTTGAATAAGGTAGGATGCATTTGTTTCTATATACCTTAGCTGTTCTTTGTTGCGAGGCGTTAAAACTCTGTATATTGATAAATTGAGTAGAATAAACTTTTAGGCTAAGGTTCTTAGAGATATTGAAGCGGGGCAGCAAAAATGGAGAGAATAAGTGGGCAAGCCAAGAAAAGAAGGTATGCAGGGGCCCCTCCAAAAGGAAGTGTTGATTGACAAATTCCAGAGAAGGAGGCGGCAGATAGACAGTCCAGCTGGTGTCGTCGTGAAGGAAGGAGCCGAGATAGCGGCCGGCCTGAAGGGGGTTTGTGAGCCGAGAAGAAATGGCAGTCTGGGGGAGGAGAGTCGGGTGACATCAGCGGCAAGGAGAAGACGTGGCGACTTGCCTCCGGGCGTGTGGATGATCATGCAAGGTGGTGCCAGGAGAGCCTGAAATCGGAGCGGCCTACATGTCCAGGCTGGACTTGAATAGTGTGGAACGGGAGGTTTCACAAGAGGACATCCACGGCGCCAAGGATACTTCTGACGGGGAGTTGAAGGCAAGTCCCACCCATTGTATTCCTTCTGTTAGTGAGACATAATAGAGCGCTAACTTTAGCTGCAATCCTTTCGAATTAACGTGTGTATCTTTGTGGCATCCTGAGTAGACAAAGTACACGAACAACGTCGGGGTACGACGCAACAATATTTTATTTTTCAAGCTTCTTAAAAGCAGGCAGGGAACAATGGGTTTGAATAATTTTAGTAAGCGTTTAGACAACTGTTATTTTATGTCTTATTGGATTGTATTATCTGAAGTGCAGATATGAAGGTTTTAATTTTTTTATAGCATTCAGAAGTATGGTATCTTTCATGAGTTCTAATTACAAGAATATCCAGTTATGGTAATACTTTTAAAATACAATATAACGCGGCTGATGATTGTAAAACGAAAATTAAAATTATACCGCGAATCTTTCTTTTAAAAATCGAAATTTATTTTCAAAGAGAAATAGCGACATTCCTAACTTTGAGGATGAGGTATGGAAAGGTGAAACATGAAGAGTAATGGAGAACGGAAAAATAAAAAGTGTCCAGGGGCGGGAATCGAACCCACACCCTTCTGCTTACCGGGCAGGTGCCTTGTCCACTCGGCTACCCTGGACGTATTTTTCCGTTCATAACTTATATTTAAAGTAACATTTAAAATACAATATAACGCGGCTGATGATTGTAAAACGAAAATTAAAATTATACCGCGAATCTTTCTTTTAAAAATCGAAATTTATTTTCAAAGAGAAATAGCGACATTCCTAACTTTGAGGATGAGGTATGGAAAGGTGAAACATGAAGAGTAATGGAGAACGGAAAAATAAAAAGTGTCCAGGGGCGGGAATCGAACCCACACCCTTCTGCTTACCGGGCAGGTGCCTTGTCCACTCGGCTACCCTGGACGTATTTTTCCGTTCATAACTTATATTTAAAGTAACATTTAAAATACAATATAACGCGGCTGATGATTGTAAAGCGAAAATTAAAATTATACCGCGAATCTTTCTTTTAAAAATCGAAATTTATTTTCAAAGAGAAATAGCGACATTCCTAACTTTGAGGATGAGGTATGGAAAGGTGAAACATGAAGAGTAATGGAGAACGGAAAAATAAAAAGTGTCCAGGGGCGGGAATCGAACCCACACCCTTCTGCTTACCGGGCAGGTGCCTTGTCCACTCGGCTACCCTGGACGTATTTTTCCGTTCATAACTTATATTTAAAGTAACATTTAAAATACAATATAACGCGGCTGATGATTGTAAAACGAAAATTAAAATTATACCGCGAATCTTTCTTTTAAAAATCGAAATTTATTTTCAAAGAGAAATAGCGACATTCCTAACTTTGAGGATGAGGTATGGAAAGGTGAAACATGAAGAGTAATGGAGAACGGAAAAATAAAAAGTGTCCAGGGGCGGGAATCGAACCCACACCCTTCTGCTTACCGGGCAGGTGCCTTGTCCACTCGGCTACCCTGGACGTATTTTTCCGTTCATAACTTATATTTAAAGTAACATTTAAAATACAATATAACGCGGCTGATGATTGTAAAACGAAAATTAAAATTATACCGCGAATCTTTCTTTTAAAAATCGAAATTTATTTTCAAAGAGAAATAGCGACATTCCTAACTTTGAGGATGAGGTATGGAAAGGTGAAACATGAAGAGTAATGGAGAACGGAAAAATAAAAAGTGTCCAGGGGCGGGAATCGAACCCACACCCTTCTGCTTACCGGGCAGGTGCCTTGTCCACTCGGCTACCCTGGACGTATTTTTCCGTTCATAACTTATATTTAAAGTAACATTTAAAATACAATATAACGCGGCTGATGATTGTAAAACGAAAATTAAAATTATACCGCGAATCTTTCTTTTAAAAATCGAAATTTATTTTCAAAGAGAAATAGCGACATTCCTAACTTTGAGGATGAGGTATGGAAAGGTGAAACATGAAGAGTAATGGAGAACGGAAAAATAAAAAGTGTCCAGGGGCGGGAATTCATGTTTCACCTTTCCATACCTCATCCTCAAAGTTAGGAATGTCGCTATTTCTCTTTGAAAATAAATTTCGATTTTTAATGGTAATACTTTATTGCTTTCAGTTTCCATAGCAAATTTAATGTGGCTATTATACTTATGCAATGTTTCCAAGATCAAAAGCTCATCCTCGTGGTGATATTCACAAAATATGTCATCAACATATCTCCACCACATTTTTATTCTCATATTTTCTGGTCATTGATCCATTTATCCAGTCTGCTCGTGACCACTTCAGCTGCTACCAGAGATAAAGGACTGCCCATGGGGACTCACATATTTTCTGATAAAGCTTCTCTTCGATGGTAAAGTTCAGATAGTGGCCTAAAAATAAAAATGTGATTATTATGATTTCTTAGAAGCAGAATTTCAAGTAAGGTAATATAAATACTTTCAAGCAAAAAAAAATATAGATTTAGGCAGATACGCACACGGATAAATCCTGGGTATCTAAAGTAGATCCCCAATGAAAATTTCTACAGGAAAGTGATTCTGATTATACAAGTATATTGTCACAGAATAATCTGTGGTGGTCTACTCGGTTTATCATCATTAGTCACGTGACGCTACGTCAGCATTTTATTTGTAAATATATATTTTTAAATATCTCTCAGTTTTTTTTTTTTAGATTGAAAATAATCGTAAATACTTTCCTTATTGAAATAAATTTGTTTTATGATTACTCGTTCTGGTCTCACTTACAACATTTATATGGACCAATCGAACATTGAAATGAAGCCAACTACCCAGGACAGTGTAACATCTGGTGGAGACGCTGGACCTGATCCAGTATTCGTTAATGGAAATATCACCGTCCGAAAGTACGACGGGAACGAAGATCCTCTGGAATGGATTGAAACCCTAGAAGAAATGGGATTCATCTACAAATGGGCAGATTATATCATCGCCCGATATGCTGCCATGAACTTTGTGGGTAGAGCCAAGACTTAGTATGACTTGTACCAACCAAGTTTCAACAAATGGGAATCTTTAAAAGATCACCTTATCCAAAACTTTTCTACAAAGAACAATAAGGAAGTTCTCAGATTGAAATTGCATAGAATGCAAAACTGGAACGAGTCAGCGATCAGATATTCAGAAGAGATACTTCTATTGTGTAATGAGTTCGACTCATTAATGGAAGAGAAAGAAAAAATAAATTCGTAGTAGGTGGGTTGAAAAAGGAATATTCATTAACCCATATAGGGTTGACACATACCGATTCAACAGAAACCCTTTTGAATACTTAAAAGAAACTGGACTCATTCGAGAAATAATACAAAGAGAGAGTAGAAAAGAGCAAACAAATATTCAGGCCGAATCCCCAGAGTAACTCATATTATCCTCGACCAAGAAGACCCACAGCCGAGAAGACAAGACGTTCAACTAAGAAAGCAAGACTTCCAACCAAGATAGCAAGACTTCCAGCTAAGACAATTTCAAGATAAGCCAACTTTTAGTAACAATTATCAACACAAACCTCCCCTAAATACTCCCCAAGAACAAATTACCGCTCACAAAATTATGAAGCAAACACGGATAGAAACCACAAGAGAACTAGAACTGAGGGTGGAAGGCCAATATGTTTCAAATGCAATAGCCAGGACACATTGCTAGATACTGTCGAACAAAAAGTTTTAAAATTATATACACCCCTCACACACAAGGAAACCTGCCCTTAATCTCTAGGACCGACGATAATAACTACGAACAGATAAACCCGGAACAGGTTCCCAATCCGAATACCTATGCCGATATTTGTGCAGAACCCTGCATATAGCTACGCATAACCGATAAGTAGTCCTAGAAGATTAAACTAATCGACGCGTCTGAATCGAGAAAGCAAAGCACAAGTCGACCTTCAATAATATTTAAAAATTAGACTCTAAATATTAGATTCAAGTGTACGTGAAAGACTTCGGATTTTTCAATGCTTTGGTGGACACAAGCGCAGACTTGTCAGTGATCGACATTATTACTGCAGAAAAAATAGGAGCCAAAATTAATAAATTCAACAGAATTTGCCCTGGTTCAGATGGAAAAAATCTTTATATCATCGGAAATATAGAAATTGAGAGATCAAAATTGATGACGAAGCTTTTTCTCATACGTTTGTCGTAATGAATTCTAACTTCAAAACGCTTATCCTGGGAAGAGAATTGTTGAAAATAATTAAAGCGAAAATTAATTGTGAAAACGAACAAAAAGACTATAATATAAATTATGAGAGAATCCAAAAATTTAGAAACAAAAAAACATAAAATTAAGAAACAGAATTTGCTATTATTTCTGGACTTTCCGCCAAACTGGTTAAAGTAGGAATTGAAGCGATGACGGCGAATATCTTATTGAACAAAATAATAAGCTGATTCAAACTAATAATCTTAGAATAGCTAGGCGCTTAATCATTGTGAAAAACAAGCAATCTCCTGCTTAGATAACAAATACCTACTGAGTTGAAACCGCGCACAGACAGATATTGTATTTATAAAGACAGATATATGCCTTATACGTGGACTCACCAGGGTGTCTGCAAAGGAAAAGAGCAAAAGTAAAAGCTTATTATATTTATTGACAAAAATGAAGATGATATATACACTAAAACTTTATTAAGACCACATTATTCTTATAAAAGTAACTGATATATTGAGAATCACAACCTGCCTTTCATAAGTGGAGAGTGTAGCCTATGATAGGTGTATTTATGTATAAATAAGAAGTTCCCTCGCGGTGATACCTTAATGCCAACATTACGTTTGGTAACCACCAGGATGCTATCCAGAGAAAACTACTGAAATTGTGGCCTCCATATCACCCATGTTTACATCCGCATGGACGTTTTCCCCGGCCGTTCATTCAACCGCTAGATTAGCCATTTCAAAGGTCTCTCAGATAGGCCGGCGCCGTCAGGATATGTATTGCAAATGTCAGAACTGTACTCTTTGCATCCATAGTAGCGTCGCTTCTCCAACGCCATTCAACCTCAGTTCTTATGGAGAACTAAACCAGTTTGGAACTAAATCCTAAATGTTTCATGTCATATCAGGTTTCAAAGTATTCTCAATCCCAGCGTCTTAAATATATTACACCTTTGATAGTATTAGGGAGAAGGTTGAAAGTTAGTGCCAACCGCCTTCTTAATAGGTTCACAACTTATTCGATAGGATTAAGACAGGCTGAATTCAGGCTGTATCAAGCACTTTAAACAATGTGTCTGCCATGGCCGTCGGATTGAGTCATGCAAAAGAGACTATATCTTTCTAAAAATATGGCGAACCCTCAATAAGAATGGCTCCTCTTGGATAGAAAATATCCGTTTTTTTATGGCTTGATATTTCGACGATATGAACGTTAGTATTTTTCAAAATCTTCTGAATTAGAAGTAAAATTATATATGTGTGAAAAACAATAAAAGCGTATTTACGCAAATTTGGTCATAAATACCCATTTCTTGATTTCTCAGGAAGCCTCTGGGACCTAATTTTGGTCGTAGAGGTACAGTCTGCACGACGCTGACAAGGACCAACAGCCCGAAACGCGTTCGTGGCTGACTTTTCTTGATTTATCAAGAAATTGGGTTGGCCAAATATCACGGAACAAGTTAAATAACGTTTAGTTTATTTTTGTTCCACTAGATGGCGCTATTGTGCAACACATTTTTGTATAAAGATCCATTTTTTAATTTGAGTCTTCAACCCAAATTAACGAAAAGGCTGGTACTGTCCATGGTTCAGCGGATATTTGATCCACTTGGATTTTGCGCTCCAGTATTCTTGCCACCAAAGTTGTTACTGCAGCGATCATGGGGGCTGAAACTAGGTTGGGATACACCTCTACCCGAAAGTATGGCCCAGGAATTTCGAACCTGGTTGGATCAAATAAAATTCATAGAGTTAATAAAGATACCGAGATATATGTGGAATGATCTCATTTTCCCTACAGAAGTTCATATCTTTTGTGACGCTAGTCAAATAGGCTATGGAGCTGTAGCCTATTTAAGGAGCGAAACGGGACGAGAAAATACTCTAACTTTGATTTGGAGCAAAGTCAGATTAGCTCCTATGAAGAGTATTACGATCCCTCGCTTGGAATTAATGGCCATGGTACTAGGAGCTAGACTAGCCAATGCAATCCAAGCTGCCTTGAAGAGAAAAGGTGAAACAACTCTTTGGTCTGACTCTACTACCGCGCTAAGTTGGATAAAGAAAGAAATTGAGTGGAGAGTTTTCGTGAGAAACCGAGTCAGAGAAATACAGGCCACTACCAATTTGAACGATTGGAGGTTCGTTCCTAGTCAGTTGAACCCGGCCGATCTTCTGTCTCGAGGTTGCCCTCCAAGCCAGTTTGTGCAAAGCAGATGGTGGGAGGGCCCCGAATGGTTGAAAAAACCTAAAGAATTCTGGCCCAATTCAGAGTTCTCGATAAATCCAAAAGAAATAAAGGTTGAAGAAAACATTATGAAAACCAACATTAATTTGAACATCGATTATAAAGACTGGTTACTGACAAGGAGGTCTAATTACTCTCTCAACATCAGGGTAATGTCCTATGTTTTAAGATTTTTAGGGAAACTTAAAAAACAGTCAACTGAAACAGGACCTTTGAAAGTTTCAGAATTAGACTTGGCAGAAAAAAAGCTTATTCGAATGATTCAGGAGAAAGTCTCCATAGAGAAATCGAATGCAACCAAGAGTTTTAAAATATTAAAAAACACTGACGGACTTTGGTGTGTAGAAAGCAAACTTTTACATGGACAGGTCCCAGAAGAATTTAAAACTCTTATCATTCTACCAGGCGACCATCCCTTCGTAGAGCAACTTATATGGGAAGTGCACCTGAAGAATGGACATGTAGGGGTGCAATTCATTTTATCAAAGCTGAGAGAGAAATTTTGGATAATCAGGGGAAGGAAAACCAGTAAGTGCATTGCTTGCAAGAGACTTAAAGAAAAGTCTCTGCAAAGACCAATGGCAGCTTTGCCAGAAAACAGAATCGGACTGGGCAAACCCTTCCAAATTACAGGAGTTGATTTATTAGGCCCTCTTCATTTGAAAGAAGGTGGGAAAGTGTGGGTAGCCGCCTTTACTTGCGCCGTCTATCGCGCTATTCATCTGGAGTTGGTGAAGAGTTTAGAGACAGGAGTCTTCATGATGGCCCTCCATAGGTTTATTTGTCGGAGAGGGCGCCCCGAGAAAATATATAGCGACAATGGCACCAATTTCGCAAAACTTAATAGAATATTCAAGAGATTGGATTGGACTAGAATTGAAAGGGAAACCTCAATTAAAAGGATACAATGGATTTTTATCCCTCCTTCTGCTCCTTGGTGGGGAGGATTTTGGGAAAGAATGGTTAGGACAATAAAGGAAATGTTGATAAAGATGCTAGGTCACAGGAAGCTGAAATATGTACAACTGCAGACTGCCCTTTGTGAAATCGAATCTATCATTAATAATCGACCCCTCACTTATGTCTCTGAAGACGACAATGATCTAAAACCGTTAACTCCTAATGAGTTTTTACAAAATGGTCCAGAGTCTAGCTTTCCTGAATTTGAAAATTTAAAGCCAGAAATGTTGCACACTAGATACAGAGAGTTAGGTCAACTGAAGAGAGAATTGAAGCAGAGATTCATAAAGGAATATTTAGGCGCGCTGATTCAGAAATCCGAAAATATTGATAGGAGACAGTTGAAAGTAGGAGACGTTGTACTGATCGGGCAAGAAAATCTTAAAAGAATGTTTTGGCCTAAAGGGCGAATAGTAAATCTCATACCAGGAAAAGATGGAATAGTGAGAGTGGCCCATGTTAAAACATCCACAGGAACCTTGATCAGGGCTCTACAACGCTTACACCCTCTTGAAATATACTCGAATGTTAAGACGATTCAAATGGACAATTCAAAGACCGAACCCCAATCTGAAACATTTTTAGGAAATAGGCCCAATATTGAATCCAGGGACTCTAGAAATAGATATGGTAGGGTAATCAGAAAGCCTGCAAGGTATGACTCGAAGGACTAGTGAAAGTACCTGTATGAGAAAAAAAAATGTAATATGTGTATTCTTTTATGTGTATTTTATCTAATGTAATAGGCATATCTACTCTTGTGTGTATTGTGTATTTATATGCTCTTTTGTCTTATACTTAATTTTGACTTCTTTCAGAGCAAAATTTTGTGGGAGAATGTTAAAACTATTTTACCGAGCATTACTTTTGTACATAGAATGAAAGACTTAGGTGAAGGGAGACGAGGGGAAACTCCCAGCTGGAACCGATCAGGACAAAGGTCGGTCGATGCTCGAGTCAAGTGGACGTCTGGAATTTGTTTTGGTTGTTCTGCAAGCCCCGGGACGGGGGCCATGTGGCGTCATCTTTTTTTTTTCTTAGTTGGAAGCAGCGGACCAGGCGGAGCAGACGCGCCTGAGAAATATCCTATAAGCAGCGTCTTGTGGACGGAAAGACGTCCGAGAAGTATCCTACAAGCAGCGTCTTGTGGACGGAAAGGACGCCTTGGAGTATCCCACAAGCAGAGTCTCGTGGACGGAAAGGACGCCTTGGAGTATCCCACAAGCAGAGTCTCGTGGACGGAAAGGACGCCTTGGAGTATCCCTCAAGCGGCAACTTGAGGACGGAAAGGACGCCTTGGACATCGCACGAGCCGCGACAAGAGGAAGTCAAGCGAGCGACGGTGCTGCCAACCGAGGTACTGTGTGAACACAAAGCTCGACACCCCCCTGCCAATTATTTTTATATCCCTTCCCTAAGATTAGTTAATTTTACTTTTTTTTGCTTAACCTTGTTTCTTGTTTTTTATGCATAATTCTTTATATATAAGTATAATTTTGCTCAACCTTTTTTCTTATTTTTATGCATAATTCTTTATATATAAGTATAATTTTGCTCAACCTTTTTCTTGTTTTTTTATCCATAATTCTTTATATATAAGTATAATAGTTTTAGCCCTTTTTAATTTTTAAATAAAACCTTTTATTATACTGTGTAAGTGTGCATTTATTTCCCCCATTGTTTTTCCTTTCAATCGATCACCCTTTTTTTTTTTTTTTAACGAACACGAACATATAGTGTAGATAAATTATCCATTAATGTGGATACGTTTTTTTGTTGTAGATAAAGGCATATTTATCGTGAATAAAGTGTTATTTTTAGGGATAAATTAGTCATTGTTTTGGATAAACTATTCCTTGTTGTTGATGGAGTTTAATTGTTGCGCATAAAGTAATCGTTAATATGGATAAAGTTTAATGGTTGCCGTTAAATAATTAATGTTGAAAAGATTAATTTGAATTGATGGGATAGAATTTCGATGTTTGCGGATAAAATAGTAATTGTTGTGGATAAGTTTCAATGCTGCTGGTAAAATTTATTATTTTGGATAATTGTATAATTGTTGTTAAAAAGGTTTCATTGTTTTGGATGAAGATTCATTGTTAGGGATAATGTAGTCATCTTTCAAAATAAAATGTTATTGTTGCGAGTAAATAAGTCATTGTTTTGGAAAATAGTCATTGCGATTAATAAAGTTTCTTTGTTGCATAAAAAAATCATCGATGTAATAAAGTATTCAATGTTGGGGATATATTTATTGTTTGAGATGAAGTAGTCATTGTTAAAGATAAAGTAGCCATGGTGTGGATAAATTAGTCATTGTTGTGGATAAAGTTACTTGTTGTGGGTGATGGTATAATGGTTGGGAATAGTCATTGTTTTGGATAACGTATAATTATACGTTTTAATTGATACAGATAAAGAAGTTATTGTTTTGCAAAATAATCATTGTTGTCTCGATAAATATTTATTGTTGGAGATATGCATCCATGCTGTGGATAAAAAAAAGCTTCATTTTTGTTGTATTCCAATTGATTACACACAGCGCTCAACGTTAATTATTGTTTAATTAACTACAAGGTAAAGGGATTATATATAGATTAAAAAGTAAATATGGGGAAAAGAAAAAGTCAGCGATGGCGAGACGCCGCTTGCAGAGGGAAGACATAAACAGGAAGTGAGTCAGCTCCAGGGTTGCCGAGAAGCCAACCGTCCGCGGTCACGGTCCAACAAACTCCTCCCTCGAAGTGATCCCTTCTTTATGGATTACTTCGCCGTCCATAAGTCTCGAACGATGAAGTTCGTGTAGGTTTCTCCCCAGTGGCTTGGTCAAAATGTCCGCTAGGTTTCTTCCACTTGTTTACTTCAGTACTGAGGAGTTCAGCTGAGTTCTGAGCATTTCTCTGGTTCCTTAGGATCATTGGATGAGATCGAGTAAGAGAAGGCTTTACAGTATCTTCATTATGGCTGTCCTCTTCTGTAGGTATCACGTCTTCTTGATCTAATAAAGACACTGGATTCTCTTCAATCTCCCGTTGAGTCCCATAGCTGTAGTGTTCAACTGATGGAAGCACCTCCCGGTTGCTGTCGTTCCTCGATACATCACTCTCTTTGAAGACACAGTCCCGAGATTCCACCACTTTCTTCATCTCAGGAATCCACACTCTGTAGCCACGTCCTCTGAGTCCATATCCAACAAGGTTACCTTTGACAGCTCTTCTTTCGAGTTTGGATTTACGGACTTGTCTTGGAATATGGACAAATACTTGACAGCCAATAGCTCTTATGTGTTTAAGACTAGGCTTGTTCCCTGTCCACAGTTCATATGGCGTGCTTTCACCATTGTGATTGTTGAGAACTCTGTTTCTGACATAGGCTGCGGTGTAAGTCAACTCCGCCCAGGAAGCCTTTGGCAGACCACTTCCAGATATAGTGCTCCTGACAAGATCTAGGAGTGTCCTATTCATTCTTTCTGCCACACCATTCTGTTGGGGTGTATACGTCATAGTGTGTTCATGAACTATTCCAACGCTCGTGCAGAAAGTGTCCCATTCCTTGGAATAAAATTCCAAGCCATTATCCGTACGTATTCGTTTTAGTTTCCGGCTGGTTTGTTTCTCAGATTCTTGAATACACTCTTTGACTTTTCCCAGGGTTTCGCCTTTGTTTTTCAGGAAAAATACACTTGTATATCTCGTAGATTCATCAATGATGGTAAAGACGTACTTGGCTCCTCCCCAGCTCAATACGTCGAGTGGACCCATCAAGTCCGCATGCACCAAGTCCAACGGCATGATTTCTTTTTCCTCCTTGTGTGAGTGTTGAAGGAATGGGAGACGGTAGGACTTGCCGATCAAGCAGTCTTCGCACTTTTCTGGCTTTGCCGGGCTGCAATCAAGTCCTCTTACGCTTTGGTTCTTGGCCATCTTTGCTATCGTATATGCATTTACATGCATCAGCCTTTTGTGCCAAAGTTCCAGTGTAAGCTCTTCCTTGCATTCAGATGCAAGAGAAACACGATCATTCTGATCTATCGGAGAGGATGGAGTAGTCTGGACGTAGTAAAGTCTACCCAACTTCTTTCTCTCTATCAAGAGTTTACCTTTCATGTCCATAATGTGGCAACCACTCCTGTTGAAGACAACTTTTCTACCGTTTTCTATCATTTGGAGTACAGACAGAACACTGTGACGCATATCTGGAACATACAAGGTATTCTGGGCAACCATATTGCTGGCATCTCCCTTGTGTCCAACAATATTGGCACTGACAGTACCGATACCACATGCTTCTATAGAAGAGCCATTCGCAATAGTGATGGAACTCATATTGCTTGTACACTCTTTCAGACATGTGAAGTAATCTCTCTTGGGAGTCATATGGTGCGTCGCTCCAGAATCTATGATCCAGGTCTCGGCGGTAGCTCCAAACAAAGTGTTGCACATTGCCGACATATTTACGCCTTTGTTTTGGTCAAACCTCTTTGGTCTTTGTTCATTCTTTCCTTTCTTCCTGCATTCCCTTGCATAATGGCTTTACCTCCACATTTGAAACAAACAACCTTTGCTTTAAATTGTTTTTGTTTCAATGGGCTTCGAAGAGGCATTAACGACCATGGCACCCACATCTTTTGGTAGACTAGACGAACGCCTTTCTGCTTCTGCCAACAGCCGTCTTTTAACTGTGGCGGTCGTGAAGTCTGAATCAGGCAAGTTACATATGGTTGAGACAACGGTGTCCCAATCCTCTGGTAATCCACCCAAAAGAACCCTAGCCAAATCGCCATAATCGATTTTGTCGCCAATTTGGGCCAGTTCATTTACAATGTGGTTTATCTTCCCCATATACCCTTCCATATTGCTGTGCTGAGTCAACCTTTCGCCATATAACTGCCTTCTTAGTTGTACGGCTCGATATCTACTATCCTTTGGTGCGTATAATTTTTCCAGTTCCTCCCAGACCTCTTTCGGAGTATTCAAATGTTGAACATGCAATTGTTGTTCATCATTAATCCCGAGGCAAAATTTTGCAAACGCCTTACCCTCCCGCGACAAAAAAAGTTTTGTTGCAACAAGGTCACTAGGGTCAGGCTTAGCCTCTCCTGGATTGATCAAACTCCACAAATCGTTTTCGATTAGAACGAGTTTCATCTGGAAGCTCCAGCTGGAGTAATTAGCACCATTTAATTTTGTAATCGTCGTGTTTGCCATTTTACAAAATATTTGGTAAGTAGAAAAAAGGATGTTCCAAGTAATCAAAGGAAATTTGGTTACTCACGTTTTAGGCCTTGCGCTTCTTCAGTATGACGTTTTAGGTCTTGCGCTTCTTCAGTTTCACGTTTTAGGCCTTGCGCTTCTTCAGTCTCATAATCTTTGTTGTATTCCAATTGATTACACACAGCGCTCAACGTTAATTATTGTTTAATTAACTACAAGGTAAAGGGATTATATATAGATTAAAAAGTAAACATGGGGAAAAGAAAAAGTCAGCGATGGCGAGACGCCGCTTGCAGAGGGAAGACATAAACAGGAAGTGAGTCAGCTCCAGGGTTGCCGAGAAGCCAACCGTCCGCGGTCACGGTCCAACAATTTTTACGAAAAAAATAGTAATTTTTCGTTTGGAGAAAATTTAAATTATGTGGCTAAACAGTCTATATTGTGGTGTAAGTAATCATTGTTATGAATTATTTTGTTACTAATAATGTAGGTATTGGGAATAAATTTAAATTGTTGAGAAAAATTAATAGAATTTTTGGATAATATAGTCATTGTTATAAACATTATAGACATTGTTGTTGATAAAGTATCATTGTTGCGGATAAAGTTATTTTTAATGTGGTTACAGGGCAGTAGAAAATTGTTTAATTTTTAAAGGAATCATACGCGTCTATAATAGTTTCGAATTCTCATAACAGATGGCGCGCTAATGTATCATATTAAGTAAACCAGGTTGAAGATAAAATAGTCATTGTTAGGGATAAGTGGCGTATATCGAGTCATTCAACGAATAACGATTAGTTGATATTTATTCCGAAAGATGGCGCAAACCATCATCAACTTTTAGTTGGACGATCACGAGATGCCTTTTACTTAATTTATCCATTGATCCAGTAAAATTCTATTTTTTACTATTTTTCGCTTAGTTTGGAATTTTCACGCCCTTGGAGGCTTAAATACCCGTTTCATGATTTACAGGATTCCACAAAGACCAGTTTTTTTTTTTTGCCGTTGAGGTACAGCTTGTATTACGTTGATAAGAACCAACAGCCCGAAACGCGTACGTGGTTAGCTTTTATGAATACTACTCGTACAAAAGTGGCAACTACCGTGGTGATCTGTGGTTCAGAATTGAATTTTTTAAATATATATTCAAATCAATGTTCATTTTGATGTAAAGAAACATTTCGATTTAAATAATCCCTAGTATCCTAAATCCTAATATATATTTCATAATAGTGTAAAATAACTTCCTATCCCATAGCGTGGTATATGGCATTGACAGTGCCACATCAAGTTGTCGCAGACAAATAGCAAGTTTGTCCGTTCTAAAGTCCCGGGCGGGAATGGGTTCTCAAGGTTGCAGAGAGAGAGAGAGAGAGAGAGTTCTAGAAAAGTTCTGAAGGGAAGTGTCAGTCGTCGAGGCCTATCTATCGAGAATCGTTATCAAAGAGTGGCAGCTCCATAAATATTATGGACAGAAGTTCCTGCATCACTGTCAGCCGTTTGTCTTCATTAATCTTCTCTGCCTCAATACAGCTGTTTCCCAGTCACAAAAGTGTTGAGAAACTCTATTATCTGCCCGGAATATTTCTCCGTGTGCACGATCTTCTACCATGTCGCAGCTTCTCTGCCCGCGGGATTAATTCACTCACTTCCCAGCCTTGGAAATCGCCTGCTATATTAATACTATGGACCCTTAACTGCGTTTATTTTTTCTATAAATTTTCACATGTAAACGTATTTACACAAGTTTGGCCTTAAATATCCATTTCTTGGTTTCTCAAGATTCCTCTGGGACTACAAACATTTTTTTGGTCTCAGTAGTACAGCCTGCTCCACGCTGATGAAGGCCAACAGCCTGAAACGCGTTTGTGGATGGTTTTCTTGATTTATAAAGAAACGGGTTGGCCAAAAATCAGGGAACAGGCTAAATTGACGTTTAGTTGATTTCTGTTCCACTAGCAAGGAGAACCACTTCCCCCATATTTATTCCTGCTTTTCATAAATGATCTCAGCAAAATATTTGACGACTCGAATTTGCCAGGAATATATTTAGCTAACTTTGGAAACATACATATACTGCTTTATGCGGACGTTATAGTTTTAATTGGTGAATCTCGAATTTATATTCAAATGAAAATTAATATTTTAAAAACATATTTAGAAACTATTTTTTTAACTTTGAATGAAAGCAAGTCAAAAATAATGATTTTTCGAAACGGCGGTAAACCAGCACGATCTGAAAAATGGTACTGAGGCTAACAAACCATAAACTCTACACAGAAATATTTATACCTGGGATATCCGCTAACCCCATCAATTTCATTTACCCAAACAGCTCTTCATTTTAAGGGTAAGGCCATAGCAGCTATAGGATCACTATGGGAGATTCTTATGAAATCCAAGTTAAATTCTTTTCACTCAACAATGAAGCTGCTCGATACCATAGTTATAACAACCCTACTATATGCTTCTCCAATCTTGTCAGATGAACAAGAGTTAATATTGAATAAAATCCAAGATACCTTTCTGAGACGATATCTAAATTTCCCAAATTATACCCCAGGGTATATTTTAAGGATAGAAACAGGAAGTACATCTCTCGCAGTGATAGCAAAAATATTATCGTCAAAATTCTGGCTAAGAATGCTAAAAATGGACACTACGAAATTACTTTCAATCTGTTTGGCTCACTTGTAGGATGTTTATACCTCTACAAGACAAAATATTGGATTTACAAAGAGTTTAACAAACACATTAAATAACACCGGTTTGTCATGGCTTATCGGATGCTCGGATCACAATTTAGTGCAAAGTTATATTCCTTTGATTATTAGGACAATGTCAGATCAATCGATACAAGAAGACCAATCAAGAATAAGAAATTCAAAACTTTATCCACATTGTAAAAATTTCCATACGTTAATAGAAACAGAATGCTACCTAACCGATGATTTCCCTTTACCAGTCAAACGATGCATAGCTCAATCGAGAATACTATTTACAGTCTTAAAAAAACCACGTTCTGACGTTTGAGGCCAAAAACCTAATATGTACACTATGTGACAAGGAAATTACTGAAGAACTCCCCCATTACCTGCCTAATTGTACAGCCCTTGATGAAGAAAGGAAGACCCTATATCAACAAATTAAATGTACCAACATTTCACCCTACGTATTGCTTTCAAAAATATCAGCAAATAAATCTAAGGCAATAGCTTACTATAAATTTTTAGATCATCATTATGTAAGGACCAGTCAACAATTGAATGACTTTGAGACGAAGAGTAAAGCCAGTTCAATTTCTATCTTACTACCTATGTAAATAACACAAGATGATTATTACCTTACCCAATTGGGAGAATCTGTATGGGGCATGTCCCTAATAAAGGCTTTTGTGTGTGTGTGTGTGTGTGATTTCTGTTCCACTAGATGGCGCTCTGCCATCTGAAAAGCACATGTGCTCTTGGTCAGGATATGCCTTCTTTGTTTTAAATATCAACACCTAACCTTTTTATTTATTTTTAAAAATATTTTTTCACATATATATACAAGGTTGGGTCAATAAGAAATGCACAATCGCCCCTAGCAAAATATATAAATATGTTATATCATAAAAACATGTATTCTGGTGAATAAAACACTCTGATTTTCATAGCTGCAATCATAATTGATTTATCTTTTTATTTTGTTCAGATATGGAGCCTAATGTGAACACTAGAATCCGACAACGGTCGGTGACCGAGTTCTCTTTAAGTCCTGTGACATTTCAGACACAGCAATTCACTCAAAACTTCAGACAGTATATGGACACGAAACATTGGATGGAAGTACTATACAGAGATGGGTTCAGCGCTTCCATAAAGGTGATTTTTGATCTTCATGACAAAGAGAAGTTAGGTAAGCCTTCAACTGTCACAACAGATCAAAAATTGGCTCTTGTTGAGGAAATTGTTAAGAATAACCAGACTATAACGACATATCAATTGATGTAAATATTTTAAGTCTCTAAAGGAAGTGTTCTTAAACTACTTTCAGATCTTGGCTATCGAAAATTGTGCTCAAAATGGGTGCCACAGCTTCTAACACGAGAAATGACGCACACTCGGAAATAAATTTGTTTAGACCTCATCGAATCTTACCCAGGACCAGCTATTGAGGCTTTTAAAGGAGTCATGACGTGTGATGAGACTTGGGTTTATCATTATGACCCTTCTTCAAAGCGTCAATCAATGCAATGGACCAATAAAACGTCCCCAGTCAAGAAAAAACCAAGGCTTTCCCTTTCCAAAGACAAAATCATTATCACGGTCTTTTGGGACCAAGATGGGCACATATTCATGGACAGGCTTGAAAAAATTATATTTCTATCTACAAGGAAAGATATTGTAAATCATTAGAAAATCTTAAAAGAGCCATTTCAACAAAACGGCCGGGCCTAAAAGACTGTCAAATCAAATTTCATCAGGACAATGCAAGACCTCACACCGCGCAAAAGACATTTAAACTTTCTTTCTTTTTACCTTTAAAAGTTTGATAAAAGGTTAACATAGTTCTGTCTTCGCTCTTTTTTTATCCTAATGCCTTCAATTCTTTCTTTTTTCCCTATGTTCTGCTTCTATGACGCGTAACTCCCGATGCTACAGCGTGTACTTGTTATAACCCTATGTTGTTACATAAAAAACAAAACCTTTGATACCTTAAAAATATTATTTATCTAATTTCTTGTTAATTATCAATAGCCCTTCTCTTATACCAACTATATTTCATATATTATACTGTAGATATAATTCTACATTATTGTTCAGTATTATCTTGCTATACTGACATTATACCTTCAATTCGACATCAAAATTTTCTATAACCTACTTTAAACATTATAAAACATTATAAAATACGTCCAGGGTAGCCGAGTGGACAAGGCACCTGCCCGGTAAGCAGAAGGGTGTGGGTTCGTTTCCCGCCCCTGGACACTTTTTATTTTTCCGTTCGCCATTACTCTTCATGTTTCACCTTTCCATACCTCATCCTCAAAGTTAGAAATGTCGCTATTTCTCTTTGAAAATAAATTTCGATTTTTATAAAAGAAACATTCGCGGTATAATTTTAATTTTCGTTTTATATATGGCTGACGCCTTATCAGTCACTAACAGCTTAATGTCTAGATATATTGTTTCGACACCTTTATGTGCCAATTCGTTCAGTTCCTCTATGTATGTTTGTCCGAGTACACGACTTCATAAATCCTGCCGAACTAAGTTGGATTTGCAAACGCATTTTTCTCTCTATCTGCAGATATATAAATTCATATTTTAAAATTTTGCTCAACTAGGCATTAAAACATAATGAAAAACAAAAATAAAGGTCGCCTCTCCCGTTAAAAATAGACGTCAAAACTAAGCGCCATACTTTGACCATTTCAGCAGACTCGAGTCGGTGACAAGTCCATCGCACCAGCTTTGGCAAACTCTGAAATCTTTACTTGAAGACGGTCCCCATCAGTCCAGGGTGGGCTTTGATTTCTAGGGATCTACAAGGCATCAAATTATATCTTCAAAATTTTACAAAGAGGTGTTTAGCTGTAAAAGTGGCTAGATCATATCTATGACTAGAATATAGATGGAAATTTTAAAGGAAGGATATTGATCCATAAAAATAAAGGTCGCCTCTCCCGTCAAAATAGACGCCAAAGCTAGCCACCTCTAGTAGACTCAAGTCGGGCGCTTCTCAGTTTTCCAAAGCTGTTGTTGTGGCTTTGTCACCGACCCCAGTCCGCTAGTTTGCGGAGATGGCGCTAGCTTTTATTTATATTTTGACGGGAGAGGCGACTTTTTATATATATATATATATATAGACCTATATCCTCCCGGAAAATTTTTCATCTATATACACACACACACACAAAGCCTTTATTAAGACATTAGTCTTATACAGATTCTCCGTACAAGGTGCAATAACAGGAAAAGAGCAGCACAGGAAACCAGCAGTTCCGCAACTATATACAATCATTAGTAATAAATTTTCATCTATATAATGAATAACTATATTCTTGTCAGAAATATATAATGTATGATTTTTAAAAGTGCACCTTCAAAATTTTAATTTTTTTTATCTGAAAGGAATTAATGTTGATTGTGATCCCTATAACGGCTTCACAGCTTGATATTATGCTCTTAATTATGATCTTGAAAAGAGATGGGATAGCAAGGTTCACACTTCTAAAACGACAGTTTTTCAGTTCCTGGGAAGTTCTTCGCCTCCTTTAATAATCCCACACCTGCTCGAAGGGACTCAGATCTGGAGATCCTGCTGGGCACTCCATCTGACATCTTCAGGACTTCATTAACACGAACAGCGCTCTGTTGCCTTCCTTTATCGTTTATGAAAATAAGTGGCCCAAATATATTACATAATGGCTTGACATAAAAACCCTAGCTTTTATCCTGATATCTGTAATTATTCAGGATTCTTCATTCTACCACGAGTAGAGGTGTCCAGCATGATTCCACCACCCCAGATTATGAGACCTTCATGGTCAGAACACGCCGGAGATTAGGCTCAAAACTGATACGTTACTCATTAGTGTAAAAAGCACGAGCCCAATAATCATCAGTCCACATGAGGTGTTCACGACACCAGTTCAAACGAGCCTATAGTGAGACCTGGATGAAATACATGTCCTTAACTTTTTGCATTAATCCATCTCTTTTTTAGTCGCCTCGACATATCTTTTTGTAAAACATTAATACCCGATACATAGACTACCTCCGTATTAATTTGGGTAGCCACCATGTTCCTATGAATATTAATTGTTATGAAGCGATCTTATGGGTCTTTGTCGCTCTTTTTATGTTTTCAACGAATTCAACTGGATCGATCTTCGGAAACTACCTCCAAGGTTTGAATCAACCCGTATTGACATCATTCTTGTAACGTGAACCTCCAATCTTCTAATTAATCTCCATCCTAAGGCACATCCAAACGACTTCACCATCATCCAGCGGCCCCTTGACTGGAAGTGCTGAATCTTCGGGCATGGCCTGGATGATGACGTCTTGGCCATTCTGGCATCTGCCAAGACTATCTATATCTATAAGTACTTCCTCGGCGTGGAACTGAGGAGGGTTCAAGAATACCTTCTCCTTGTCTGGATGAGGACTCTCTCAAGGTGGGGAAGCCTCCCTTGCTGAAGAAATTCGTACATACATATACATGACGCTCTGCCTTCTGAAAAGCACATGTGCTTCTGGTCAGGATATGCCTATTTTGTTTTTAATATCAATACCTGATCCACTTATTTTTTTATTTTTTATATTGTTTTTTCATATAAACAACTGTATATATTTTCTTACAATTTATTTACTCCTTTATTACATACTAGGGGATGTTACCCCGCTTCGCCCGGGTTTTACCCGAGTAAAGGTTTGTCTAACGAACATTTGTTAAAACAATTCTCTATAAACTTATAAAAAAATAATAGATATATTTTGATAATTTGAAACTCGTAAATTTGAATCTCTCGATAAAGTGAACATTTTTTCCCGGTCCCTTGAAAAATACTCGATAAGTTGAATAAAATCAATATTAATTGGTTCCCTCGGTAATTGGAAGTTAAAGGAATAGTATCTTGCCTTGGAATTGTATCATTATTCTTGTCTCAAATAAATTGCCTTGTCATCCTGAATTTTGTCTTTCCTAATTTTCTACATTACAAAATCATCGTTTTATCTGGTGAACATTTTTCCCGGTCCCTTGAAAAATACTCGATAACTAACTTTGACTTGTGCGCAATTAATAGGTAGAAAATCTTACTTTTGATAAATAATCTTTAAGATAATAAACTTAGTGATAATAAAACTTATAGATAAAAAACTTGTTATCATCGTCGAAATGGGGGCGCTGCTTTCGAGTTAAATATACAAATCTTCAAATAACTCTAAGGATATTCAAGATATTCAGGAAATTATTTTTCAGAAACCTTCCCAGTACTATACTAAATAACTTCCCAAAGTTTCATGGCGTTCCAAAGAGTGGTTTGGTCTGGCATAAAGGACACACACACACATCCTGGCGTCGGCAAAGTTGCGAATTTATCGCTACTTTGTCCAGGTTAAGCTCGGAGAAGCAGTGGAGGATCCGCTCATCGCCTGGTCCGGGACCCTCCAGCGCCGAGGTTTCTTTCCTCCATCTCCAATTACCATCATGTAATATATGTGTCATATATGTATATATTTTTATTTCTTTCTCTCTTTCCTATATGTAATATATTTCTTCTCTCTCTTTGATTGGAAATTGTAATATTGTCTAAGATGACAATAAATATTTTTAATTGTCAAATTGTCACACACACACATACATTCATTTTTATATATATAGATTACACTCACTTTATTTTATCTTTTTTTTTCTGTAACAATTAAAGTATATAAATATCAAACTTCTAGGTGGCCGTAATGGTCTGTAATAGACACTATAGAATAGATTTTTTTAAGGAGACATTAGGCGCAGCTGTTTCTGTGACGTCATTACGTCTAGCCTTCCATAAAAATAAATCGGCAGTAAAAAAAATCTAGGGCTATAAATACTTATGAGAATACTGTCAAAAAAAATAAATTTGGTTATTAAAAATAGATAAAAAAAACTCTTGATTGTGATGTTTGGAAAGTTAGAAATCATTTGGCTCTGATAATTTGTAAATATAAAATTCATGACTAAAATTTAAATGAGTGATTAATTAAATAAAAGTAGTTTTTCAATTTTTTTGAATCAAAAATGCACTCAAAGGGAGAAAAAAAAATATTTCAGCTACCGCCAATGAACAATTAGGTTTATATGAGTCAAAATAAAAGCAGCGGGGGATGATCATTATGAATTTGAAACCTAATGTGATTTAATATGTACTTACAGATTAGGTTTTTATTTCGACTTCTATATTAATAAAATGGAAATTTCATAAGTGGACATCACTAAAAACTTTCGTTACAATGCATCAATTTCGACCAAATTTTCAACATTTATGTAAAACGAGATGGAGCAGGTTTTGCTTATCATCAAAATATTTTTCCTAACTTTAACATACATAACTTTGCTGTTATCGATAAAATACAAAAAAATTAAACAGAGTTAAAGTGTTTACACTTTTGCGCTTCTTGGAAAATTAGTTTTAATCTCTTTTATATATATTTTAATAACTTTTATACACGGCAAGATACTTTTATTTTATAGTTTTCATATTTTATAGCAAAAAAAGTTGAAGCCTTACTTGATGAGATCAATTTTATTTTTTAGATAAATTTTTAGGCTTTTCAAAAGTGTTTACACTTTTGCGCTTCTTGGAAAATTAGTTTTAATCTTTTTTATATATATTTTAATAACTTTTATACATGGTAAGATACTTTTATTTTATAGTTTTCATATTTTATACCAAAAGAAGTTGAAGCCTTACTTGATGAGATCAATTTTATATTTTAGATAAATTTTTAGGCTAATTTTAATTTATTTCTTTTTTTATTTTTTATACAGATTATATATGCTATTTCTAATTTACGTGGTTAGTATTTTTATAAGACTAAGGTTATTTATATTATTTTTTACAAAAAAAGATTGAAATTTGATTAATGTGCTCAATTTTATGTCTTTTTTGAGGACCTTAGCAAAATTTTTAATTAAAAACATTTTAATAACAGATTATTTATGGTGTTTTCCACTTATATGGGTTTTTTTTTTTTTAAATTGGGTTATTTCTATTTTTTTCACTAAAAAGCTTGAAATTTCATTAATGTGCTGAATTTTATGTCTTTTTTGAGGACCTTAACAAAATTTTAATTAATTGCTTAGATATTTTAAAAGTAGATTATTTATGGTGTTTTCCACATATATGGGTTGTTTTGTAAACATATTTTGGGTTATTTCTATTTTTTTTCACAAAGATGCAAGATATTTTATTGATATGTTTATGTGATTGTCATTATGAGGCCCTTCTCAAATATTTCTTAAGAAATTTTTATTTAATTATTTAGATCTTTCAAATACAAATTATTTGTGGTATTTATAACATATAGGTGTTGTGTTTTTTTTAATATTTGGGTTTTTTTATTATTAATCGCAAAAAAGAGCAAGCAATTTCATTGTGTTCAATTATGGGTCATTTTGAGGTCCTTTTTTAAATTTTCATATGGAATTTTTTAATTATTGCTTTGATCTTTCAAATACAGTTTATTTATTATATTTTCTACATATATGGGTTGTATCTAAAATATAGGTTATTTATATTTTTAAATAAGCAAGGGATTTCTTTTACGGATTCATTTATTTGTCTTTTTGAAGTCCTTTTTCAAAATTTTTTTAAAGATATTTTCATTTATTTGAATAAATATTTTATATTTAGATTATTTATAGTTTTTTTTAACATATAAGGGTTGTATTTTGTATTTTAGAAAATTATTTATATTTTTTACCTCAAAAAAAGCATGCTTTTTCATTGCCGTATCCAGCGGTTGGTCTATTTTTGAAGCTTTTTAATGATAACTGGTTTTGTACATTAATTTTTTGGTAATATATAATATTATGATTTTAGTTTTTTAAAATCTTTTTAACATATCTGAAGGTTATTTTTAATAAAAAATTCAAAAATTTTGATTTTTACCTCAAAAAGACAGGAAATTTTTATGCTTTGTTTAGAAATTGCTGGTTTTGAAGCTTTTGTTATTAATCTCAATCTAATTTTTTTTTCAGAATATGCCTCGCCACAGCCGACGTTTACTTGGTAGGAATACGGCTGCTTCCAGGAGATATAGGAATGCTAGAGCTATTGAGACACCACTTCAAAGTGAGACGCGTCGTGCGCTTCGCCGTCTTAGGTATTCTGAAGCCCGCGTCGCAGCTACACAAACTATGCAAGTTCCTGTTCAGCGTATTCAGCTTTGGACTCATAAGCCGTTTTCAGGTTTGCAGTATAATGCCCATATTGATTATAAAGCTGATTCATCTGTCGATATAGGCCAAATGTCTCGGGTATGCCAGTTTTTCTCTGCTTTGAGATTTAAAGATGATGTAATGTAATAGAAACAAAATAAACCTCATCCTACCTAATATACATTACTTCTGAGGATTAAAGATTTTGATCTGTGTTGAGAATTTTGCATGCATTTCTCTATTTCTTTTCTTATCTTGCAAAGCTAATGGATTGTTTAGGTTGCTTATTTTTGACTCGCCAATTTGTTTAGTGATAAAGTGGTATAGCGTTCTTTTTCGGAGCATCACCCTACAAAAAAATTACCTGACCTTTCCTAATATTCAGATAGATTTATTATATCAACATACTAGACTACAAACATTCCCTCGAGTAAAACCCGGGCGGAGCCGGGTACACCCGCTAGTATCTAAATATAATTCTTTAATAACGTTAGATGAAATATTTATTACCTCCTTCTTGTGCATTTTAGTTAAAGCATTTTAAAAACTATTTAATTTCTTTAAATTGATGGAAAATCTTATTATTCAGTCAAAGCGATGGAATTCTTGTTAATCCGTCATTTTACGTCATAACACGCGCGCGTTTAGATATTCTAAGTATGCCCCAATTTAATTTTAATTAGTTTATCATAAAAATAAAAATTTAATGATTTGTAGTTTAATTTCAATTTAAAGCAGAAAATTGTTTGATTGATTTTGTAACGATTCGTTTCTAGTTAGGAATTTCTCAAATGGAACTCTATTGTGTCTTGTGTAGCAAAAATGTGTACTTTTGATATAACATAACGGTTTTAAATAGGTGAAAGGCACACATTCATTTTGAAAACAATATATGTACTGTATAGGTTCGACTGTTTGCGTCTGCGTATTGTTTCTTTAATGCATTAAGAATGGTCGAGTTGGGAGGACAAGAAAAGAGCGAAGTTTTTAAATTCTTACTCATAGATGACGCGCTTATAAATTCAAAATGATTGTTGCAGCTTAATGACACTACATACAAGGTATGTCCCATAAGTTCCCGAACTAAGTCCATAAAAAAAATAAATAAATGAAAAATGTAAATAAATTTGACTGTTTATTATAGAAAAAATATATGGCAACACGGTGTTACCAATATCGAGGCTGTATGTGCGCGCGCGCCAAGGTCATTCTAATTTATTTAAAGGTTACACCTAGCGCTGCGGCGATTTTACGATGGAACAAAAATTGAAGCAGAGGATTTGCATAGAATTTTTTGGGAAACTTCAAATATCAGCAACCGAAACTTTTGAAATGCCTAATAAAGCATTCCCCAAAGAGAACAACTGTTTTTGAATGGCATTCTAGATTTAAGCTGGCAGAATTTCTATTGAAGATGATCCTCGTCAAGGACGCCCAAAATTTCAAAGGACTGATGAAAATGCGAAAAATCACCGATTTGATAAAAGAAAATCCTCGAACCACTTTGCTGGAGCTAGAGCACGACACAGGCATCTCTAAAACAACGATTGGAAGGATCGTAACCAAAGATTTGAAGCTCAAAAAGACTCCTGCAAAATTCATCCCAAGATTCCTCACTAATGAGCAAAAACTGTGTCGGCTTGTAACCTGTGAGAACATGTTGGAAATGACAAGAACGGATCCGGAATGGAAAGACAAGATAATCACAGGCGACGAGAAATGGGTATATGGCTATGACCCTAAAACCAAGCGTCAATATCCCGAGTGGAGAGGTCAGGGTGAGCCTAGACAAAAAAAAATCCAGGATATTGAAATCCAGAAACAAGGTGTTGCTGGTCGATTTTTTGGATAACAAGGGCATTGTTCATCACGAGTATCTTCCTGCAGGCCAAACAGTTATTAAGGAAATGTATTTGGGCATTTTTCGCCATCTAAGGGAAGCGATTCGAAAAAAAAGGCCAGAAAAATGGTCTAATGGTTACTGGATCCTACACCATAACAATTCCCGCCTTGGTGACGAGTTTTTTTTTTTTTTGGCTAAAAACGGGACAGAAATCCTACCTCAACCACCCTATTCCCCAGACATTGCTCCAAATGATTTTTCCCTGTTCCCCAAACTTAAAGCAGTTCTAAAAGGAAGACATTTTGACACCAGGGATGACATAATAGAAAAATCTCTGTTGGCATTGAAGAGCATTCCAAAAGAGCCCTATAAAAACTGTTTCGACAATTTGGAGAAACGATGGCGCTGGTGCGTTGAAGCAAGGGGGGATTACTTTTAAAAGTTTTAATAATTTTTTTAAAAAATATCTTACCTTTTTTTATGGACCCAGTCCGGGAACTTATAGGACATACCTTGTATATACCCATACATGTAATTTTAATCAACTCAACGCCAATGAAGCTATTTACAAGTTTGGTCGGATGAGGAGTTCCGGCTTCGGATGAATTTTTGGCTTTTAGGAATATTTTCTCTGGAAAACAAACGAACGCAGAGACGAATTTGAATTCTGAGCCAATTTATACAAGATTTTTCTAGCATACTTGCCCCTTATTGCTCAATCCGAGCTTTCTTTCTCGAACACCGCTCCTAATCGTACAACTTAGCTGGTCTGGCCTTATATCTGGAGGAGTATTTCGGAATATCTCCCTATGTCGTGTTGGACTCTCTTAGTGGACAGTTGCCGCTGGTGGACTCATATTACTTTTACCAGTCCTCGATTATCTGAACGCGCCTTGCGAAAGATTAAGGAGATAATTGTACTTCTCTAGATAATTCCATATCTTCCCTCTGTTGGATTGAGTAGAAACCATTCTGTCTAACGTCATCTCTAAACTGAATATACTTTACTGCTAAGTCAGCAGTTATAAAAAAAAATTGGCGTGGATTCTTTACATATAGAAGACGCTAGAATTCATGTTTCAATTTGAGAGATTGGCATGGAAACTCTGTCAACCTGAATGTGCTTGATAATACCGAAGATTTTTTGTCCAATACTTGTAAAGCTTATTATAAATACAGAAACATGTGACTTTTCATGTTCGGAACAATATTATATTAAATGTTTGACTATTTATGTCATATCAAGTTAAAGTGGTCCTCTAAATATCTAACTCACTATGTATGTTCATATTCTTTAAATAATTAAGTGCTGAAATCTCTATTCCCTTCTTTAACCCGATTATTCGTTTTTTTTTTGTGCCTCATCAATTTGTGATTAGGTGCTCAAGACGTGTCTCTTGTATGGAAGGCTTGAATTGAGTTCGCTAATTGTGATTATGTGGCATCTCAGAGCGGGCTGAATCGCCTACAAAGAAACCCAAGTAAATATCGATAAGAATGAAAGTTTATTTTTTATTTGATATCAAGGCCAGGTTCTTCCCAAGATTTCCCCGTTAAAAATTTTCCATTTAAAACTTATTGAAATTGCTGCGCTAAGTCGCAGCTTTGCAGTGTAATCGACCTGTTTTCCTCCTTCTTGGTGTCATTCCAGGCTGTATAAAAAGTTCGTTCCCAAAACGGAAACCCAAAATAATATCGAATCATTTAAATGTATACCAATATAAATGAATTTTAAATAAATAAAGGTTCGGTCCCACTGTCGATGAGCGTGCCCACGTGATTGAAATAACCAAATAGGGTTTAGAATAACATTCCAGTAATCTAGTAGAAAAATAAAAAAAAATTGCGATAAAAAATAACTCTCTGAGTACTATTACGCTTATTTTGGAAAAAAGGGCTAAATGCATATATGGCGGTCAAAGAAATATGCGAAGTGGAAGGGAAAGGAATAGTCAATAGAAGAACAGCTTCAAAATGGTTCAAGAGATTTAGAGGAGTCATCAGCCTTGAGGACAAACCTCTAATGGGACGACCACATGTGACGGATATTGAGACCCTACGATTTCTGGTGATGGACAACCCACTACAATCTACGCGTGAAATGTCAGCCAGACTTTGGTCATCCAAAGATACGATCAACCGAATTCTGCACACGCTGCACTTTGTTAGCAAACGCCCAAGACAAACTTCCAGTCCCAGAGGCGAGGCGATATTTGTAAAAGAATGTTAGAAAATCCGCAAGATCTTCGGTTTCGGAAGCGGATTGTAACTGAAAAAGAAAATTGGATCTATCTTCGTAACACCGACACAAGAATATAATAGGTACCATGTGATCAAGAGGCTAAACCTGTAGATAAAAAAGATCGCTTTGGCCATAACGTTATGAACTCTTTATATTGTGAGAAAAAAGAGCCAAAGTAAAATTATATTGGATCATGGTGATAAAAGTGAGAAAACAGCAACTCCCGTTCATACAACTGAAAGTCACTATTGGCTTGCGCAATCTTGAAGAGGAAATATCGACTAAACGGTTATTAAATTTTATTTCAGACTATTGTCTGAACATCCTCTCTCGATAAATCAAGAAAAACTAACGTTTCAGGCTGTTGGCTATCGTGGTAGAAGCTGAGCGACCAAACCTTGAGACTCCTTGGTATATCAAGGAAAAGGGGGTTCAGGCTATAAGTGCGTGGGAGCGCTGAAATTAGTATATAGTAGAACAAAGAGACTTGTTTTGTGGCATGTTTACACCGCAATCTAATCAGTGATGGCTAAGGCCAGTTCCTGTGTTTGAAATTAAAGTTCCCGGTGAAGGACCAGCTGGTCTATTTATAACTTCCAGTCTGATCTTCCAAGGACAGTGGTGGGCTGACGTCACGTCACATCGCCTCACTGGGAAGTCACTTTGCATATACATTTTGGAAGTCTTTCAGAATTTCGTTCAAGTTTAATAATATTTCTAGCATCAAATAAGTATCAATTCGAAAATTATCTTATATCTTGAGAATAGAGATTGCCTGGCCGGCATTCATATTTCTTAGAATAAGAGACACTTCGGCCAGAAAAGTTCTATTTTATCGACGTTTAGACAAAAATCTTCTCGTCAGGAAAAATAAAAATAAAGAATTTGGCAAGGCGTTATAAATGTTTCTGAGGTTGCAAAGGCGTTCTCATGAGATTTTTTAAATTTAGTACAAAATGTAGGGCAAAATGTAACTTCCCAATTGCCTTGAAAAGTGACAGCCAGGCGGCAATAAACTGGATACAATCTGACAAAATTACTTCACGAACAAAGCACATAAACCGAAAGTATTATTTTGTTAATACAAAAAATCGTATTAGAAGAACGGCACAAAGCAAGACTTGAAGAACAGGAAAGGAAATTGCTTGAAGAAGGAGTTCGACGCTCACAAAGAATAAAGGATAGGAATGAGGCGAATTTAATCATGGAAATAGATTATTATATTCCGGAGAATTTTAAAGAAGCTGTAAATAGTGGAGAAAGAAACAATGGCTCAAAGCAACGGAAGAAAAGCTCGGTGAGAGAGAGAAACATAAAGTATGGACGCTAGTATCAAGGGAAAATGGTATGAAAATTATCAACTGTAAATGGGTCTACAGTACGAAGAAAACATCCAATGATGCTATATATAAAAGAAAGCCCAGACTGGTTGCTGTTGGATGCAATCAAAGATATGGTGTGAACTATAAGGAATCTTTCTCACCTGTAATCAAAAGGAAAATCTTGCGAACAATAGTAGCTTTCGCAACGCAACAGAATTTAATCATAAAACTTTTTATGTGAAGACGGCTTATCTCTATAATGAATTAGAAGAGACGGTATACATGAGACAATCAGATGTTTTTATGCAAATTGGAAAAAAGCCTTTATGTTCTACCACAATCATGAAAATGTTGGACCAAACGGAACAATGAAATTGTATACCAGTTGAGAATGATTAAAACCAAATGTGATCCATGTGTCTATAAACTCCAGAGAGTTAGAAGAGTATACAATATTAGTGGTATATGTAGACGATCTCATCATTGCTGGAACCAGTAAGAAATTAAATGATAACCTAGCCTGAGAAATAGAAAAATATGTTACTCTAACGGAAAAGAAAGATAACGAACCATTTATTGGAATTAAAATAAAAAGGTCAGAAGATGAATTTTATCTATCTCAGACTCATTATATTGATACAATTCTTCACTGATTTAGACTGGAAGAAGGCAACAGTGTGCAGACGCCTGGAGATCAAAACCAAAATTTGGATGAGTATTTGGACTCTAAGCCATTAGATAAAACCGTATACCAGAAAATGGTTGGATCACTTATGTACCTTTCTACGGATACTCGACAACATCAGTAATTTATCTCAGTATAGTAATTATCCGAGAGAAATACACTTAACTGGAGTTAAAAGGATCTATAGATACATGAAAGGGACAAGAAATAAAATGTTGCCATATAAGCCAAAAGAAAACAATATCACAATAATTACTGATGCAAGCTGGTGCACAACCCGAGACGCAAAATCCTACTCTAGTTATACAGTCAAACTTGGCAAAAACTTAATAAACTGGAGAAGTAGGAATCAAAATTTAGTAGCCTTGTCTACATGTGAAGCAGAACTTATTTCAATGTGTGAAGGCATTTCAGAAGTATTATGGCTAAAGGGATTACTATATTGTAACAAAGTATTTATTATTTTATTAGCAGAGTATTATTTTTTATGTTTATATTTTGCTATACTCTGTACACTCCCCTCTTTTGCTTATCTTATGTTTATCACTCATAGTTTGTTCTTGCCTGAAATAAATTGTTGTCTCATCCCGTAGTTGGTCTTCCCTAATTATCCACGTGGCATTTTGGTGGAGATGCTGGGTAAATTAGGGAAGACAAACTGAAGATCGCCGAAAAGATCTAGAGGCCATGGGTGCTGTGATTTACATTTTCGGAGACTGGCTCCAGGATTACACCGACGTGTTAAAGCCAAGACTTCCCTCCAAGATGACGATGTCCCTATAGACGATACGACGACAAAGCCGCTCTTCACGCCGCAAGAAAAAGGACGCAAAGGTATTAGGGACAAAGTTCCAAGACTTCGATGGAATCCTTGTCAGAAGTACGTCAGATACATGTCAGTAACTACAATAATTGCTAGCTGTGGATCACAGCTCCCATAGAGAAGAAGCTGCGTAACAAAGTATTTATTATTTTATTAGCAGTGTATTATTTTTATGTTCATATTTTGTTATACTCTGTACACTTCCCTTTTTTGCTTATCTTTTTTTATCACTCATAGTTTGTTCTTGCCTGAAATAAATTGTTGTCTCATCCCTAAGTTGGTCTTCCCTAATTTTCCAGGTGGCAATATAGAAGGACTTTGCGAAAATGTAGCTTCTCAATTGCCTTGAAAAGTGGCAGTCAGGCTGCAATAAACTGGATACAATCTCACAAAATTACTTCACGAACAAAGCATATAAACCGAAAGTATTACTTTGTGAAATAGGAAAGTTAAAAAATGGATTCAAACTGTCATACACTAAAAGTGAATACATGGAGGTGGATATGCTAACGGAGAGTTTCCCTAAGGACAAACAACGAAAATGTTAGAGATAGCCTTGGACTTGCTGATTAGGGCTTACATACATGGGAGAGTGTGTGTTGTATATATTTTTTAAAATTTAATTAATTAATTGATCCCACAGAGTATGCGTGTAAGATCAGGAGAAAATAGGCGCTGCCGGTGAGAATTTTATAGGTTTCTCTTTAATCATTATAGAAAGAAACTCATTGTGAGAAAATAATTTGTAATTTCAAAGGTTTCTCTTTGTTTACTATGCTATAATTTTCTCTTTTATTTTGTTCTCTCTCTTGTAAATCAATAAATATAATGTTTGATCTATCTTCTTGGGTCACTATCTTTAAAATTTTAAGAAAAGTCAACAGTCTCATAAAATATGCATCAGGGAAATCTTAATTGAATCGTGCTTACCCACCAAATTCTGGGGTGAGGATCTATGCACATTTAACTACATAAAAAAGGACTCTATCAAAACACAACCTGAAGATGACGCTTGAAGAGATACCCACCTAAAATAAAAACACAAATCATTATATTGAAGGTTTTTTTTTTGCCAAATGGAACAATGGATACCAAGGTATCAGAGATCAACATTTGATAAAGTTATTAAATCTGGTTTTTTTGTTATATATCAAGCACTAGGAAAACTTACAGAATGTGTGATTTCCAAGATTATTGCCACTGAATCAAAAGATTTCAAATATCCAGAAGGCAAGAAATATGCATATCTTTTTTCACAGAAAGAAATTTATAACCAGGATCACATTGATTAACAAATATCTACGATATTCCAACCTTCAAAAATGAAAATAGAAATCAAAATCAAATCAAAACTAACTAATGAATATCAAAATAAACCATTGCTAAACAACACGGCTTTAATTTCATGACATCATTTAAGACCCGGGAAATGTTACGTGATGAGAGGATAAGATATGACCTGATCACTGATATAACCTTTCATCAAAATTTTATATGGCCAGCACAGGTCTTACTATTTCCAGAAGCAAGGTCTTTGCCTGATGCACACAAGTGGCATCAAGCAATGTTGAAGAGCTTACTTCAATGAAAGAACATCATGTATATGGGATCTTGTTTCTACTCTCGAAAGAACCAAGACAATTAAAAGTAAGTAGACCAATTTCAATAAGCATAACCCTCATGTTTTACAGGAAACTTATAAAGCAAGATACGGAACCTTTGTCTGTAGACAATGTTATGAGCATTATTAAACAGAACCATTCTTAACTGCTGGTAAGTTAGAGAGCTTCATAGTACTGTCTGCCTATGCTGAAATTAATAATTATGATGTTGAAACTTGTTTTGGTTTATAGAAAATTTGATAATTAGATAAAGACATTTATATTGGACAACTCAAAGGTTTTGAAGTGAAAAGCAATAATATAGCGTTAAAATTAATACAATCACCCTATAATAGCCTCAATAAATCGGGAAAGATATTGTTGTGGAGTCGCCGGTTAACGAGACGGTCACCAGACGAAGTCGTCGCCTTCAAGGATTGCAACCAGAGCTATCTACAGGGCTTGCCTTTCCTTCTCGGAAAAAATGGAGAAAGAAGAAACACAAGTAAATCGACCATTCTGCCATAGGTGGAGAGATCCTAATGTCTTCTCGGGAAAATGCGGGGAAGATTCACAGCGTTGGCTTGAAGACTTCCAGCGTGTGGCGTGATACAACAAGTGGGATGACTCCATGTGTCTCGCCAATGCCATCTTCTACCTCACTGGCACAGCGAAGTGCTGGTTCCAAAACTTCGAAGAAATCTTGAATTCGTGGGAGGAATTTTAGATAAAGTTTTGTGAAAAAATTGGGATCAAAGAAGACACGGTTAGAAAAGCCGTTATTTGAACCGGAGCGCAGACGAGTGGGGAAAACGCCGAAAGCTATATACAAGATGTTATTCTTCTTTGTAAAGAATGTAACCCAAGAATGCCGGAAGGCGAAAAGGTAAGGCATCTGATGAAAGGCGCATCGGAGGAAGTATATCAGGCACTTATTGGAAAGGACATCAGCACGGTGGACCAATTTGTTGCGTTTTGCCGCTGATTCGAGACACTCAAGAGGGTGCGTGTTGCACCGCCCAGGTTCAACGGACTACTCAATGTCACCACCATCTCGACCGCTGAACCTGAGAACCTAGAAGCCCTGATTAGAAGAATAGTGAGAGAAAAGGTTCGAATGTTTATGGCTCCTCCTTCTACATTTGCCGCCCAGGATATCGACACTCCATCCCCCGACCTACGGGATGTCATCCGTAGTGAAGTCCAACAGACATTAGTTCCCATCTCTGCTCCTCGTCAGCCCGAGAGCTTTCGCCCTCTTGCTCTAACTGTTGGGTCGATTTGGTCATGTACATGGTAAATTTTATTTTATATTTAAAATATTTTATATAACACTAATTATAAATAAAATATTTGAAGTAATTCGGAAGCCTATTTAATTATTTTTCATCGCGACAATATGTAAATATATTTACCGATCATTTATTTGAAAAAAAAAAGTGAATTTGAAAATTGTAATTTAAATAAATATGCTTCAAGAATAAAAACAAAATCCATTGTTATTTTTAGGAATAATTAAGGTTATAACCTTTTTTTAATGAAAATGTAGACATTCTTTAAGAAGAACTAATAAAAAATATGTGCATTTTAGGTTAAAGGATTCCACCAAAATTATAATTTCAATGGGAAAATTATAGTTAAAAAAAAGAAGCTTACCTGAAAAAGCTATTGCAAAAATCAATATGTAAAAAAAACTGCAAAATCTTTATCACAACGATATCAAAATGCATTTTTTGAAAATTTTGAAGCCTCAAACCAATGTGGCCAAAATAAATTTCAATAGAATTGATTGATTCACTGACGAAGCTAGTTCAATAAGTACCCGTTATCGGAATGAAAACGCAATGGTTTTGAAAATAACCAACATAGTCAATATTTACAACATAGTCCCATTTTATTAATTACACTTTTTTCCGACGTCCTTGCTATTTTTTCAAACACTTCCAAAAAATAGGATTCGTCTAAGTTGCCAAAATACGCCTCTGTCTCAGCGATGACTTTTCAGTAGGGCCAAATTTCTTCGTGTTTGAGATCAGGAATAAATCACGGGGTCAGTAGAATGATTACATAGGAATGAATGGAGGTGCGACAACAATTCATGCAGTTTAACTGCGGCAACTCGGATGTAAATTCTCTCATAGTGAAGAATCACTTTTTCTTCGCCAAATAAGACCGTTTCTCCTCCAATTTATTTTCTCTTGAAGCTGTCTAAAAACCCTATGTAATTTTATTTTTGTTTTTTTCAGCGATAGTTTTTCCATTTCATAAGAAGTCTATGAGAATTACACCCTTCGTATCCTAAAAACTGTCGTCATGACTTTTCCTACAGATGTGGCCATATTAGACTTGGAGCAGTTTCCCCGGATGTCTCCTTCTTTTGATTTGATTTTGATTTCAGGGTATACAAATGAATACAGGTTTAACTGATGATCACAACTCGATGCAATAAGGTATTTTGTATCTCACTTTAATTGTTACAAACAAAGCTTTGAAGTTGACAGTCGCATCCGCTTGTTTTCCGCATTTCTTCCCCTTACCCCCCCCACATGCTTATCCATCCAAAATCAAAAAATCTAATCACTAAAGATACTGCTCTTTCTCCATCTTAGCTCAAACAACTTGGGATTATTAACTGAAATGGCTAAAACAATGTTTAAAATTGGTACGAAATTTGGCAGCGTGCGTTTAAACAATACTAGACCAAGAGCCAACAGCTTGTTTTAGTAACGCGATTCTTATATAGTAGGCACTTTTCAACGAAGGCAGGTTAGGTTATGTGAGCATAATCTAATATGTCTGCATCAGTGTATGCACAGAATTTCAAGTATCGAGCCACACAGTTCCTCTTATTATCAATCATTAAAACTGGGTAAATTTGATACGAAACTGCAGAGAGAGTTCACCGCACCACTTAAGACCTTAGAGAAAAATGTTTAAACAAATTAAAACCAAAGGTTGTGTGGAGAAAGAAATAGAAATCATGCAAAAAGATAAAAGGCGCAAATAGCGCGGTCTGTTCAGCTGGGTAGCTAGAGGTTAAAGCTGAGCAGACATATCAGCCGTAGAACAATGTTACGATGGGTGAATTAGTTGTACATGGTCTGAAGTTTCCCTTGCTACCTGCCATGAACAGGTTCCTATGGTGCAGTAGTAGAAAGGGTCCACATAGATAATCTGTTCAATCCCTCCATTCAACCTCATGATGAGCAAAAGTAATTTCTAAAGTGGCCCGGGCATTTATCGATCCCCTAATATTGTATCATTGTGGCACAAGAGTTTTTATAGTATATCTTTACATTATCGGCCCTTCAAAACGTGCTTTATTTAAACTGATAAAAAACTTATCAAAAAGATATTAAATTTTAATCTTCTTATTCTAATTTATATATCTTGTATATTTTTTCTTCACTAGTCTATCAAAACCAGGAAAGTTGTCTCTAATCTCAGACCAATGGCCATAATTGTTATGTTTATAATTTCCCTTTTACTCTAGCTAGGTGGGTATTCTTTCCCATTGATGGATTCTAATTATACGTTTTTTGAAATATAATACCTAATATATTATTTTGCATTTCACTTTTATCTAAACTTCCAATGAAGTTCCAATCCAAGCAGTAATACAACTAAGTAACAACCTGAGCATACACTAGTCTCCACCTATCATGAAATATATCATTTTTGCATTGAGATATTATATATTTTACAGATATCAATGATGTTGAATCATAATTTGGTAATATTATATTCTACATAACTTGTATATTTTTATTAATATTTTATTATTTATTTTCATAGATGAACTCTGTGACGCCGAGAACACCAGACGGCGCGGATGAAAATATAAATAGTTTTTTTTTGCATAGTTAGTCAGGAAAAAAGATGCAGCCTATTGTAATCAAATCAACGATTGGCCTAGCTGGCGAAAAGGTCAGCATAATCGACACCAACATACTTTTGAAAATTCTTGAAAGATGTGGCATCGAGTACAAAGTAGAAGAAACTCCTTCAACAAAGAAACGAACTCGCGAATCCCCATCAGATTCAACACCAAGTAGCCATAAGACACCGAGAATAGAAGTTGTCTCACAGCATAATGAAAACGATGTTTCCATGAACGAGGTAACTGAAGTCCCTCAAGAAACGTCCGCAGCTACCCCTTCTCAGGTTAACGAAGAAAACATTGATGAAGATGGTCCTTGGACAAAAGTCACACATGCAAAAAAGCCAAGAATACCACCTGTAATAGCAGAAAATGTAACAGACTGGAAGTTGCTCTGCCAAGAGCTGAAAGACCTGTGCACAGATAAATTCCAATGCACGATCTCGGGAAATAAGCACATTATCAAGGCCAAAAATATTTCAGACTTCAAAAAAATCAGGGAATATGTTCAAAAAAACAATGGCGGCTACTCTTATAGACTCCAAGAAGAAAAACCGCTCAAAGTGGTATTAAAGGGCGTGACAACAGCCTACAAGACTGAAGATATAGCAATAGAACTTGAAACAATGGGCTTTGCTGAGACCTCTGTGAAGAGACTTCATAGACAATCAACTAAAAGGCCAATGAATTTAGTACTGGTAGAATTACCGAAAAATGAACAAAACAAGAAAATTTACGGAATAACTGAACTTTTCTATCAGAAAATTGCAGTAGAATCTTTCATAACAACAAACCGCTGCCAGGGTTTCGGGCACGGTCAACTTAACTGCTTCCTGAAACCAAAATTCGTCAAGTGTGCCGAGGAGCACCATTCGAAGGACTGCCCAAGAAAGTCAAGACAACTTCCCCCAAAGTGTGCAAACTGCGAAGAAGCGCACACAGCCAATTACCGCGGATGCCCTAAGTTTCCAAGAATACATTAGCAACAGCCAAGATACCCTGGTCAGTACAAACCTAACAACCCACTTCCGATTTCAAAAAGATCTGAAACACTGCCGAAAATTGTAGAACAACAAAACCAAAGCAATGCTGAGGTTGCGACAAGAAAAACTTCTCGTTCTGAAACTAAGGACCTGTGTGAAAAATTGATGCAAGTAATCAAAACATACCCACAATGAATTGCAAATTACCTTTTAAAATTATTGCTTGGAATTGTAACGGAATCAGATCAAAGAAAGAAGAATTATTGCACTTTTTAGAAGATAACTCAATTGACATTGCTCTGCTCAGTGAAACTCACCTTAAACCCTCAATTGATCTAAAGTTCAGGAACTATCAAACCATTAGAACTGACCGAATTACAGGAAAAGGTGGGGGAACAGCCATCATTATAAAATCCTTTTTTTAAATATAAAAATATGCTGATTCATACTTTAAACTTGGAAAATACTTCAATTTTGATAAAACCAGATGGAAAAACCCTCTTGCAAATCACAGCACTTTATAAGAAGCCTGATGCACCATTATTGGAAGAAGAATTGAACCAACTGATAAAACACAACCACTCAATAATCATTGCAGGAGACTGGAACTCCAAACACCCTCTTTGGGGATCAAGGATTTCAAATAACAGTGGAATCGTGCTGCACAATTTCTCTGAAAGAGAAAGCCGCGACATTGTCGCACATTCGTCACCCACGCATTACAGTCCACTCGGCAATCCCGATTTCCTAGACTTCGCTGTACTTAAAAACATTCCCTGGACCCCAAAGGCCAGAACCACCGACGATTTATCATCTGACCATCTCCCTGAAATCTTTGAATTGAATTGCCCAAAGGATGAATTCACAACCCAGCTCAGCCGAGTAACTAATTGGGTTCATTTTCAACAAGATCTAATCTCCACCACGCCCCCCAGACTCCCCTTGAAAACTGAAGTAGATATTGATTCAGCAGTTGGAATTTTAAACGAGAAAATTAATAATAGCTACTCGAAAAACACCATAGTCTCATCTTCCAAATTAATAAAGAACCCAAAAACCAAAGCCTTAATAAGGGAGAAAAATAAAGCTAGGAAAAGATGGCAATCAACCTGGGATCCAGCTCATAGAGCTACTTACCTCAATCTTCAAGGAAAGGTAAATCAAGCCCTTGAAGCAGAGAAATCTGAAAATTGGAATAGTTTTTTAAGCAAACTTGAATCGAGCCCAACAGACTTCTGGAAAAAAACAAAACCCTTTAAGAAAAAAACTGACAAAATCACTAGTTTAAATGCAAATGGAAAAACCTTGCTGACCGACAAAGAAATTGGAAATGATCTTTCAGAGCATTTTTCCAAACACTTTTCCAAGGCGGAGGATGAGGTTCCGTCTTACCTAACAGATAACACTTGCCATCATCCCCAAGAGAATATACTATCAATGACAACGCCAAATGAAGTCAAGGAAGTGATTAAAAACCTAGGTAATCACAAAGCTCCAGGCCACGACAATATTACGCCGCAAATGAATAAAAACCTCCCCATCAAATGGATAGTTTTCCTCGCTGGGATCTTCAATGCTGCATTACACCTGTGCTACTTCCCGAAGACATGGAAACATGCCATTATTATAACCATTCCAAAAAAATCACCTGTCAAATCACCTGAAGATCTCAGACCAATCAGCCTTCTCTCTACCATCGGTAAGGTATACGAGAGAATCGTTCTTCGCAGATTGCAGTCATACATGGATTCTATTAACTTTATCATTCCTCAACAATTTGGATTCAGAAAAAGACACTCCACAACCCACCAGCTAATCACAGTAATAGACTACATCCAAATAAGAAGGTCCCACAAGGAGGCAGTAGGTGCTGTTTTTCTAGACATTTACCAAGGCCTTTGATAGAGTATGGCATGATGGCTTGATAGCAAAAATAACAAAAAATCAATTTCCAAGGGATTTTATCAAATTCTTGAAAAACTATCTCCAGGACAGAACCTTTTCAATTAAGCAAGGGAATTATATAACCACGGCAAAACCAACCCAAATTGGAGTCCCTCAAGGCTCTATCCTTGGACCCTACCTATTCAACATCTACATCAACGATTTCCCTCCACATCCAAAATGTCAAATAAAACTTTTCGTAGATGACGCAGCAATTTTATCAAACTCCAAATCAATACGAATAATAACTACACAACTCCGAAATTACATAAACAGTATAACCAAATGGTGCAATGATTGGAAATTAGACATCAACCCAAAAAAGTCTCAGGCAATAATTTTTCCTCCACTAGACAATAAAAAATTCAAGCCACAATCCATCCTGAAGGTAAACCAGAGCCCTATTAACTGGACTGACAACGTTAAATATCTTGGAGTTACCTTAGACTCCAAGTTGAAATTCAACATGCACGTCAAAAATGTCACAAAGAAAGCAAAAATCGTAAAAATAACATTATCAAGCCTGTTCAACTATAGAAGCAAATTGACTACAAAACAAAAGTTTACTCTATACAGAAGTTGTATCCTCCCGATAGTAACATACGCACTCCCAATTTGGTGTAAATATATTACAACCACAAACAAAATCAGGATAAACGCATTTATGAGAATCTGCCTTCGGACAAGTATAGGAGCTCCATTCAACCTATCAAACAAGATACTGAAGGAGGACTTGAACCAACCCGATCTAGAAGATATGTACCAAACTTCCGTTTTAAGAAATTATACCTTCAAATGCAAAATTCAAATAATCCAACCATACAAGATATTCTACAAAATAAAGGAGATATCAATCCCCGATTCCGACGACCCGGCCCTGACACTTAGTCAAGAGCTCATCGCCCAACAGCTGCCCTCCTGCAAGGCCTAGGGGGACTACTTCTACTCCACCAACTCGCCATGTGTAAATAGCCAGGACAAAGGTGACTCGCGAGCTGTGCTCGAATGTACCACCTGTAAATTGAGACGAAATAAATAAATAAAAGTTAGTCAGACTTTTTTTGTTTCGATTGGCCAATATGTAAATTTTAATATCATTTATTTTTATTAAGTTTTTTTTTTTTCTTTCCTTCAATTTTTGAGGTACTCTACCTATCAAGAGGCCTCAAGATTATTATTACCATTGATTTGTTTAAAAACTGTGACGATTTGGTTAATAAATAAACCCGTCAATAGTGGAGTGTTTGATCTCTTATCAACAAAAGGCCTCGACTGCGCAAACTCATCTCAGCACCATTTTCTTTTAAAATAGAAATCAAAAATATAATATTAGCAGACAGGATTATCTAAAATTTGTGTGGACAAAATGGCAAAGGCAAAAAAAGAAAAGGAAGAAATAGAAAATGTAAATCATTTGATAATGCCAAATTTTGTAAAATATCATCCAAATTTGAATATTAAAACGTGGCTGAGTAATTTTGAACTGAAATGTGATTCCTACAATTTAGATTCCCAATGGCGAATATTGCACATATCTGATTACCTGCAGAATGAAGCTTTGATCTATCACTACGAAATTTTGAGCAACATCGGAAATTGGCCTGAAGCAAAAGAGAAGCTGATTAACAGATTTCAGAAAATTTAATTAACGCCATTAGAGTGGAAGCTATTAAAGTATATCAAAAAGAACAAGAAACCATCTCAGACTATTATCATAGAAAAATAAAAATGATCAATTTAGTCGAATTACCATCTAAATCAATAGTTGAGCTACTCAATGAAGGAATCTTGAAGAAATATAAGCCCTATCTTGCCACCATTGATACGGACCAGCCCTTAAATTGGCTAACCATGGCCATTATGCCATCTCCAGACTTCGAATCCAGCGCTTCACCCATCACCCAGACCTGCTAGGTTACTATGGTAACTCGCAAGTGCAGAGACCATCATTTCCTTGTCGAATTTGTGAACGTCTGGGATTAGAACTTCAATGGCATTACCACTCAGTGTGCCCATACCGCAACCCAACAGTCTCTAGATCCTTTCCTCCTGCTCCTCCCCGTGCAAATCGCCCAACAGCTTCCAGATCCTTCCCTTCAGCCATTCCCCATCCCTACCAAGCAGCAGCTTCTAGTACCTTCCCTCCACCCACTCCCCATGACTACCAACCGACAGTTGCCAGTGCCTCTTCTCCCGATTCTCCCAGGTATATAATTCTTACTTATGTTATAGTTAATAATATACAGTACCCTTGTGATACATCCACCTGTCTATACAGGCCACCCTGTCTATAGCGGCCACTCTGGACACCCCTGTTATCAGCAGTGTGCTACATCCACCTGTCTATACAGACCACTCTGTCTATAGCGGCCACTCTAGACAACCCTGTTATCAGCTGTGTGATACATCCACCTGTCTATACAGACCACCCTGTCTATAGCGACCACTCTAGACAACCCTGTTATCAGCAGTATGATACATACACCTGTCTACACAGACCACCCTGTCTATAGCGACCACGCGACCACTCTAGACAACCCTGTTATCAGCAGTGTGATACATACACCTGTCTATACAGACCACCCTGTCTATAGCGACCACTCTAGACAACCCTGTTATCAGCTGCCTGTCTATACAGACCACCCTGTCTATAGTGGTCACTTTAGGCAACCCTGTTATCATCAGTGTGTTACATTCACCTGTCTATACAGACCACCCTGTCTATAGCGGTCACCTTAGGCAACCCTGTTATCAGCAGTGTGATACATCCACCTGTCTATACAGACCACCCTGCCTATAGCGGCCACTCTAGGCAACCCTGTTATCAGCTGTGTGATACATCCACCTGTCTATAGCGGCCACTCTAGGCAACCCTGTTATCAGCTGTGTGATACATACACTTGTTCATAGCGGCCACTCTAGACACCCCTGTTATCAGCTGTGTGATACATCCACCTGTCTATACAAACCATCCTGTCTATAGCGACCACTCTAGAGAACCCAGTTATCAGCTGTGTGATACATCCACCTGTCTATACAGACCACCCTGTCTATAGCGGACACCTTAGGCAACCCTGTTATCAGCAGTGTGATACATACACCTGTCTATACAAACCACCCTGTCTATAGCGACCACTCTAGACAACCCTGTTATCAGCTGTGTGATACATCCACCTGTCTATACAGACCACCCTGTCTATAGCGGCCACTCTAGACAACCCTGTTATCGGCTGTGTGATACATACACCTGTCTATACAGACCACCCTGTCTATAGCGACCACCCAAGAACGTTTTTAAAATATATTCGCACTCGGGTAAAACCGGGGCGTTGCCCTGGCCATTCGTCTAGTATTGCACATATCTGATTACCTGCAAGATGAAGCTTTGATCTATCACTACGAAATTTTGAGCAACATCGGAAATTGGCCTGAAGCAAAAGAGAAGCTGATTAACAGATTTCAGAAAATTTAATTAACGCCATTAGAGTGGAAGCTATTAAAGTATATCAAAAAGAACAAGAAACCATCTCAGACTATTATCATAGAAAAATAAAAATGATCAATTTAGTCGAATTACCATCTAAATCAATAGTTGAGCTACTCAATGAAGGAATCTTGAAGAAATATAAGCCCTATCTTGCCACCATTGATACGGACCAGCCCTTAAATTGGCTAACCATGGCCATTATGCCATCTCCAGACTTCGAATCCAGCGCTTCACCCATCACCCAGACCTGCTAGGTTACTATGGTAACTCGCAAGTGCAGAGACCATCATTTCCTTGTCGAATTTGTGAACGTCTGGGATTAGAACTTCAATGGCATTACCACTCAGTGTGCCCATACCGCAACCCAACAGTCTCTAGATCCTTTCCTCCTGCTCCTCCCCGTGCAAATCGCCCAACAGCTTCCAGATCCTTCCCTTCAGCCATTCCCCATCCCTACCAAGCAGCAGCTTCTAGTACCTTCCCTCCACACACTCCCCATGACTACCAACCGACAGTTGCCAGTGCCTCTTCTCCCGATTCTCCCAGGTATATAATTCTTACTTATGTTATAGTTAATAATATACAGTACCCTGCAATATTAGACACGGCTTCCAATGTATCTATAATGCCAGAACATATGTCTAGCTCATTAAGGAATTACAATATAGTAGATAGCTGTACACCAGAATATATTTCACAGGTCAAAGGTGTAACCATCCCTTCACAGAAAATCAATGTATGTATTAAATTAGGTAAAATTAGTGTTTTGAATGATTTTTATATATGTGACTCTGATATAAACTATTTAATTTTAGGACTTCCCGTACTTATAAAATGTCACTTACAAATAGATTTTAAAACAGGTATAGTTTATCAGGATAATAAATTTTTGTTTTCTTTTAGTGCACAAAATATGAACTCTAGATATGTAAATTTTTGTTTGCCTCACCCGTATTATGTAAAACACTCCATATTGTCCCAAATGAACCCATTCACACATTTTAATATAAACAATATTCCGAGTCAGTTTACATTGAGAACTAGTACAGATTATTCAGATTTTGATAAATTAACTATACCTGCAAATTTTAGTTTTTTTTTTTTTGCTTATCCCTAGTACACGTGGTACAGGCCATTTTAGGGAAATACAAAAATATTTTTGCCCAATATGAATCAGACGTAGGATTAATAAATACTATACCCATAACTTTTAGATTAACAACTGATACACCAATCGTACAGAAACCTTACAGAACATCTTATGCAAACAATACGGAAATTAATAGACAAATTCACGAATTATTAAAATATAATATTATAAGACCATCTTGCAGCGCATATGCATCACCCATGTTATTAGTACAAAAGAAATCTGATATCACAGGACGTCCTACAAGACTTTGTATAGATTTTCGAAAGCTAAATCTAATTACTAAAACTGAAAATTCTCCTTTACCACTAATAGAAGAAATTTTAGATAGATTGGGAAATGCTAAAATGTTCACCTCTCCTGATATAAAACATGCCTATTGGCACATTCCCATAGCGGAAACGCACAAAGAAAAAACAGCATTTGTTTGCCAACAAGGGTGCTATGAATGGAATAGGATGCCATATGGCCTAAAAAAATGGACCAAGTATTTTTAATAGGGTTATACAAAATATTTTACAAAAATTTGATATCCACTATGCTTTAAATTATTTTGACGACATCATAGTATTTTCTAAAAATTTCCAGGAACATTTACAACACTTAGATCATATTTTAAATGCGCTAAAACAAGAGAGAAAATATCAAATTAAATTTTAATAAATTCCAGTTTTTTCAAAATGAAATACATTTTTTAGGATATACAATTAAAAATGGCACATTACGCCAAGTAATGCAAATATTGAGGCCATTAAAAAATTGCACAGACCATATAATATGAAAACATTACAATCTTTTTTAGGGTCTATAAATGTATACCATGAGTTCATACCTCATTATGCACAAATTAGAGCACCACTTAACACCCTTTTACAGAAAAATTCACCATGGCAATGAAATCAAGAACAGCATTGATGACAAAACCCATTTTACAGCTATATGATCCGCAAAAACCCGTGCATATATGTACAGATTCATCTATTAATACATAGCGATAACGCGCCATCTGTACATATAAAATGAAAGGATTTAAAAGCACGAAAGTTTCTTTTATACATAATACACACCTCCACTGCCCCTACTGCAATGAAAAAATATATTGGGAGGGCTTGGCTCATCAGTGGTGAACCCTCCCAGCGGTTTCGCCAATTTAATCCACCAGACCGCTTCTCAGAGCTCCAACACTGTATTGGACGATTCTGCTTATATACGCAGCACTGAAGGATGGAATCTTTGATTAGATTCATCTATGTTAGGCGTAGGAGCAATACTTAAACAACCAGATAAACAAGGAGCTTTACACCCAGTAGCCTATTTCTCTAGAAAGTTGCACAAATATGAGCGGAATTATGCAGCAACCGAATTAGAGACATTGGCTATAATCGCAGCAATCCAAAGATTTCACCCATATATTCATAATATACACTTCACTTTACATACAGATCATATGCCATTAAAATGGCTTAAAACTTTTAAAAACCCTTCAGGTAGAATATTTAGATGGTCATTATTGTTAACACAATATGATTTTGACATTCAACACATAAAAGGTTCACAAAATGTTGAAGCTGATATGTTGTCCAGAACACCAATTGCTCTTTTTTATTATCATTTAACAGATATTAAGCAGTATCAACAACAAGAGGACTTCTCACACAATAAGTATAAAACACAAAATGGTATATTTGTAAAAACAAAAAAGGGATTTAACAGAATTTATGTGCCACTTAAACTTAGGGAAAACTTGTTAGAAAAAGTACATACACAATTTGGACATATAGGCACCACACAAATGACAAAAACTATTTTTCCACAATATTATTGGCCAAATATGACACAAGATATAGTTAATTGCATTAGGCATTGTGAAACCTGTCAGATAAATAAATCGATAGATAATAGACCAATATATGGACCCTTACAATCATTACCCACAGCCACAGAACCATATCTTATTTTTTCTATAGATACCTTAGGGGGATTACATAAATACTGATCATCCAAACATAGCATTCATTTAATAGTTGATCACCTATCTCGTTATTTATGGGCATGTTTTGTGTTGTCATTAATATTTTAAACACATTTACATTTTATATATTTTATTCAATTACGATCAAAATTACATAAACATCACATTTAATTATATATCATCACAAACAATTATATATCACTAACGAATGGCCCGGGCAACGCCCGGGTTTTACCCGAGTGCGAATATATTTTAAAAACGTTGTCTTGAGTGGTCGCTATAGACAGGGTGGTCTGTATAGACAGGTGTATGTATCACACAGCCGATAACAGGGTTGTCTAGAGTGGCCGCTATAGACAGGGTGGTCTGTATAGACAGGTGGATGTATCACACAGCTGATAACAGGGTTGTCTAGAGTGGTCGCTATAGACAGGGTGGTTTGTATAGACAGGTGTATGTATCACACTGCTGATAACAGGGTTGCCTAAGGTGTCCGCTATAGACAGGGTGGTCTGAATAGACAGGTGGATGTATCACACAGCTGATAACTGGGTTGTCTAGAGTGGTAGCTATAGACAGGGTGGTTTGTATAGACAGGTGGATGTATCACACAGCTGATAACAGGGTTGTCTAGAGTGGCCGCTATAGACAGGTATATGTATCACACAGCTGATAACAGGGTTGCCTTGAGTGGCCGCTATAGACAGGGTGGTCTGTATAGACAGGTGGATGTATCACACAGCTGATAACAGGGTTGCCTAGAGTGGCCGCTATAGACAGGGTGGTCTGTATAGACAGGTGGAGGTATCACACAGCTGATAACAGGGTTGTCTAGAGTGGTCGCTATAGACAGGGTGGTCTGTATAGACAGGTGGATGTATCACACAGCTGATAACTGGGTTGTCTAGAGTGGTAGCTATAGACAGGGTGGTTTGTATAGACAGGGGGATGTATCACACAGCTGATAACAGGGTTTTCTAGAGTGGTCGCTATAGACAGGGTGGTTTGTATAGACAGGTGTATGTATCACACTGCTGATAACAGGGTTGCCTAAGGTGTCCGCTATAGACAGGGTGGTCTGTATAGACAGGTGGATGTATCACACAGCTGATAACTGGGTTGTCTAGAGTGGTAGCTATAGACAGGGTGGTTTGTATAGACAGTTGGATGTATCACACAGCTGATAACAGGGTTGTCTAGAGTGGCCGCTATAGACAGGTATATGTATCACACAGCTGATAACAGGGTTGCCTAAGGTGACCGCTATAGACAGGGTGGTCTGTATAGACAGGTGAATGTAACACACTGATGATAACAGGGTTGCCTAAAGTGACCGCTATAGACAGGGTGGTCTGTATAGACAGGCAGCTGATAACAGGGTTGTCTAGTGTGGTCGCTATAGACAGGGTGGTCTGTATAGACAGGTGTATGTATCACACTGCTGATAACAGGGTTGCCTAAAGTGACCGCTATAGACAGGGTGGTCTGTATAGACAGGTGAATGTAACACACTGATGATAACAGGGTTGTCTAGAGTAGCCGCTATAGACAGGTGTATGTATCACACAGCTGATAACAGGGTTGTCTAGAATGGCCGCTATATACGGGGTGGTCTGTATAGACAGGTGGATGTATCACACAGCTGATAACAGGGTTGCCTAAAGTGACCGCTATAGACAGGGTGGTCTGTATAGACAGGTGGATGTATCACACAGCTGATAACAGGGTTGTCTAGAGTGGCCGCTATAGACAGAGTGGTCTGTATAGACAGGTGGATGTAGCACACTGCTGATAACAGGGGTGTCCAGAGTGGCCGCTATAGACAGGTGGATGTATCACACAGCTGATAACAGGGTTGTCTAGAGTGGCCGCTATAGACAGGTGTATGTATCGCACAGCTGATAACAGGGTTGTCTAGAATGGCCGCTATATACAGGGTGGTCTGTATAGACAGGTGTATGTATCACACAGCTGATAACAGGGTTATCTAGAATGGCCGCTATATACAGGGTGGTCTGTATAGACAGGTGGTGGAATCACACAGCTGATAACAGGGGTGTATAGAGTGGCCGCTATAGACAGGGTGACCTGTATAGACAGGAGGATGTAACACACTGCTGATAACAGGGTTGTCTAGAATGGCCGCTATAGACAGGTGGATGTAACACACTGCTGATAACAGGGTTGTCTAGAGGGGGGCAGGGAGGACACGTGTTCGCCGGCAGCCAATGGGCGCGCATTCTATCCGTGAGCTTCAGACATACAGACAGAATAAGGCAATTATATAAGTAGATAACTACATAACATTAAGCCAACTATATATTTTTTTGTTTTCGTCACTGGTTCAATATTTTTATTTTCCTAGACTAAATTATGAGATTAATTTATAAATGAAAAATATGCAAAATAAATAAACAACTATATACATCAATTCCCCCTTCTTAGGCTTAGCCCCTCATTTATTTATTTATTTTTTATATCTCTGTGGACATCTGCGCTCCCTCTGAGGGTACCTGGGGGTTGTAACACTTTTCTCCTCAGAGATTGGAGTTGGCACACATTCAGCATCATTCATATTAGTGGGATGTGATTTACCAGTCAACATTTTTAATGTAGTTCTGATGAACTTTTTTTTCACTGTCACCTTGTTTTATTAAATAAACATTCCTTCCTAGTATTTTAATTATCTTTCCTGTATTCCAAGAGGGATGATTATTAGTGATCCACTTAAATTTCACAGTCTCATCCACTTTAAATTTACTGTTAACATATTGACCATGGACTTTGGAGACTTTTACTTCTTCTTTTAACAACACAGAAAGTCTTGATCTGATCTTTCTTCCAAGAAATAGTTCCGCAGGTGATGTCCCTTTTCTAATATTTACATCTGTCCTTATAAAGAACAAAGCCCTGGACAGAGCCAAATCTAGATCCACCTGCTCGTTTTCATATAATAGCTTTTTTAGCAATTTCTTTACCTCTCTTACAGAGACTTCTGCCTGTCCATTCGATTTTGGGTGATATGGGGGAGATGTCACATGGGATATGCCATTCTTAGACAAAAAATCACCAAAGTCACTACTAAAGAAAGGAGGACCATTATCAGAAACCACTACTTGTGGAAATCCGTAACGAGTAATACAATTTCTCATAAAATGTATACAAAAATATGCACTGGTAGATGGTACTTCAGAAACTTCAACCCATGAAGAGAATGAATCTACTGCTAGTAAAAACAGTCTATTTTTGAAATAGAAATAGTCCATGTGAACCCTCTTCCATGGTCCTGCGTATTTAGGCCAACTCTCAGTCCTTTGATGAGGCATTTACCCCTAGGGATTTACCCCTATGTATCTTCAATAGGCATCCCTCCCTATGACACAACAACCGACTTAAATTTACGCACTTATCCACCCATAGAAGAATTCAGAAAGCTAGCAATTCAAAGAACCCAAAAATCCCATGAAAACAGTAAAATAATTTACGATAAAACACACCCCATTCCAGATTTTAAAATAGGCGATCAGGTATTAGTTCAAACATTTTTCTACCCCAATACAGGAAAACTAACTAGTAAATATAGTGGACCATATACAATACTAAAACAGTTATCCCCAGTCACCTATGAAATTGACAGACCAAACCAACCTCAAAAGAAACAAACAGAAATCATACATGCAAACAAATTGAAACATTTTCATCCTTCAGACAACTTTAAAATAACACATCATATGCAAAGGAGTTCGCCAACAAATCAAATTAACAAAAATGCAGATTTAATAACTTTTGATAGTGGTGAGCCATCTATAAGCGATTGTGTTTCCATTTTGGATCAGGATGACCCTTATTACAATAGCTCTAATTTATTAAAACCTGCTTCAATCGAGAAAGATAAACAGCTGCTTGTTGTCTTTTAACACATACTAGACGAATGGCCCGGGCAACGCCCGGGTTTTACCCGAGTGCGAATATATTTTAAAAACGTTGTCTTGGGTGGTCGCTATAGACAGGGTGGTCTGTATAGACAGGTGTATGTATCACACAGCCGATAACAGGGTTGTCTAGAGTGGCCGCTATAGACAGGGTGGTCTGTATAGACAGGTGGATGTATCACACAGCTGATAACAGGGTTGTCTAGAGTGGCCGCTATAGACAGGGTGGTTTGTATAGACAGGTGTATGTATCACACTGCTGATAACAGGGTTGCCTAAGGTGTCCGCTATAGACAGGGTGGCTGTATAGACAGGTGGATGTATCACACAGCTGATAACAGGGTTGTCTAGAGTGGTCGCTATAGACAGGGTGGTTTGTATAGACAGGTGGATGTATCACACAGCTGATAACAGGGTTGTCTAGAGTGGCCGCTATAGACAGGTGTATGTATCACACAGCTGATAACAGGGATGCCTAGAGTGGCCGCTATAGACAGGGTGGTATTTATAGACAGGTGGATGTATCACACAGCTGATAACAGGGATGCCTAGAGTGGCCGCTATAGACAGGGTGGTCTGTATAGACAGGTGGATGTATCACACAGCTGATAACAGGCTTGTCTAGAGTGGTCGCTATAGACAGGGTGGTCTGTATAGACAGGTGGATGTATCACACTGCTGATAACAGGGTTGCCTAAGGTGACCGCTATAGACAGGGTGGTCTGTATAGACAGGTGAATGTAACACACTGATGATAACAGGGTTGCCTAAAGTGACCGCTATAGACAGGGTGGTCTGTATAGACAGGCAGCTGATAACAGGGTTGTCTAGAGTGGTCGCTATAGACAGGGTGGTCTGTATAGACAGGTGTATGTATCACTCTGCTGATAACAGGGTTGTCTAGAGTGGTCGCTATAGACAGGGTGGTCTGTATAGACAGGTGTATGTATCACACTGCTGATAACAGGGTTGCCTAAAGTGACCGCTATAGACAGGGTGGTCTGTATAGACAGGTGAATGTAACACACTGATGATAACAGGGTTGTCTAGAGTGGCCGCTATAGACAGGTGTATGTATCACACAGCTGATAACAGGGTTGTCTAGAATGGCCGCTATATACAGGGTGGTCTGTATAGACAGGTGGATGTATCTCACAGCTGATAACAGGGTTGCCTAAAGTGACCGCTATAGACAGGGTGGTCTGTATAGACAGGTGGATGTATCACACAGCTGATAACAGGGTTGTCTAGAGTGGCCGCTATAGACAGGGTGGTCTGTATAGACAGGTGGATGTATCACATAGCTGATAACAGGGTTGTCTAGAGTGGCCGCTATAGACGGGTGTATGTATCGCACAGCTGATAACAGGGTTGTCTAGAATGTCCGCTATATACAGGGTGGTCTGTATAGACAGGTGTATGTATCACACAGCTGATAACAGGGTTATCTAGAATGGCCGCTATATACAGGGTGGTCTGTATAGACAGGTGGATGTATCACACAGCTGATAACAGGGGTGTCTAGAGTGGCCGCTATAGACAGGGTGACCTGTATAGACAGGTGGATGTAACACACTGCTGATAACAGGGTTGTCTAGAATGGCCGCTATAGACAGGTGGATGTAACACACTGCTGATAACAGGGTTGTCTAGAGGGGGGCAGGGAGGACACGTGTTCGCCGGCAGCCAATGGGCGCGCATTCTATCCGTGAGCTTCAGACATACAGACAGAATAAGGCAATTATATAAGTAGATTTATGTAAATTGTTATTCTTAAATCACATTCTTTTTTTTTTTGGTATGATTATTGCTTTCAATTAATTTTCTTGATTTAAATAAGCATTCCTTGTTCGCATAATTTTTCTTAATATATTTATTTATTCTTTGTTGTCAAAAAATGTTTTTTTTTGCTTATATTTAAACTAGTGTTGCCACCTGTCAATTACAAATGTAACTATTTTTTTTTTCTCAGACGGCGCGGATGTAAATATAAATAGGTTTTTTTTTTTGCATAGTTAGTCAGACTTTTTTTGTTTCGATTGGCCAATATGTAAATTTTAATATCATTTATTTTTATTAAGTTTTTTTTTTCTTTCTTTCAATTTTTGAGGTACTCTACCTATCAAGAGGCCTCAAGATTATTATTACCATTGATTTGTTTAAAAACTGTGACGATTTGGTTAATAAATAAACCCGTCAATAGTGGAGTGTTTGATCTCTTTTCAACAAAAGGCCTCGACTGCGCAAACTCATCTCAGCACCATTTTCTTTTAAAATAGAAATCAAAAATATAATATATATATATATGTTGTAGCTGCCGTGGTCGAATGGAAGTGCGCAAGCGTTGTGCATGTACGCGTCAAAAAAGAACTTGTTCGACACTCGTGAGCACGCGCCACGCGGCGGAGGCGTGGCCTTCCCCCGCGCGCGCTGGCTCCCAGATTTATTTGGTACAGATTTATACATGGATGAATTTGTATTTACATTTTAAAATATAATTATGGCGGAAATAAATATATCTCTTTGGCATTAATTATACAAATTATGACAGATGGAACCTGTGTGGGATAAATAAATTTAAAATGATTTTAAAATTATTTAGTTGAGATTGGGAGGCAATTTTATAAATTGAATTCTGATATTATGTACAAAATTGGAAATTTGTGTGATATTATACTAAAATATATACAAGTAGGGATTAACACAACATTAAGTTTGATATATAATACAAGGATAATAAAGTTTTAAATGTAGCAGGATACGAACCTGTGTGATGTGGCTACGACTGTGTATCTGTTTGCGAGAATGTTCTGTGCGTGAGAGGATCTCCTGCGCTGGAGTGTTGGTGGATTGATTATGGGCTAAGCAGTCTCCTATGAACCGTACTCTCCATAGGGAACGTAAGAAGAGGGGTGTAAAAAGGTGCCCAGGGATTATAAGGAATGAATGTTTGATAAGGCAGGAAACGTTTGAGGAATGAAGACTTGGTCGTGGCGAACAATTTGGTAGGATGATCCAAATTGGGTCACTGGAGTCCTCGGAAGGTTTCTCGTTTGGGATGGAGAGAAAAGGGGACGGTTGTCATGTCAATGAGGTAGCGCAAGGAGAATATCTCTTGATGTTGGTGTGTGAACATAATGGTTTATTGCAAACGGTCAGAGTGAAACGTACTGAATTCTGTGACGTACATCCTGAACGGATCGTTTCAAGATGGGTCCGTGATTATCGGTAATCCTGCTGACTTCTTAAAAGCAAATAAATTTGGGAAAAACTATCAGTTCGGGGTGGTCAATGGGCAACGCAAGTGGTGTTATTCTAATTCAAAATAGGAATTATATATAGGAATTCCCTGACGTTAGGATCTTATGGGGGATCATCAATCTTACTGTCGTGGTCACCATTCTTTTCTGAGTGATTAATGAAGTCCTTTAAGGTGTTCCAAAGGACTATTGAAAGCTCTTCAAGACAATGAATCAAGATTGATTGAATTTGTCTTAATCGGGACGACGGCAATAAATAAATCAGCAGATGTATAATCGTCATGGAGACGTTTGGGTTAATAAAAGCCATTGTAAGGAGGGATAGAAAAAATATTGGAAATTGTTTAATTCTATTAAAATATTTAACTATGGGCAACAGTACTAACGTACTTTTGATTATGACTGACCTATTTTCCAATTTCGTATTATCACAGTTAATAAGGGGAGCACTGAATTGAGGGCTAATTTGCGGAGTATGATTACGTGTTGGTGAGGATGGGAGCATTATCTTCGTTGTAGGGGATGGTTCTAATCGGATAGCAATCTTTGGGATGGTGTCAGGAGTAGAAATGTATCTGGCTGTTAATGTTGGTTCGACATTATCTAAGAAAATATCCGGGTTCATGTGATTAAATGGGTTACTTAATGTAGATGCATAATTCTTATAATAATCATGAAATATTTCAGGTGGAAAATGATTGTAAATAAAATATGATTTTGGCTTGCTATTGTTGTTCATTGAGTGAGGTGTGAAGATGTACTTAGTGTCTTCGGAATAATGTTTCAATTTGTTTACGTGAATAATTTCTGTTTCTAAGTTTTGAGCTTGATTAGGTCTATTGATTCTAACTGTATAGGGGGATATATCACCTCAATTATCTCATATGGTCCACTGAAGTAAGGCACTAATTTGCCCGTATTGGGGTGTTGGTAAATTTTGGTAAGGACTAGATCGCCTACTTCAAAGTCGGGGGACCTGTGATTTTTATCAAATCTGATCTTATCTAGCTTATGGCGTTCTTTCGTTCTTTGTAACGCTAGGCGACTGGATTCAGTGACTGATGGATAAGGATCTAGATGTTGTGACAGTTCTTTCGGTAGGGAACCGTCCATAAGGTATGATGGGGGAAATCCCGTGACGGAATGAGGGGTATCGTTATATGCCTTAACTACTTTGGGTTGGAGCATAGTCCAACTAGCTCTAGGATGTTGAAGATGGAGGAGCCTAAGTTTTCCGGTCAGGGTTGCGTTCAAACGTTCGGATAAACCGTTTGCTTGTGGATGGTTGCTTGTAGTGAGCATTGGTTGGATGTTATGGGAGATTAGAAATCTCCTAAACCTCGGTGATGTGAAGGCAGGGGCTCTATCTGTAAGGAGACGCTTCAGACAACCACTTTGTAGCACCTTTTTTATTACTTGAATATATGTGGCCTTACTGGTGGAACGATATGGAAATGTCCATGCGAATCGAGTCGCGTGGTCTACTACTATATGCAGGTAATTTTTTGCACTTCCATATCTAGAAAACCCGGCTATAGTGTCCATAGAGACTAGATCGAATGGCAGTGGGGATTCTGGCAATTCGCCCAACTCTCCATACTTTGGTCCTTTTGGGGTTTTGCTCATTTGACAGATGTTACAATTCTTAACGAAGGCACGAATGTCTATCGACATTCCGCTCCAAAAGTATTGGGCGGAGATGATCCTAGTCAATTGAGAAATTCCTGGATGGTTGAATTTCTGGTGGGCTTCTCTAAGTATGGTGGGTCGTAAGGATGGTGGAACAACTATTTTGCTCACACCACGTCTGGTGACGGTAGTCAAGCCTGAGGTTTGGTGAACGTACTTGGAATTATCCCGAAGCTCGCTTTGGTACATTTTTAATTGCGTGGCGTCAAGAAGGCCACAAAACGGATTTCGGGATAAAAGGTCAGCCTCTAGTTGTTTGGTGCTTTTGATGTACTTCACCTGATAGTCGTAGACTGACAATCTCAAACTCCATCGAAAGAGGCTTCCTGTCGGATTTTTGATGTTTTTCAGCCACTGTAAGGCGCAATGATCGGTGAAAATAGTAAAACCATTTCCCGCCAGATAGACCTTGAAACGATCTACTGTTTCAATTATGGCCAGACACTCTAATTCGGTGATGGTATAATTGCGCTCGTATTTGCGCAGTGTGCGACTATAATATTGTACTGGATATGAGTTTCCATCTGGAGAGATGGAGCTGTTTCAGTACTCCTCCTATCCCTTGCAAAGATGCATCAGAGTACACTTGACAGGGCAAGTCTGATTTATAAAGATGGAGAATGGGACCTGATGAAAGTAGTTGTTTGAGTTTGTCAAACGCCTTTTGACAGTCTGACGTCCATTCCCATTTAACGTTCTTTTTCAAAAGTTGATTTAGAGAATTTCTAATGCACGCATAATCTGGAATGAATTTATTGTAAACATTAATGGCGCCTAGGAATGATTGCAAGGTTTTTACGTTAGTAGGGGGTTTTATGGCATTAATTACATCTATATTCCTAACAAGTGGAGTGCAGGTACCTGAACTAATCTTATATCCCAGGTAGTCAATAGATGTCCTGAAAAACTGGCATTTATTAAGATTTAATTTTATATTTTCTAATTTACAAAAATGAAAAAATTCCTGTAAGTGTCCTAAGTGTTCCTCTAAACTGTTAGAATGGATTATGAAGTCATCAAAATAATGATTAGTAAATGTTAATTTGTGTTTCTGTATCAATTGATTTAACTGCCTTTCGAATATTTGAGGACTTAATTTGAGACCAAATGGAAGTCTATTAAAATGGTATTGCCCCAGGTGGGTTACAAATGAAAGTAGGGGCCTAGATTCTGGATGGATCGGAATTTGCCAGAAGGCGGAGGTTATATCTATGGTGGAAAAATATTTGGAATTAGATAATTGATCTAGTACTGTTTCTATTAGTGGTATGGGATAATTATCTACAGACATTAATTCGTTAAGTTTTCTAAAATCTACACAAAAACGTTTCGAGCCATCCCTTTTTCTGGCAAGTGTTACGGGAGCGGCATATGGGCTATTCGATGGTTCTATTGTTTCATTTTCTAACATTTTCTCTATTTGATATTTTATTTCAGGGTAATCGCTATAAGGTATTCTATATGGTCTTAGTGTTATAATCTTATCACTGTTAGGTATAATTTTAACCGGGTCGATATTTAAAGCAGGTACTGAAAACTTATCGATAGGAAACAAACCAATATTTTCTCTAATAAGTTTTTTACATTCATTTATTAGATGAGGATGTACAGCTATATAATTTTCTACATTTGTGGTACTATTAAGGTTGTCATGAAGAAAAGATTGAGTGGTGTGAGGCATGGTATGGTGATTAGGGTCGGGTTGAATTGTAAAGTTTTTTAATGGTGGCGTAAAATAATCCTTAAAACAGTATTGTGACTGTGCTAACATGGTATTATCCTGATATATTCTCTTTGAAAAGAAATCAATAGTTAATCGGAATATCTTTAATGAGTTTAAAGAAAAAATGCCAAATGGTAGATCATTATCTATTATATAAAATAACAAGTGTTCTTTAATGGATCCTACAGTAACCAAAATAAATGCAAATCCCACAGGTTGGATATTATGAGACAATGTCCTAATAGTAACATCATAATTTAAAAGTGACATTTTAGTTCCTAATGTTTCGAATCTCTTAAAACAAATAATATTAATATTAGAGCCAGTATCTATTAGAAATGAAAACAAATGGTTGGCAAGTAGCAACTTGAGAGTCAGGGTACTTACGCCATTAACGGCGTGTGGGTTGTACTTCTGGTTACTTGGTAGCGCTGTCTCTTGGGTCTCGAAAATACCGCGGCGATGTCGCTAGTCGAGGATGATCGGCAAGCTGTCCAGGCAAGGTGGACCGTTGTGGGCACTGATTGTTCCAGTGGGGCCCTTGGCAGTGCTTGCATGGCGTAGGCGCGGTGGAGGGAGATCCTTCTGGTCGCTTCTGGGAATGAGGCACATCTTCGGATAAGCGCCTTAGCGGATTACTTGTCTGTCTACCGGATTGGCGGGGAGATGGGCTTTCTGTGGGAGAGGAAATGCCGGGACGACTCGGGTCTCCGCCGATACCATAGATTCTCCTGGCCAGAGTGAGCCATTCCGACGGGCTGCTGGGTGTTGCAATCAGTAGGAGATTTCGACTGTAGGAGGGCATTCCTTGAGTGAGAGCATTGACCATTTCCTTGCGATCGATGTTGAGCTGCGTACCTATGCGTACCTTCTGTAAATAGTATTCTTGTAAGCCTTGAGGCCCGCAGCGTAGTTGATAGAACTCTTGGTGTGTCGGAGTCTCGGGTGGGGGGTACAGATCCTCAAGGACTTGTTTGATCCTCCAGTAGGGTTCATAGAGGTAGTCCATGGATTGGAGTGTTCTCCGGGGCTCTCCTTCTAGCGCTGCCACTACCACGCGGCTTCGTTCGTCGCAGCTGTTGTTTTGGAATTCCGGGGACCTCTCCAGCTCCCTTAAGAATGATTCCGCGGAACTTGAACCGTCAAATCTGGCTGCGGCGGCGGGCGCGTCCCGCCCTAGGCTTTTCATCATCGCTGTTAGTGCATCAATTACTGACTTATTCTCTTGAGCTAATTCGGCCTCTTTCTGGCCTGCTTGTCTCTTTGATTTGCTCATTCTCTTGAGGTTCTTATTTCTGTCGACTCTTATCTGTCGTAGCTGCCGTGGTCGAATGGAAGGGCGCAAGCGTTGTGCATGTACGCGTCAAAAAAGAACTTGTTCGACACTCGTGAGCACGCGCCACGCGGCGGAGGCGTGGCCTTCCCCCGCGTGCGCTGCTCTCAGATTTATTTGGTACAGATTTATACATGGATGAATTTGTATTTACATTTTAAAATAAAATTATGGCGGAAATAAATATATCTCTTGGGCATTAATTATACAAATTATGACATATATATATATATTATTTTTTAAATAGAGCAATCCTTAAATAAATCTTTAGATAAAAAGGCATATATTGGATCAAAATATCATTTATTTTACCAATATTTCAGTTAGCTGAAATATGGGTAAAATAAATCATATTTTGATCCAATATATGCCTTTTTTTCTATATATATATATATATATATATATATATATATATATATATATATATATATATTAGATAATAAAAGGCATATATTGGATTTAATAAAATATTTTTTTTCCAATATTTCGGCTGGCTGAACGCCAACCTTTATCGAGGCATTACATTTTTTGTATACACAAACTCAGCGCCGCATAGTGTTATAATATCACAGTTGAAATCAATTAAAATACAGAGTAGGTGGGAGAAAATTGTGCATGAAAATATTATTATAAAAAATGTAATCAAAAATGTAAAATATCTTAAAATATAAAAGGAAAAAAGTTCTATCTTGTATTTTAAAAATTGTAATAAGTACATAAAAAAATAATTCATTAATAACTCATAAAGAGATAAATGTAAAAATATATGTATCTATTAAAACATTTGAAAATAAATTTAAAATGATTTAAACAATAAACTGTAAGAACCTTATAAAAAGTTTTTAAAAATGTGGGTATTTAAAACTTTTTATAAGGTTCTTACAGTTTATTGTTTAAATAATTTTAAATTTATTTTCAAATGTTTTAATAGATACATATATTTTTACATTTATCTCTTTATGAGTTATTAATGAATTATTTTTTTATGTACTTATTACAATTTTTTAAATATAAGATAGAACTTTTTTTCCTTTTATATTTTAAGATATTTTACATTTTTGATTGCATTTTTTATAATAATATTTTCATGCACAATTTTCTCCCACCTACTCTGTATTTTAATTGATTTCAACTGTGATATTTTAACACTATGCGGCGCTGAGTTTGTGTATACAAAAAATGTAATGCCTCGATAAAGGTTGGCGTTCAGCCAGCCGAAATATTGGATAAATAAATATTTTTATTAAATCCAATATATGCCTTTTATTATCTAATGAATTAAGTATGGATTGCTCTATTTTCAAATATATATATATATATATATATATATGTAATATGTTGCTGCAATTGTTGTTATTACACTGTAATATTTGATGTATTACACTGTTGTAGAATCCTGTCGACTTAACCGTTCTGTGGCAATATCGTTGCGGGGTTCCTTGTTGTTGGATGCGAGTGGTGAGATTTGATTGAAGCGCAGTCGTTGAGTGGTAAGTGAAGCACACAGTTAGGAATAATCAGGACACATGGTGAGGTTTGAAAATAAAAGGCAACTGGATTGGAGGGAAGAAAGCTTGAGAAGGCGGAGCGATTTTGATTGTTAATTAACTGATCACATGGCGGTGATTGTACTTAGCTGTGGGATGAGCCGAGGGAGAGAGGTCTAAAGCCGATGTCACCTCCGTGGGAGCCAAAGCGTAACTAACTATTCTTGTCTTTCGATTTAACACCACAAGTCAGTTTCTCTCTGATTGGTTGAGAGATCTCACATGATCTTTTCCTATTGGTTGACCTATTTAAGGTGCTGCCTTCTGATAGGCCGGCGGTTTCCTTTGGTGAAAGATATGATTTGCTTTGATAGGAAGTGTCGAGTGCCATTTTGACTTTATTTACTTCCGTGTTATCAAATACGTCCTATCTTTGCCGGAAATGTTGGGCGTTAGCTTAATATTTATAACTTCTGGTCACCGAATACATCCTGTTTTTCCAGGAAGTGTCGAATGCTTCTTGTCTAATATAACTTCTGCGGTCACTAGAGACGACCGGTCTCTGCCCCTGCAATGTTGACACAGGGGTGCCAAAATAGTCGTGTCCGCTTTAGTCTTACTTCCTATATCTTTTGTTACTTTCTTTCCTCCAGTTACCTTGTTCTTTATTAAGTCTTTGAAAATCATACATGGTACATACATAGTGGGTCGGGGTTGCATTTAATTATATACAAATTATGACAGATGCGCCCCCTACATGTGAAGAATTCAAGAAGGGGTTAGCCTGAGAGAATTCTGTAAAATGAAAAATAATTTTGTGGGAAAATTAGTTGTGGGTATTGAGGGGCTATATACAAGCATTGCTGGTGACATAAAAGTAAGATAGAATGGGGTTGATGATATAGGTTGAGTATAATTAATAGAAATCAAAAATTTTTTAATTGTAAGAAATCAATGAATGTTATGGTACATAGTGGGCAAAAAGCAAAAAAAAAAAAAAAAATGCGCCTAAACGAATTCTACTCGAGATAAGAAATGATATCGAGGGAGTTCTATTAAGGCTTTTGAAATCAAATAAAAATAATATAAAAATAGTTGAATGAAATCAAAATTGAATGGGTTTGGTTGAAAAAGAAAAATATTTTGTTGCATGGTGACAAAGACAACTGCTTAGTTACTTTTTTGCTCGAATTCTGAGAAAAAGGAATCGAGGAAATTTCATAAGGTGCTTTGAAATCAAAACAAAATAAAATAAGAGTAGTGAAATGAAATCAAAATTGAATGTGTTTGGTTGAATGGTGAGAGAAAAAAAAAAAAGGAAAAATGCCTAACCATATTCTAGTTCGAAATTGGGAATGAAATCGAAGGAATTCTATTAGGGCTTTTGAGAAATCAACATAAAATAAGAAAAAATAAAAGTTGAATGAAATCAAAGTGAAGGCTTGGTTGCACAAAAAAAAAAGAAAAAGCCTTGTTGTATGAAAAAAAAGGAAAATGCTTTGTTGCGTTGGTGAAAAAAAAAAAAGAATTGCCTAATTACTATCCTACTTGAGATTGGGAATGAAATCGAAGGGGTTTTCATTAGGTCTTTTGAGAAATCAAAATAAAAATAAAAATAAGAGTTGAACGGAATCAAAGTGAATGCTTGGTGCGTGGTGAGAAAAAAGAAAAAATGCCTAATTATGTTCTAGCTCGGAATTGGGAATGGAGACCGAGGGAGTTTTATTAGGGCTTGTGAGAAATCAAAATAAAAATAAAAATAAAAGTTGAGCGAAATCAAAGGTGAGTGCTTGAGAAAAAAAAAAAAGAAAAATAAAAGGTTTCAACAACAAAGGGTGATTTAATGTTTTTAGTTTAATCGAAAACCAGTGTTTTCGTTGATAATTGAGTTGTGACAATATAAGTCAAGTGGTAAATAGAATGATAATTGATAAATAAAAATGATAATATAAACTAATTGGAAAAAAAAAATGATAATTAATGATAAAAAGTGGTAATAAGTTGAATAATTTGATAAATTGATTAAATATTTAACTTTTAATTGAGAGAAAATAATAAAAATGATTGATATGAAAAATAAGATGTATTGGTTGGAACCCTTTGGTATCTACATGCTCTGATCTAAATGTATTGATTGTTCCATTTTGCCCTATAAATGTTTTACTTGCTCAATTATGCCCTATAAATTTTTTGTCTCGTCTGTATCGACACTTAGGTGAAAAACGTGATTCTAGCCCTCAAGTGCATTTATGCTGTGTACAGGAGACATGGAAATCTATATAACCTTTATGTGTAATTTTTTGTCTTTGTGTGTGTGTTGTGAAAAATGTTAGAAGTCGGTTGTGTAAGAGTTGTGTGAGTTAGTTCTAGGTGTTGTTTCGTGGATGTGTAATTGGTTGGTAAAAATCGATATGTAGACTCGAACTGGAATCAAAACCGGTGGCATAGTGAGGTTCCCAGTCGACCTCAATAGGGGGTCTTCTCATTGTAATTAGAGATACGGAAGTGGGGTGTGTCGGGCAAAAGAGAGGGAATGAAATTGGAGATCGGACGAGGGCGCTTCGCTTTGTTTACAGAGGCCGAATTTATCCGCTGCGGACTACACTTCCGTCGTGGTGTCTCAAATTCTCGTTTCCTCCCGTCTATTTATTTTTGGTGCGGCTCAGATCTTGTTTTTGGAGCGTGATTTCTCCGACATTGTTTGGTCATTTTTTCAGTTATTGTTATCTCTTCGGAGTCTATTTAGATTTTCTGCGAAGATGGTTCCTAAGGTTATGAGAAGTTTTATAAATGTTTGTCCAAAATTAAAAACTGCCTCTTGTAGTTCGAAGATTTTCTGATCGGGCATAGCATAGATAAACAAGTACTTAATGAATAAAATTGGAATACAGTTGTACGGTAGAACTAATAAACAAAGGATAAAAATCAGATGAAAGATAGGATATTGTCCCATGTTCGTCCACATTTTTGTAACTGGGGACTCTGAAATATTTGCTTGAACCTTGTGAGTTGTAGAATTTGAATGATTGGTAGGTTCGCAGTTTTCCTGTTTGATATCTTTAGGGAGTGTTGTGATATGATTGAGCTGGTTGTCAGGTTTACAGTTCTCCTGCTTGATCGTCAATGGTTTTATTAGAGATATGTCGGCGGTAATTGGTTTAGGTTGAGATGTGTGATCTTTTCTCTGACGTGGATGTGGTAATTTTGGCATTGTTTGTGTTATGTGTACGCTGTGTTTTATGTACGAATTTTGTTTTGTTTGGGTACCTGTGTCGGTATTTTTACGTGCAGGTTGTTTGTATTCATCGATTCTTCTAGCGAATCGGCAGGTGGGGCAGGTTTTTACCTGTTTTGCGATGTCTTGTGTCATGTTCTGCCAATAATATTGTGCTGAGATGAGTCTCGTCATCTTGGAGATGTTTGGGTGGTGGTGTTGTGTGTGTACGGACTTAAGAAGTCTGGTTGTAAATGAATTTGGGACTATAGTTTTAAGTACTCCTTTTCGGGAGACGGTGCGCAGTTTATTGGGATCCATAGTCACGCGGGATTTTCCCGGTGGAGAAGATTGTTGGCTCTTTATGAGTGGCGCATCTAGAAAGCCACAAAATGGAATACGAGTTACAACGCCCGTTTCATATTGTTGTACTCCATTTATGCTACGGACCTCATATTCGTATCTTGACAATCTTAACCTCCATCGAAACAATCTGCCCGACGGAGCTTTGATCTCTTTCAACCACTGCAATGCGGGATGGTCAGAAAATATTGTAAACTTTCTGTCCATTAAACAGGTGCGGAAATTATCCACACTTTCCACAATGGCTAGGCATTGTAGTTCCAAGTCTGAATAATTTCGCTCGTGACTACGCAGAGATCGGCTGAAATGTTGGACGGTGTAGGTCTTCCCATCAGGGTAGACTTGTTTAAGAACGCCTGTAATGCTGAATGTTGAGGTGTTACAGTACACCTGGCACGGTAGACCTTCCTGGTAAAGGTGTAATGTGGGGTGTGTGGTAAGGTTTTCTTTCAGGTTAGTGAACGCTTTCTGACATTCGTCATCCCAGACCCACAGGACATCTCTTTTTAGAAGGTTGACAAGTGGCGTCCGCAAGCGGGCGTGGTCCGGAATGAACTCTTTATAGGCGTTCACAGCTTTTAGGAAAGATCGCAAGGTTTTTCGATTGTGTGGTTGTTTGGTGGCGTGAATTTTTTCTATGTTTTGTGTAGACGGGATGATTGTATTATTCTTAATGGTTGTGCATGCGCTTGTTTGTTGTTGTTGTCTTTTGGCGTGCGTGTTGCGTTTGTTGTGCGGGTTGTGCGTGTTTGTCGCGTGGTGACGTATGGGTGCGTGTATGTTGTGAGGTACATTTGCGTAATTATAGTGTGTTGAAGTGTGGTCATGTGTGAATTTTGTGTGGTAAGTGGGTGAGCTGTGTCGGTGTACGGACACTTGTTTGGGCATTATTGGAATTGTAGGTTGGAGTCGTGGTGGCTTTATGTGTTGTGGGCATATAGTACTGGTAATTGGGTTGAGTGAAAAGTTGTGTGGTGTGAGATTATAATGGTGGCATGTAAATATTTGGGGTTTGGGCAATGAATGCAGGCAAGGGTTTCCACGTGTGAAAGCTTTGGGTGCTGTGCGAGTCCTTTGGAACAGGTTTTGGCCTAGCCCGTGCTTGCATTCATTTGACACATGTTTAAAGTGGTAGATAGTATTAGACAATGGGACGCCAAGTTGGAACATAGTGCCGCGATTATAATTTAGTTTTAATTTATATTGATAAAGGGTTTTTAAGGTAAGAACTCCAAATGGCAAGGATGCATTTACCACGTGGAAGTTCTCTCTACGGGTTATTTGGCCTATTGTCAGAGGGAAAGTTAAATGTCCTATTATTTTCGTAAAACTATTTAGGGTGGATAGATCAAGGGAAGGTTTTTTAATACTTAAATTGGGGAGTTGTGCTTTTAATCTATTGTATAAATGATACGGCAATATGTTCGAACCTGCGTCTGGTTCAATTAGAAAGGTACATGGTAGGTCCTGGGTCAGATACAAGTCCAAAGTCAATTTGATGGTGTCATTGGGTGGATTGCCTACCTCAGTCTCGAAAAGTCTCCACTGTGGCGTCTTCGGCTTGGTGTGGCTGGCTTGGACTATCTGCTGGACCGGGTCGGGACCTTTTGCACTGTCCCCGCGATTGAAAGGGAAATCTAGTCATTTGTACTGCTTCCATTCGAGTGGATCGCGTTGTCGGTACACTGGGTCCGTGTCGCGTGGGTTGCTTCCGGGTGTACTGGTACGGCATGGCGGGTGGCGATAACTCGGTGGGCGTCAGGTTGTTCGGACACGTACCGGCGGTGCGGGCGGCGGTTGCCCCTTGTAGCGCGGCGGTCAGTTCTAAAATTACCGTCGCCAGGGTATATTTTGTCGCTTCGTTCGTTGTCAGCTTCTTCTCTCTTGGGTTGTCATTGCCTTTTGTTGTGCTGGCGCCTGGGTTAATTTCCATCTTCATCCTGATTAAGTTCCATAATCTTTATCCTGTCGACTCTGTGTAATATGTTGCTGCAATTGTTGTTATTACACTGTAATATTTGATGTATTACACTGTTGTAGAATCCTGTCGACTTAACCGTTCTGTGGCAATATCGTTGCGGGGTTCCTTGTTGTTGGATGCGAGTGGTGAGATTTGATTGAAGCGCAGTCGTTGAGTGGTAAGTGAAGCACACAGTTAGGAATAATCAGGACACATGGTGAGGTTTGAAAATAAAAGGCAACTGGATTGGAGGGAAGAAAGCTTGAGAAGGCGGAGCGATTTTGATTGTTAATTAACTGATCACATGGCGGTGATTGTACTTAGCTGTGGGATGAGCCGAGGGAGAGAGGTCTAAAGCCGATGTCACCTCCGTGGGAGCCAAAGCGTAACTAACTATTCTTGTCTTTCGATTTAACACCACAAGTCAGTTTCTCTCTGATTGGTTGAGAGATCTCACATGATCTTTTCCTATTGGTTGACCTATTTAAGGTGCTGCCTTCTGATAGGCCGGCGGTTTCCTTTGGTGAAAGATATGATTTGCTTTGATAGGAAGTGTCGAGTGCCATTTTGACTTTATTTACTTCCGTGTTATCAAATACGTCCTATCTTTGCCGGAAATGTTGGGCGTTAGCTTAATATTTATAACTTCTGGTCACCGAATACATCCTGTTTTTCCAGGAAGTGTCGAATGCTTCTTGTCTAATATAACTTCTGCGGTCACTAGAGACGACCGGTCTCTGCCCCTGCAATGTTGACACAGGGGTGCCAAAATAGTCGTGTCCGCTTTAGTCTTACTTCCTATATCTTTTGTTACTTTCTTTCCTCCAGTTACCTTGTTCTTTATTAAGTCTTTGAAAATCATACATGGTACATACATAGTGGGTCGGGGTTGCATTTAATTATATACAAATTATGACATATATATATATGTCATAATGTATGCTCTTCCAGGAATAATAAAGTAAACCTACAGTCAATCAGAGAGAGACGTAGGAAAAAGGTAGCTAAAGTACGGCCATTTTGGGCCACTGGCCACATTCCGGAGGGGGGCCTTTTCTTGGAACCCTCAGGACTATTTTTGGACAGTTGGGGGGTGGTGTGCGACACGAACGGTCGTTCAGCGGTAACTTAACCTCGCGCTCCCTCTCTCTCGCTGGTTGCCTGGAATTCCTCTTCCAAACTTGTGGATTCCTTATTTCTCTCTCCCCACATTATTATCATATTGCCATATATATATATATATAGATGGAAAATTTGCCGGGAGGAAATTAATCCATGGAAGCAATGGTCGCCTCTCCCGTCAAAATAAACGTCAAAAACTGACGCCATCAATTGACCGTCGCCGCAACTAGCGGCATCGGGTCGGTGACAAAGCCACAACACCAACTTTGGCAAACTGATAAGCGTCCATCTAGAGACCATGGTTTCGGGCTAATGGTCAATAGATGGCGTCAGTTTTTGACGTTTATTTTGACGGGAGAGGCGACCATTGCTTCCATATATATATATATATATTAATACAAAGCAATAATGGGATGTGTATATATATATATATATGTTAAAAACAAAAAAGCCATATCCTGACCAGGCTCACATGAGCATTTCTAGATGGCAGAGCGCCATCTAGTGGAACAAAAATAAACTAAACGTTTATCCAACAAGTTCCGTGATATTTGGCCAACCCAATTTTTTTATAAATCAAGAAAAGTCAACCACGAACGCGTTTCGGGCTGTTGGCCCACGTCAGCGTGGTACAGACTGTACCTCTACGACCAAAATTTGGTCCCAGAGGCTTCCTGAGAAATCAAGAAATGGATATTTAAGGCCAAGTTTGCGTAAATACACTCTTCATGTTAAAAACAATTTAAAATATATATAATGGGACCAAATTTTCGTCGTAGAGGTACAGTCTATACCACGCTGACGAGAGCCAACAGCCCGAAACGGGTTCGTAGTTGACTTTTCTTGATTTATCAAGAAATTGGGTTGGCCAAATATCACGGAACAAGTTAAATAAACGTTTAGTTTATTTTTGTTCCACCATATGACGCTCTGCCATCTAGAAATGCTCATGTGAGCCTGGTCAGGATATAATTTTTTTTTTGTTGTTGTTTTTAATATCAACACCTGATCTTTTTTTATTTTTTACTGCTTTTTTTTCGCATATATATACGTGGTAACAGAGAAGACAATGAGGTTTGGAGAACTTTCCGAAAACCTCTCTGCACCTTGGAAGACCTTTCACAGAGTACAGGCAGTCATGGTCGAGGCAGAATGGAAGACTTGGGATGGTCCACACAAAGAATGAAAGATACATTTACACTGAGAAATGTTCCATGAACAGAAAGAGTTGAGCTAAGCAGAAAGATGGATATTGTAAGTGGAGAAGATTTATTTCTCGTGTATGGTGGCATGGTCAACCTCGGCGAATCGACAGACAAGGGCTTACGCTAACTTGGAAGTTGCGATGCATTTCTTGCTTTTTTGGGGGTTTATATATTCTCAAAAGCGGAAGTACAGGACCTTCGTAGGATGCAATACTGGGGGACCAAGAAAAAGAGGTCATCGTACCCTCTTTACGAACTTCTTGAGCCTTCTGATAACTTTACGCCTCGTCAGCTCTTTCATAGCAGTAATTGTTTATTTATGTTTGGAGAAGCCATGTTGTCTAGAAATCATCGAATTGTTTTCATCATAAAAAGAAGTAAGTTAATTTTTATTTATATTTTGGAAAAGTTTTGAAATGTTTGATAGCAAGGAAATTGGTTTGTAGCTTTTACTAACATCGTAACTAGTTTTATCTAATTTAGGAATACTTTTTACAAAAGAATTTTTCCAATAATCTGGGAAATATCCCAAACTTATGCATTTCTTAAATATTTGATGGAAGATTGTGGATTTCCTAGGATAGGCGAATTTTAGCATATTATTGCTAATATTATCTGATCCAGGTGCTTTCTTATTTTGCATTAATACAATAATTACTTCAATATCATTTAGGTTTATGATCACTTTGTTTCTATTATTGTACATTGGCGAGTAATTTCTAGTTGCCTTAAGAAGTTCCTCCTTTGAAGAAATATCTAGGTCCGGGAAATGATCGTTTAGTAAACTTTCTATTTTTGAAGTCCTAGTAAAATCTGGTGCGTTGTCTATCAATGGAATCCCTGTTATGTTATATGATGCTTTTGAAGTCTTGAAAGTTTTCTAAGTGTTCTCAAAAGGATTATTTGATTCGTTTTCTTTGTCATATCTTTAATTTTTCCTTGTTGATAGCTTTATTATATTTGTTAAAGCAGCTTTAAAAAAATGTTCATGAATCATTTTGCCTCTATAGAATAAATTTCTTACATAATTGATATCATTTTTCATTTTTTCAAGTTTAATAGTCCACCACTTGAATTTTACTTTGTTTTTGTGTATGATTTAACTTGAGGGATGCCTAAGCTGCGCTCCCCTGATAATATCTGTGAGTTTAAAAACAGCTCTATCTACACTTTTGGGATTTTTTATTTGGTTTGTTTCATTCATGAGGCTTAAAAATTCGGGGGAGGAAAGTTTTTCATAAAATGCATTCCAGTTTGCGTCAGTTACGCTGAATTTCCATTTTGATTTATATCCGTCTATATGACCGTTGTCTTTACAAACGATCTCGTAGGTTATTGTCACGCGGAGGTGTCCGACATTTTGGATGTATTCCAATTTTTTAATAGACTGACTGAAATACTGTTGGAGATAGTGAGGTCGATTACGTTAGAATTACGACACGTTGTAATTTTAGTATTATGGACGAAAAGATTGCGTTGGATCACTATTAAATGAAGTTTGTGACCATTTGAGTTAGTCTTCCGATCATATTACCAGACGGGATGCCTAGAGTTAAAATTCCCACAAAGCGCATTCGGTTGTAGTTTGAAAGTTTCCAAAATTTCCTCAATAAACTTTTGATGGGATTCTGAAAAAGAGTTTGGGAGAATTTAAAAATTTGCTATAATAATATTTGACTTTAAGAAATGTATTGAGATTGTAGTACAAAATGAGTTGGGGAATTGTCCTATCTTATTGAATTTTAATCCTTTATTTTAAATTATTGTTACCGAATTTATCTTGTTTCCTTTAGCTGTTAAAACTGAATGCTCGTCTCCGCCAAAAATAATAACAATGTTCACTCTATAAGGCTCCTGAATAAATAATATATCTGATGGGTCGTTAGATATCCGAGCCAGTAGCTCATTTGTTCAGTTTTTGCTTTTTCTTAGATTTTGTTGCACACACTTTATTAACGGAACTTGGATTTTTATTCTTTTTTGACTTGTAATAGTTAGTTGATTGTTCAGGTCATTCCTCCGAATTTTCTCTGTGTGATAAAGGCCTGTTTCTATACTTTAGGGTGTTGATAACTATTGTGTATTAGCATATGTTTCTTGTATTTTGCATAGTTGTTTTTATGCTATTTTGCATAGTTATTAATTGTGCTTTTGTAAGATATAAATACCGTTGTCAGTTTCAGAGCGGCAGTCCAGTAGCACGTTAGACGAGTTTTGTACCTTATCTTATGTAGGCAATAAAAGCCATATTTGCCCACGCAGTCGTGTTGGTAAATTGAGAGACACGACGAAACAACAAAAGTTGCGACGAAGTCGGGATCATCTGCAAGGGTGATCGATAACAAGTGAAGATAGCGTCTACGGGAGCATCTTCGAAATATAAGACTACCAAGAAAGAAGTGCGGCATCCTTGGGAAGAGAATACTCTTGGCTAAAAGGACATATTATGAGTAATTCTTCGTTAATTGTACCATTTAGGTTTTTCTAGCCTGTATAAGATACTTTCGAGATATTTATCCAGAAATTTGAAGCTGCCTTTGATGAAAATGGTCTGGAGGAAGGGAAGAAGGTGCCTGTTTTTATATCTCTGCTGGACTCGGCAATATTGAGGATGGGAAATTATCTTCCCGAAACAAATGAAAGAACAGCCATACGAGATGATAATCCAAAGAATGAGACTACATTTGGCTCCTAAGAATAAAGTGATTCCTCAGCGATGCAAGTTTTTAAAAAGAATGCAACTGGAGGGTGAATCCGTATCGGAATATCTTCGTGACCCAAGCATTTGGCCTTGAATTGTAATTTTAGCGACATATTGGAGGTCATGTTGCGGGATCGTTTTGTTGCAGGTATTAAATCGGAAATCCTTCAAAAGAAATTATTAGAAGAAGATGTCACTCTGGACAAGGTGTTTTCAGTAGCGGTCTCATTTGAACTGGCTGAACAGAATGATAGGGAGAAGCAAGATAAATTGGTGGCTAAAGTATCTGCTAGTCCGGAAAAACCTAAAAGGGCTGAAAATAATTACAGGAAGTTGCAGCATAAGCCCATCATACAAAAGGGAGAAAGTCTGTGTTTTCGATATGGCGAGAGAAATTCGCACATTGCGCCTGCATGTCCCCATAGGAGCAAATCTTGTTTTAGGTGTAAAAAGATAGGTCGCCTAAGTAGGGCTTGTTAAACTAGCAAAGTATCTGGATGTAGATATGTGCAAGAAGAGTACATATATTCGGAACAAGGAAATGCCGAAGCAGAAATAAATCTGATTGTAGATGGTTATCAGTTGAGTTTTGTTGTAGATACGGGAAGCCCTATTACTCAGATGCCTAAAAATGTTTATAAAAACTATTGGAAAAACAAAAATTATTTCCGACTAGCTTAAGATATTTTTGTGGTAAAAAAAAACTGAGATTGTTGGTTTGAGAAATATTTTCGTAAAAAAAGAGGCAAATAAATACACTGCTGGCCACCCAAATTGAAACACCAAGAAAGACAAGAGATATCACAACAAAATTTATTTTGTATATAACATGCTGATCCAGTATTAAATGAATAAATTATAGACTTCTGAGAAGTGTGTGTGTGTGTGTGTGTGTGTGTGTGTGTGTGTGTGTGTGTGTGGTTCCTGCCAGAATCAGTAACCGCCATTGTTGATCACCGCTACCACAGCCTCAGCATTGATTCAAAGAGACTTTGGATGTGTTCTTTGAGTACAGCAGACCAAGCAGCTTTCACACGTTGCCAAAGTTGATCTGTTGTGGCAGCTGGGGATGTAATACGAGTCAATCATTGAGCAACCATGGACCACATGTTTTCTATCGGCCAAAGATCCGGAGAGCGAGCCGGCCAGGAAAGCAATTCAATCTGGCGATTGACGAAGAACCTTTGGACAATGAGTGTCATGTGTGGTCGCGCATTATTCTGTTGAAATATGGCTGTGGGCAAGCCCTGAAGGTAAGGAAGGACAACTGGTTCCAACACCTCGGAGATGTAGCGTTGGCTATTTAAAAGTACCAGCAATGCGTACTAGAGGAGTGCGAAAATGATATCTAATACCGCCCCATACCATAATACACGGTGCAGGACCAGTGTGGTGGTGCATAACGCAGCTGTTCAGCATCCTCTCTCCACGGTGTCTCCATAATCGAATCCGACCATCGTGGTGTTGCAGAAAGAGGCGTGACTCGTCAGTAAAGACAATTCCATTCTGCCGTCCACATCCTTCCTTCATCGCATCATTGGCGGCAGAAACATCTGTGGTTCTGCGTCAAGGGTAGACGAAGCAATGGACGTCTTGCGGACAGACTACTCTGCTGTAAACGGCTTCGAATGGTACGCTACGGTTCGTGATGTGACTGAGCGATCTGTCACTGCCTTGTGCGCAATGGTTCACTGAGGTAGATGCGATCGAACACGTCGGTCCGTCGTACCTTCCTGCATCCAATGATCACATATCCGCATTACAGTTGTTTGGTTTCGTCCAACACGACTACCGATTCCCCTGAAAGATAATCCACAAACTCGGTAGGCCACTATCCTTCCTCTGTCGAACTCGGATACTTGATCAAAAGATGATCGCTGTTTTCTATGAGGCATAATTGATCGTTTTTTTTTTAGCACAAAAAAATACACAATTGCCGAACTTGAAATCGTCGAAATCACCAAGCCTTAAATAGTGCTTTGAAGTGGATCCACAGGTGCGCGTGATGTGCGTCTGCGCTGAAATTCTAATCATTTCCATATCTCACCTCGCTAATGCATGTTGTATCTTTCATGTTATTTGCATGCTTCTTTCAAGATTTTGCATTTACGCTGGCCAGCAGTTTATTTGCGACTAATAGTCGTGAATGAAAATATTCCGGTAATTTTTCCAGGAATAGAATGGTTAAAAATTTTAAATATAGATAGATTTTAATTATAGATTTCTCAAATTGCTTTGCATAAAAGATGTAAATAAGGCTTCGGATATCAAGACTATAATAGATATGCAGATTTATTTAGCAAGGAACTAGTCTGTTTAAAAAAAAGTCAAAATATATTTCAATCTAAAAAAGTATGTGACTCTTGTATTTTGTAAAAGAAATAATTTTGCCTTTTTCTTAAAAAAAAAAGTGGAGAATAAAATTGATTCTTTAATTGACGCTGGAATATTAGAACCAGTAGCTCATGCAACCTGGGCCGCGCCAATAGTGCCGGTGCTTGAGAATGATGGAAGTATAATAATTTTTGATGACTTCAGATGTACAGCCAATAAAGGCCATTGAATTGGATAAGTATCCTCTTCCAGCGATAGATGAAATATTTTCGAAATTATCCGGAAGTACAGTATTTTCATCATTAGACTTATCAAGGGCTTACTTTCAGATCATGTTATCTGAAAGGGCAAAGCTAGTTGTAAATATTAACACCACAAAAAGGTTATTTGCGTTTAAAAGACTAGCATATGGATTAGCAGTAGCTCCTAATAAATTTCAAAGAATTATGAAAAGCTTGTTTGCTGATATGCCAGGAGTAGCTTGCGACATAGATAACATTGGTAGCAGGAAAGGACCATAGGGATCATGAACAAAAGTTAGAATTGGTGTTTAAAAGATTGAAAGAAAACGGTTTAAAGTTAAACAAAGATAAGTGCAAATTTTCCGTAAAATCTGTTGAATATTCAAGCTTCGAAATAAATGAAAATAGACTGCATTCCATAAGTAATAAAATACAAGCAGTGATAGCTCCTGAACCAAATAACGTTTCACAATTGAGATCTTTTATAGGTCTCCTGATGTATTACTCTATATTTATAAAGAATATTGCGGATATTTTAGCGCCATTCTATCGGCGTCTAAAAAAAATAATTCTAAATGGAATTGGATCGCACACACAGTGAACATCGGTTATTTAAAACATGCAAATCGTTGATAACTGACGAGTCTGTGTTAGCACATTATGATGCAACCAAGGAACTAGTTTTTGCATGTGATGCATCGAGCTATGGACCGGGAGTAATTCTTAGTCATAGAAACAATAGAAAAAACGAAAGCCCAATAGCCTTTGCGTCAAGAACGTTAACTGAAGCGGAACGACATTATTCCCAATTAGAAAAAGAAGCCTTAAGTATAATTTATGGGTGTGAGAAATTTAGACAATATCTTTTGGGACGCCAGTTTGTGTTGATCACAGAAAACCGACCATTGATGATGCACATATTTTTACCCCAGAAACCGATCCCCATATCTGCAGCATCTTAAAATTATCTACGTTCAATTATACTGTGGAATTTCGAAAAACGGGTTATAATAGCAATGTTGACGCATTGTCACATTTGCCTTTAGGATCTAATACCATGGAATCTCTTGATGAAGATCAAGTGCTTCTTCTCAGGAAAATGAATGGGGTACCTTTTTCCAATAAGGACGTGGCGTTTGAAACACGTAGAGATAAAATACTATTGATTGTATTGAGGAACGTTAGGGAAAACAATTGGCAAAACCCGAAAGTATTTAATGAAAATCCACTGTATCTTTATTATAGGATAAAAGACGAACTAATCTCAGAGTTTGGGTGCCTTCAATGGCGTGAAAGAGTGGTAATTCCCCAAAAATTAAGATCTTTAATTTTAAATGATTTACATGAAATGCACATGGGGATTGTAAAAATGAAGATGATTGCCAGACGCTATTTTTGCTGGCCGAGCATAGACAAAACCATAGAGGAGTTAACTGGAGAGTGCAGAATATGCCAAGAATCTGCAAGTATGCGATATTCTACCATTTCGGAGTAGACTTGGCCCGAAAAACCTTGGTATCGTCTTCATTTAGATCTAGCGGGTGCATTTATGGGAAGGATATTCATGGTTTTGGTGGACGCATATACAAAAATGGCTGGAAATTTTTATTATAGAAGTCATTTCTAGTAATACCATCGTCAAAAAGCTAAGGGAAGTGTTTGCCAGGTTTGGATTGCCAGAATTCATAGTAACCGATAATGGAAGGCAGTTCACTTCTAAAGAATTTGATTATTTCGCCAAAATGAATAGTATACGACACACCAAGACTAGTCCATATAATCCCAGCACCAATGGATTGGCTGAAAGATATGTACGAGAATTAAAAAATTCTCAAAGGAAAAATTCTGGAAAAGATGAGTTGGAGGCAAATATACAGCGATTTCTGTTCGCTCATAGAGCATTCCCTCAGACCGTGGTGAAGGAATTCCCGTTAAACTTCTGATGAAGAGAAGTTTAAAGTACAGAATTCCAAAAATGTGAAAGCCGGGAGAGGTGTTTCAGGAGGCCGTGAGAAGACAGGAACAGTTCTCTACAGGCAGTGAGGTCTTCTTACGAAATTATGCTGAAGGACCCAAGTGGAAGAGAGGTACCATCCTGAAAATTTTGAGCTGCCGCCACTGCCATATAGGTTAAGAGGGCCTCGCATTAAAAAGGCACAACAACCGAGACCTGCGAGGAAGAAACAAGTGGAGGAAAGAAATGTTGTCCTGTCTAATATCTCCAGATAAAGGCTTACAGTTGGAGTGCAGGAGAGAAAATTTGAAGATGGCTTCTCATCCGAGATTCTGCCTGACATGAAAGGCTATTTGATAAGAGACTAACTGTGGGAAAGGTTGGTTTAGCCATGTTTTTCGGCAGTCTCTAAGGTTCTACTCTATCTACTTTCCTTACTGGTGGGCTCTCAAAACTTGTTCTTGTAACAATTTTAAATGTTTTTAATCTTGTCTATCTATATGCAATCTTATTTGTAAAAATCGTTTCATTTCAATTCTTCAGATACTTTTTAATTATTTGCTTTTCGTTATAATGTTACTTACCTTCTTATACTATTTTAAATTAACATTGTTCAAATATATATTCAACAAGTGCAGAAAATTACATTATGGAAGAATGAAGCGTTGATTGGGAAGAAGATAGCCAAAATATGTGAGCAAGCCAGCCAGTATAGCAGAAAGTATGCGGGGGGGGGGGGGGCACCAAGGAAATGACGATTGACGGATTCCAGGGAGTGGGGGCAGACGGTCAGTCCGCTGAGAGTCGTTTGGGAAGAAACCGCTATAGTGGTTATCCTGAAGATGGGATAGTGCGTGAAATGGATTCCTGTGAGGGAAGTGTATGACATCAGCGACGTGTAAAGAAGCTGCAAGTTGTCTCCGTGAGTGTGGATGATCCTGAAAGACGGTGCCAGGAGAGCCTGGCATCTGAGCGTCCCTAGAATGCGGTGTAGCCCAAGCTGAACATTTACAGTGTGGAGCGAGACACAAGAGTGATATCCACGGCGCCAAGAATCCTTCTGACGGCGGAGGTTGAAGGCAAGTCCCCACTTATTGTAATCTTTATGTTCAGTACTACGTGTTATAAAGTGCAAACTTTTGCTGAATCTCTTTCGAAATGTTATCTTTATGCCATCATGATCAGACAAAGAACACGAATAGCGTCTGGCTACGACGTAACAATGTCCTATTGTAACATTGTGTCCGTCGTATTTCCTAAACTTTTAAATTTAAATATGAATATAGGGGTATATAATGATTTTTTTAAAATTGCTTTATAATAAAGGTAATTTTAAAAGTAGCATTTCATACTTAGATTTTTGAAGAAAAAATAGAGGCAAAAATATATATAAATCTTGCAAAATTCAACCCTAAAACTTCTAAATAGCCACATGGAAAGTGACTTTACGTGTATATGATATTTATAGAAAAAAATAATTTATAGATTTTTTAAAATAAATTTTCTTTGCTATTAAATTAAGCTTCATTTAAAAAAATAATAATTACAATTAAAAGTGATTTATAAATAATAATAAAAAATAAAATACCTTTTCAATTTTTTTTTTTATTGAAATGCACTAAAAAGGGGGAAAATAAATATTTTAGTATCTGCCATTCAACAATTAGATTTATATGAGTAAAAAATAGAGAAGCGGCGGGGGGACAATCATCGTGAATTTCGAACTTAATTTGACTTAATATGAAGCAAATAATTAGTAGGTTTTTATGTTTGCTATTTTTTTTTTTTACATTTTCACTCAATTTATTATTGTCCCCGCCGCTTTTTTTTACTCATATAAATCTAATTAATATGAATCAATAACGCGCTATCTATATATAGCAAATGAAAACATTTAGACGCGAATGTTTCTTTCACACATATATCAAACTTCTACTGTCCTTACCGCGATGAAAAATATTGGGAAGGCTTGACTAATCAATGGTGAACCCTCCCAGAGGTTTCGCCAATTTAATCTACAAGACCGCTTCTTTGGAACTCGAATACTATATTGGATCATTCTGCTTATATATGATACACTGAATGATGGAATCTCAGGAATGGTATTCAATCAAACTATGGACATAAGCTTTTGGAACAGTACAATAACAAATAATATTTGCCTTTAGCAATATTCTTCCACAAACAATAAGGACAAGGCCAGTTAGGCATAAATTAATAAAGAGCAATAACGCGCCATCTTTATATAGCAAATGAAAACATTCGCGTCTAAATGTTTTCATAGTGAGACATTTAGTCGAGCAAGTTGATTATACTACACTCAACACTTATGACGGGTACATATTGCCGGACCATGGATGCCATCTTATGGCATCGAGTAGGTTGATGATTCTACACCCAACACCTATGACGGCCACATCTTACCGGACCATGGAGACCATCTTATGTGGTCTAGTCAGTTGATTGTACTACACTCAACACTTATGACGGGCACATCTTGCCGGACCATGGATGCCATCTTATGGAGTCGAGTAGGTTGATTGCACTACACCCAACACCTATGACGGCCACATCTTACCGGACCATGGAGACCATCTTATGTGGTCTAGTCAGTTGATTGTACTACACCCAACACCTATGACGGCCACATCTTGCCGGACCATGGACGCCATCTTATGGAGTCGAGAAGGTTGATGATTCTACACCCAAAACTTATGACGGGCACATCTTATAGGACCATGGAAGCCATCTTATGGCGCCGAGCAGGTTGATGGTACTGCACTATATACGTATGACGGCCACATTTTGCGGACTATGGAGCACACCTTATGTCATCAAGCAGGTTGATGGTACTGCACCCTACACGCATGACGGTCACATCTTACCGGACCATGGAGATCACCTTATGTCGTCGAGCAGGTTGATGGTACTGCACCCTACACGCATGACGGTCACATCTTACCGGACCATGGAGATCACCTTATGTCGTCGAGCAGGTTGATGGTACTGCACCCTACACGCATGACGGTCACATCTTACCGGACCATGGAGATCACCTTATGTCATCAAGCAGGTTGATGGTACTGCACCCTACACGCATGACGGTCACATCTTACCGGACCATGGAGATCACCTTATGTCGTCGAGCAGGTTGATGGTACTGCACCCTACACGTATGACGGTCACATCTTACCGGACCATGGAGATCACCTTATGTCGTCGAGCAGGTTGATGGTACTGCACTATATACGTATGACGGCCACATTTTGCGGACTATGGAGCACACCTTATGTCATCAAGCAGGTTGATGGTACTGCACCCTACACGCATGACGGTCACATCTTACCGGACCATGGAGATCACCTTATGTCGTCGAGCAGGTTGATGGTACTGCACCCTACACGCATGACGGTCACATCTTACCGGACCATGGAGATCACCTTATGTCGTCGAGCAGGTTGATGGTACTGCACCCTACACGCATGACGGTCACATCTTACCGGACCATGGAGATCACCTTATGTCATCAAGCAGGTTGATGGTACTGCACCCTACACGCATGACGGTCACATCTTACCGGACCATGGAGATCACCTTATGTCGTCGAGCAGGTTGATGGTACTGCACCCTACACGCATGACGGTCACATCTTACCGGACCATGGAGATCACCTTATGTCGTCGAGCAGGTTGATGGTACTGCACCCTACACGTATGACGGTCAAATCTGACCGGACCATGGAGGCCATCTTATGGCGTCGAGCAGGTTGATGGTACTGCACTATATACGTATGATGGCCACATCTGCAGGGCTATGGAGTACACCTTTTGCCATCAAGCAGGTTGATGGTACTGCACCCTACACGTATGACGGCCATATATTGACGGACCATGGAGGCCACCATCGAGCCAACACCATTGACGCTACTACACCCTATACATAAGACGCCGATGTTATATAACTGTCCATATCTTGTGTTTACGGCGGTGGTGGCGGCGACAGTCCAGATAGCAACGTACAGTACCCGGCAGAGAAATGCAGTCAATAGTTTATTGTAAATTCAAGTTTTTGAAGAACCATAAAAAGCTAGTGTACAACCAATGCGGTAATTCATTATACAAGTATTTCTATTTCTAATTACTGAGTGTAGGATGTTCTATATTGCTGTAATTTATCGCACACAATATTGTTTAATATTATACTTTAATAATAAATACAAATTTTTGCAAATAGTTACTTTTTATTCGAAAAGGGGGAGGGCCTTAAACAATGTATTATGTTTAGCACCCTAGTAAAAACTTAAAAGTAGTAATAAAGAATGTTTTGGTAAATTCAGACAATAAGCCAACCTGTACACTTGGGTTTCGGGCTTTGGCTTTCATCAGTACAGTTTCGATTTCAAAACATCCTAATAGAGTAGTTCTGCCAAAAGATGTTTAAGCTGGTGAAGTGGCAGGGGCGATTTTCAGACTAGAAAACAATATAAAGTTGCGGGAGAATTGTATTCATGTTTCAAAAGGGATACATCTACCTTTTAATCAAAACTCTCGCCTTAAAATAAAATATGCATTGCTCTAATGCAATTTAAAGAAAAAGGTGCCTATTTTGGTGAATGAAGAACATCCCCTACCGCCATTTTATATTACTTACTATATTACTGTAAAATAAACATAACTTTATCCTATATAAAATTCCTTAATCCGTTTTATAAGTATTACATAAGAAACATTTGAAATAGTTCCCCCTAAAACATTAAATAAACACACCAATACACTATAAATAGCACTTGTCAAACTTTAAGGTAGCTATTTTGTCAATAAATTAGCTCCAACTTAAAATTGGTTTGTGGTTGTTGAATTTCTTTATATTTTTAAAGATGCTGATTACAAGAAGATTAATCAAACATTATCTTTATTGTATTATGATGCATTAGCGCGCCATCTGTTATGAAAATTCGAAACTATTATAGGCGCGTATGATTCTTTTAAAAATTAAATAATTTCTACTGCCCTTACTGCAATAGAATAATTAATGGGAGGGCCTGGCTCATCAGTGGTGGACCCTCCCAGCGGTTTCGCCAGTTTAATCTACCATACCGCTGTTATATTACATTTTTCGATCTTCCTTTTATAGCGATACTGATGCTAGATTCTTGGAATGGGTATTTTAGATGAACTATGGACATAAGCTTTGAGGACAGTAGAATTACATACAATTATAAATATATAATATGCTTCATAACAGATGGCGCGCTAATGCATCGAATACAATTGCTCTAGTAAAAGACTCAATTTGATGTTTGCGGAAGAGCGATTGCTCGAAGAATATTATTTATTTATAATTGTATGTAATTCTGTTGTCCTCAAAGCTTATGTCCATAGTTCATCTAAAATACCCATTCCAAGAGTGTAGGATCAGTATCACTATAAAAGGAAGATCGAAAAGTGCAATATAATAGCGGTATGGTAGATTAAACTGGAGAAACCGCTGGGAGGATCCACCACTGATGAGCCAGGCCCTCCCATTAATTTTTCCATTGCAGTAAGGGCAGTAGGAATTGTTTAATTTTTAAAAGAATTATACGCGTCTATAATAGTTTCGAATTATATTTATTTATTTACAAGAGAGAGAACAAAATAAACGAGAAACTTATAGTAAGCAAAGAGAAACTTATCTTCTTACGGTTAGCGCGTATTTACTTGTGATCTTACACACATACTCTGTGGGAACAATTGAATAATTAAACAAAAAATAGGCATACAACAGTAGTTAAGCCTTAAACCAATTAAACGTTTTTTTAAAGCCTTAAACTAAATGTTTTCGAGTCATATAGAATTTTAAAATTTTTAAATTGTGAAGAAAGTTAAATTTTACGAAGTTTCAGCTCTGAACATTTCCTCAAATTTATACCGATTCCTTTACTGGTTAGCTGAGCAACTATAGAACGACGCCAGGACGTCTCTGAGGTTCGATATGATAAGAAATTCTCTCATGTCACAATTCCTAAAACTAGACTAGATATCTATCTTCTATGTATATATAAGTTTGTATGGCGAATCTAAGTGGCATCCTGGAGTAGATGCAGCACATGGTCTACTTCGTAGCTACCCGTGGAGTAAGCGTAGGTCGGATCTAGGTGGAATGAAGGATTGCCTAAGGATGGGCAACGTCAGATGTCAATCAAACAAGAAATAAGTTCAGTTATCTGAAGTAGTTTGCCTGTCTTTATGTCACCTCGTGTGCAGAGCGACAGCATGTGGAGTCCTCGCCTCACGTCGAGCTAGCATCGAGCTATTTGCGTGGCTGCGGCAGAAGGAGGTAAAAATACCGCAGTCGCCATGCAAGTGCTCAAGATGGCTCCACCCTTCACCTTGCGGAGAGCCACAAATGGTGAGTTCTTCCTTCACACACAGCTAATTACTCCAACTTTAAGCGATAATTAACGATAAAAACTGATTTGCTTTGTAAGAAAAGTTAACTTTGGTATCATCTTAAGCCTAGAACCCTAACACGTGTCTCACACACACAAACACATGTACCACTAAAATCTATTTGAAAAGGATCATTCTTCGACGGAGACTCGCGAAATATAAATAAAATTTGAATGTTTTTATTCATTTATGAACACTTTGAATGTGAAATAAGCACGTGCTCCATTGTGGTTGTTGAATATACGCGCTGTGTCACGTGGCTCCATTGTTCCACCGACGAGGCCATTCATTCCAACACCGTCCATCTAGCTTAACCCGCTTTCAAATTAGTAGGCGATCATTTTTTATTAGAAATAAATATAACAGCCAATATATATGTATTTTTACTTAATTATTATATTAACACATTCTCTCTTCATAGAATCATATGAATATTTTTATCATATATATTTCACTTTTGAACAAATTATAATTGTTTTGATTAATATTTTAAAGTATGAATATTTTGAAAAATTAAAATTGTTCCAATCACTGTTTCCCTGTTCCTTCGAGAGTTGCTAATAATCCTAATCTTTGAATGAGAACCCGGTCTGGATTGTTCTACAGTAACATGGACACCACTGAACAAAAACCCGGTCAACCTTCTACATCTCAGGCTGGGGTAAGAGCATTTAAATATTTCTTATAATTTTAACGGTTATGTTGAAATTCGCCACCTATGATAGAAACCAGTATATTCTCAAGAGTGATGTAACACACATTCACTGAAGCGAATCTCAAGGTATTGGGGAGATTTTCTGCCAGCCACGTGGCAAAGTTGAGCTTGTATTGGAACCCAGTTGCTATTCCACATGGTCACAGTAACACACATTGGACTGCGACATGTGTTATAGGCTATAATCCTGTACAAGGCAGTATACATCTTAACTCTTTGCTGACGACCTTTCTAAAAAAGGTACATTTTAATTGCAAATTTTAACTGTATTGGCCCCTGTCTTGTTGCGGACAGAGTTCCACCACATCTATAGGTCCCTGTCTTGTCACGGACAAAGTTCAACCACATGTAGAGATCCCCGTATTGTCGCGGACAGCGTTCCACCACATGTAGAAATTCCTGTTTGTCGCGGACAGCGTTCCACCACATGTAGAGGTCCCTGTCTTGTCACGGACAAAGCTCAACCACAATGTAGAGATCCCTGTATTGTCGCGGACAGCGTTCCACCACATGTAGAGATTCCTGCATTGTCGCGGACAGCGTTCCACCACATGTAGAGGTCCCTGTCTTGTATCGGACAAATATCCACCACATGTACAGATCCCTGCATTGTCGTGGACAGCGTTCCACCACATGTAGAGGTATCTGTCTTGTCGCGGACAAGAGTTCCACCACATGTAGAGGTCCCTGTCTTGTCACGGACAAAGTTCAACCACCTGTAGAGATCCCTGTTTGTCGCGGACAAAGTTCCACCACATGTAGAGGTCCCTGTGGGTCGCGGAAAGAGTTCACCACATGTACAGATCCCTGCATTGTCGCGGACAGCGTTCCCCCACTTGTAGAGGTCCCTATCTTGTCGAAGACAAATTTCTACCACATGTAGAGATCCCTGCATTGTCGCGGACAGCGTTCCACCACATGTAGCGGTCCCTGTCACGGACAAAGTTTCGCCACATGTAGAGATCCCTGTTTGTCGCGAAAAGAGTTCCACCACATGTAGAGATCCCTGTCTTGTCGCGGACAGCCGTCCCCCCACATGTAGAGGTCTCTGTCTTTCACGGACAAAGTTCCACTACATGTAGAGATCCCAGGACTGGAGGAGCCAACGATGACCCCACCGCTATCGCTCCCGAGCCAAATGTGGAAATCTCCTAGGGCAATGCACTTCTCTTTGTTGCGAGATATGGTGGGATATATGAACACCTTTCGCCACGAATTTCATCAAGGATTCAGCCAGTACGCCAACTCGATTGTTTCAGCAAAAAAAAAAAAAACACACTTGGACACCATTATTAAATAATAGAATATTTTATTCTCTTTGTATCTGCCACTTAGGCGCGCGATCGCCTTGCATGTTCTCCCTTTCGGACACGAAATTTGATAGCTATGACCACATGCGATGATGTTCGGTATCGACGGCAATTTGAGGAAAGACCTTGCTCCTGCGTGGTTTGTCAAGCCATTCAACGGTGTTTCTAAACCTCCACCTAGCTTACGTCATTGGGTTCTTCTAATTTGCATAACGTGCTGACGTGAGATTTATTTATTTCAAAAGTTGGATAATCGCCTAGAGCAGTAAATTAATATAAAGTCAAATCATGAGGCGAAGAGTTTCTTGTAAGATTTTTTTATTTAGCCGTGCTTTGGAGAATTTCTGCCCTTCTCAGGCCTCCTGTAGAAGGGCAGAATGCTCGAAAACTCGGCCAAATAAAAACCTTACAAGAAACTCTTCGCCTCACAATTTTGTACTTCTATTAATTTATTCACTTCTTTCTCTGAGCCTGGTTCTATCGTAAAAGGCGGGAAGAATTCTTATGCTCAGTGGTCTTCGACCATGTTGGAGGTCGCTTTTTTTTTCTCTATTATAGCGTTCCCTCTTCATACGAGTTAACTAGCGTTTTCTAAATCGTTCAGTTCTACTTAATGAGTTTCATAATTGCATTTTATAATCTCCAATAAACTTTTATAGTTTCGAGCTCACGAAAATCAAAGTTTGGTCTCAAGGTCAATTTCCAGCGACATCTCCAGCCTGAGGTTGTGGTTTCAGTGAAACAGGTCGAAAGGTTCAACGATCCCAACAACGTGTTTGTCTCCCACACAGCTCCTAGCAGTGATTTATGGCTTGGGCCGAGGTCCAAAGTCCATTGTCTCCAGACAAACAAGCTGGAGGTGAAGTCGACATGAAGCATTTAGTGTCAGAGTGCCAAAAGCTATTTGATCGAAGTATTTCATCTACCTGATCCTATTAAAATTTCACTTTTGTGCTGTTTTTCACATAATTTGGCGTTATCACACCTTTTCGGCCTAAATGCCTGTTACATGATTTTTCAGGAAGCCCCAAAGACCAGCTTTTTTTGGTCGTTGAGGTACAGCTTGCACCACGCTGATGAGGTGTACGTGGTTAGCTTTTATTTATTAATCAAGAAAGGATATTTGGCCAATTGTGGCATAATTAAAAATCAACGATTGGTTTATATTTATGCAGACAGATAGCGCAATGTGTAACATATGGCGCAAAATGTTGTACAATCAAGAGATGTATTTTTTTTTTCTTAGAGTATTTCATGTATCCACATAAAAACCCAAAATTCTCTTTCTCTTAGTAAATCAAGCTCGCTGCTCTAGGAAAAAACTAAAGTTTTTTTTCAGCCTTTCCTCTGACTGAGTATTTCAATGGCGAAATGGTCCGCCACCTATCGTATAGAAAGATTTCATCTCCCTACTGTAACCTCCGAGGTTTGTCTTATCTGAGGATTGTCGCCGCTCTTATCTCTTAGAACAGTCACACACAAGATGGCGGCTAGCTTAGTGCCCTAGCTTGCTGGCGCGAATAACTTGTAAAATCTAATCCCCATACCCCCCGCACACACTTATGGACTGGACTGGACAAAACTTATTAAGGAAGTCGTGCCTTTCACCATGTATATAATGGATTCAGACGATAACTCTGAAATATATCTGATACACAGTAACCTTTATTGACCACATACGAGATAACCAAGTGTGAACAAAATTGCCTCTGTCTCCTTCGAAAAAAAAATAAAATAAATAATAATAGACGACCCCGGTGATATCGAAGACTTTCCATTTCCTTAAGTTTTGTCCATAAGTGTTTTTTTTCCCAAGAACTCTCAGGCATTATTATTATTATTATGTATTTTTAAATTTTATTTTTTTTTTTTTTTTACAAACCCGAAAAGCTGATACCACAGATTTTTTACATTTGGATTGTCAGGGGTCTGTGAGTTGGGGTGATTCCACTGAAAACTTTTATTTATTGATCAAAATTTAAAAAACTCATGTTTCATCTAGAGTTAAATATCTTTTAAAAGACTCATTTTTGTAAAAAAAAAAAAAAACATTCCTTGCTTGTTGTCATTTGCTCTGGAGTTAAACATATACATCGGTATCCATCTTGCAGCTCTATCTTGCTAATTTTAAAAATCATTCTTTAAAATTAAATCAATTAATGATTTTCTCCTGCATCTGCATCTTAACACGAGATTCTGCCTCTTATTGAATTCCATTTTTGCTGTGGAATAAGATACAATGTTCTCCCAAATCGTTTATGCCAATTAAAATATACAGTTATCAGAGTCACCAACAATCAATAATTCTGCCACCGTTTGCTTTTGTGAATGGAATAAATACCCAAATATGGCAATTTTTATAAGCATCAGTGGTTCAGTGGTAGAATGCTCGCCTGCCACGCGGGCGCCCCGGGTTCGATTCCCGGCCGATGCATTTTTTTTTTCACAATTTTTAAAACTCATTTATATTATTAAAATATATATCCAAGGATAAGGCACAATTTGGATTATTGATTTTAAACACAAGGTAATAAGACCAAATCTAAGGATAAGGTACAATTTGGATTATCTATCTATCTCTATATATATAAAAGTCAATGTCTGTCTGTTTCGCGATAAACTCAAAAACTACTGAACCAATTGGTACAAAATTTTGCATGTCGCTTTTTATAAACCTGAGGAAAATTTTCGCCTATTTTGATTAGTATTTTTGGCTATTTCTTTTTTTAATTTGAAGAACTTTTTTTTTTTACGCGGGGTAATCTGAAATGGAATCAATACCCAAATATGACCAATTTTTATAAGCATCGGTGGTTCAGTGGTAGAATGCTCGCCTGCCACGCGGGCGGCCCGGGTTCGATTCCCGGCCGATGCTTTTTTTTTTTACGGATTCTCGGGCGAAACCGGGTCATACGTCTAGTCCAAGCAAGTCAAACTCGCGGCCCGCGGGCCTCATGCGGCCCACAATGAATAAATTTGCGGCCCACCAGACAATATATTTTAATTGAAAAAATTTTAATAAATAAAAAAATAATAATAAAAATTTGTAGCCTAATTTTTAAAAATTGTAATTATACATAATTTATTTATTAATAAAGAACCACTGGTCGCCATACATATAAGTCGTAAGTTTTTATAATATTATACCTACATACATAACGTATGTACATCGCCATAAGTATTGTGTGCCTTAAAGTTTAAAGAAAATATTCTTTCGGAGTACTAGAAAAAAAAAAATTTTAAAGTTACGTTCAATAATTTGTGCAGTTATTCTGTGTCTGGTAAGTTAAAAAATATTAATTTTTAAAAACTTTTAAAATATTAATTAAAACGTTTTATTATTTTGTGTTAGCGATTACTAATTTTTTTCAGACCTTTGTATTCAATAGGTCTTCATCAAAACCAAGTGGCAGTAAAACTAAACGAAAAATTGCTGACGAACATAGGAATTTTCAAGAAAAGTGGGAATTAGAGTATTTTTGCTCTGAAGTAAAAGATAAAATCATCTGCTTGATATGTAATAATGCTATTAGTGTACCAAAATTATATAACATTAAACGTCATTATGAACAACATAAATCAAAATATGATACCTACGAAGGTTTAATGAGACAAGAAAAGTTAAAAGATTTCAAGTTGGGAATGAAAAAAACAACAGTTTATGTTTACTAAAGTATCACAAGAAAGTGAAGCGGCGGTGCATGCAAGCTACGTTTTATCGGAGATGATAGCTAAACACTCAAAACCTTTTACTGAAGGTGATTTCATCAAGGAATGTTTAATTAAAGCTGCAGAAATTGTTTGTCCTGGAAGTGTGAAGACGTTTCAAGCAATATCTTTGTCTCGAAATACCGTTGTGGAAAGAGTTACTGATATGGCCAGAAATTCAAATGATCAGATAAAAGAAAAATCATCTTGTTTCGAAGCATTTTCCATTGCCTGTAATGAGAGTACGGACATTGGGGGCGTAGCTCAGTTAGCTGTTTTTTTTTTCGAGCTTGCGACACGGATTTCAACATTTTTGAGGAATTATTGGAACTAGTACCGATGCATGGCACTACTACAGGAGAAGATATATTTAATTGCGTTTATGATCTTCTGCAAAAATGCAATTTACCTCAATCAAAATTGACTTCTGTAGCAACAGATGGAGCTCCTTCAATGACTGGAAAAACCAACGGTTTCGTAGCATTACTGCGAAAAAAACTAAGTGAAATTTCTGATGGTTCCAATATTCATCATACGCATTGCATTATACATCAGGAAGTATTATGCACGAAGGTAATAAAAATGGAAAATGTGTTGACACCTATCATAAAATTCATCAATTTCATAAGATCTCGAGGTTTAAATCAGCGACTGTTCACTCTGTTCTTAACTGAATTAGAAAGCGAATATTCAGGTTTATCATACTATACCGAGGTACGTTGGCTATCATGCTCCAAGGTTCTCAAACAATTTTGGGACTTGAAAGAAGAAATATGTCAGTTTTTAATAACCAAGAATCAAGACATCACTTTGTTTTCTGATCAAGTATGGTTGCAAGATTTTTCCTTCATGGTTGACATAACAAAACACTTGTCGGATTTAAATTTGAAACTGCAAGGAAAGGATCAGATCGTTACCAATATGTGTGACCAAGTTAATGCATTCAAATGTAAGCTAGTTCTTTGGGAAAAGCAGTTGAAAAACGAAGATTTAATGCACTTTCCGACATGCAACATGTACAAATCAAGTTTAGGTGAAACTGCATCGTATCAAAAATATGCGGAAAAATTTTTAAGTCTTAGAAATGAATTTGAAACAAGGTTTTCTGATTTCAAATCTTTGGAAGGCAAGTTTACTTTGTTTTCTTCGATTTTCTCGATAAATATAGAATCAGTACCTAATCATATGCAAATGGTGGTAATAGATATCCAGTGCGATTCAGATTTAAAGGCAAAATTCATTGAAGTTGGCGTTTCTGAATTTTACAAATATTTGCCAGCCAGATTTGAAAACACTCGAAAATTAGCATATGAAATTATGTCCATGTTTGGAAGTACTTATCGGTGCGAGCAGTTATTTTCACTTATGAAAGGAAATAAGTCTCCAATCAGATCGAGAATTACTGACGTTCACCTTGGGTCAGTTTTAAAATTAATCACTGCGAACAAGATTTCCCCCGAAGTAGGAAAGATGGTAGCAGAAAAGAGATGCCAAATATCAGGGAGAAAATATTAACTTTAATTTCTTTTTTCTTATTAGTATTTTTAAAAATAAACCTACATAAATGTTACTATAAAAATTTAATTACTTGTTTTCTTTTTTTGCGGCCCACATGATCTTATAATTTTTTATTTGGCCCGTGTTAGGATTTGAGTTTGACATGCTTGGTCTAGTCTATATATATATATAAAATTGAATGTCTGTCTGTCTATCTGTCTGTCTGTCTGTACTCTATAGATTCAAAAATCATACATCCAATCGCCGTGAAATTTTGGGATATTATTCTATATACAGTTACGAGCGTCATTCTTAATCAGTCATCTCTGTCACCGTTTGCTTTTTTTTTTTTTTTGGAATGACGCCCTCCTATTGGTTGGCTATGACCACGCCACCTTTGCCCCCCCCCCCCCCCCCCCCCCCCCCCCATTCGCTTTTTCGTTTTTGTAACCATTGTGTTGGAGCGGGTCGCTCCTTAAATAAATGCGTATATTAGTTAATAACCAAATGGAATCCTCTCTTTATTTTTCCCAGTAAGAGACGCCTACGGAAGCCAACAGTACATAGACAGACAAAGCACATAGGCTATAGTTATTAACTAACATATGCATTTATATAAGGCGCCAATTTATAATTGTAACAAATAGTATTTGAATCAAAACATTCAATCGGGTAAAACACGGGCGTTGCCCGGGTCATTCGGCTAGTTAGGTATATCCCCGGGAAAGTTTTGGAAAAATAATTTCTTGAATATCTTGAATATCCTTAGAGTTATTTGCAGTGTTGTAGATTTAACTAAATGATGATGATTATTTATCAAAAGTAAGATTGCGCAAAAGTCAAAGTTAGTTTTATTATTTATCTACAACATATATATTGGGAGAATAAATAAAATGATGATTTTGTAATGTAGAAAATTAGGAAAGACAAAATTCAGGATGACACGGCAATTTATTTGAGACAAGAATAATGATACAATTCCAAGGTAAGATACTATTCCTTTAACTTCCAATTACCGAGGGAATCAATTAATATTGATTTTATTCAACTTATCGAGTATTTTTCAAGGGACCGGGAAAAAATGTTCACTTTATCGAGAGATTCAAATTTACGAGTTTAAATTATTAAAATATATCTATTATTTTTTAATTAGTTTTTATCTTAAAGATTATCTATCAAAAGTAAGATTTTCTAACTATTAATTGAGCACAAGTCAAAGTTAGTTTTATCATTTATCTACAACATATATATTGGAAGAATAGATAAAATGATGATTTTTTTAATGTAGAAATTAGGAAAGACAAAATTCAGGATGACACGGCAATTTATTTGAGACAAGAATAATGATACAATTCCAAGGCAAGATACTTTTCCTTTAACTTCCAATTACCGAGGGAACCAATTAATATCCTTTTATTCAATTTATCGAGTATTTTTCAAGGGACCGGGAAAAATGTTCACTTTATCGAGAGATTCAAATTTACGAGTTTCAAATTATCAAAATATATCTATTATTTTTTTTATAAGTTTATAGAGAATTGTTTTAACAAATGTTCGTTAGACAAACCTTTACTAGGGTAAAACCCGGGCGAAGCCGGGTACATCCGCTAGTCTATATATATAAAATTGAATGTCTGTCTGTCTGTACTCTATAGATTCAAAAACCATACACCCAATCGCCGTGAAATTTTGGGATATTATTAGGTATATCACCGGGAAGGTTTTTGAAAAATAATTTCATGAATATCTTGAATATCCTTAGAGTTATTTGCAGATTTGTAGATTTAACTCGCAAGCAGCGCCCCCATTGTGACGATGTTAACAAGTTTTCTTATCACTAAGTTTGTTATCTTAAATATTATTTATCAAAAGTAAGATTATCTCAGGATGACACGGCAATTTATTTGAGACAAGAATAATGATACAACTTACTCAACTTATCGAGTATTTTTCAAGGGACCGGGAAAAAATGTTCACTAGATAAAACTATGATTTTCTAATGTAGAAAATTAGGAAAGACAAAATTCAGGATGACACGGCACACAGGGACCGGGAAAAAATGTTCACTTTATCGAGAGATTCAAATTTACGAGTTTCAAATTATCAAAATATATCTTTATTTTTTAAATAAGTTTTTAGAGAATTGTTTTAACAAATGTTCGCTAGACAAACCTTTTTTTTATAAGTTTATAGAGAATTGTTTTAACAAATGTTCGTTAGACAAACCTTTACTCGGGTAAAACCTCGGGCGAAGCCGGGTACATCCGCTAGTATATATATAAAAATAAATGTATGTGTGTGTGTCTGTCCTTTATGCCTGACCAAACCACTCATTGGAACGCCATGAAACTTTGGGAAGTTATTTAGTATAGTACTGGGAAGGTTTCTGAAAAATAATTTCTTGAATATCTTGAATATCCTTAGAGTTATTTGCAGATTTGTAGATTTAACTCGCAAGCAGCGCCACCATTGCGACGATTATAACAAGTTTTTTATCTATAAGTTTTATTATCACTAAGTTTATTATCTTAAAGATTATTTATCAAAAGTAAAAGTTAGTTTTATCTTTTATCTACAACATATATATTGGGAGAATAGATAAAATGATGATTTTGTAATGTAGAAAATTAGGAAAGACAAAATTCAGGATGACACGGCAATTTATTTGAGACAAGAATAATGATACAATTCCAAGGCAAGATACTATTCCTTTAACTCTCAATTACCGAGGGAACCAATTAATATTGATTTTATTCAACTTATCGAGTATTTTTCAAGGGACCGGGAAAAAAATGTTCACTAGATAAAACGATGATTTTGTAATGTAGAAAATTAGGAAAGACAAAAAACAGGATGACACGGCAATTTATTTGAGACAAGAATAATGATACAATTCCAAGGTAAGATACTATTCCTTTAACTCTCAATTACCGAGGGAACCAATTAATATTGATTTTATTCAACTTATCGAGTATTTTTCAAGGGACCGGGAAAAAATGTTCACTTTATCGAGAGATTCAAATTTACGAGTTTCAAATTATCAAAATATATCTTTTTTTTTATAAGTTTATAGAGAATTGTTTTAACAAATGTTCGTTAGGCAAACCTTTACTCGGGTAAAACCCGGGCGAAGCCGGGTACATCCGCTAGTATATATATAAAAATGAATGTATGTGTGTGTGTGTCTGTCCTTTATGCCTGACCAAACCACTCATTGGAACGCCATGAAACTTTGGGAAATTATTTAGTATAGTACTGGGAAGGTTTCTGAAAAATAATTTCTTGAATATCTTGAATATCCTTAGAGTTATTTGCAGATTTGTAGATTTAACTCGTAAGCAGCACCACCATTGCGACGGAGATAGGCTTAGGCAGAAAGTCTGCTCCACGCCTGATGACCTTGGGTCTTTCAGGGCTAATATATTAAGTAAAACTAATTCAAATATTAGTGCCTTATAATGGCTATCTCCTTGAGGTTACCGATTTAAAAGTTTATTTTCTAATTTCAGATTGTATAAGAAACATATTTTATTTTAAGTACACCTATCCCCCGATTTACACGGTACTTGTTTTACACGTTTTCGCTTTTACACGGTTTTCCGAATAAGTTTTTTTTGTTTTGTTTTTATCGCACTATACTAAATGCTACTGTGATTGAACACATGCGCTGTGTGCACATCTCACGAGGAATCCCGAGCTTATGTGCTGACTACATATTTTAACCTGTCAATGCATTTTATTTTTATTTCTGTGTACACCTATCCCCCGATTTACACGTTTTTCTCAGGAACGTATCTACCGTGTAAATCGGGGGATAGGTGTATTGTACTTTATTTTAAAAAGTTTAAATAATTGTGCAAGACGATATATACGATATATAAAAATCAAAAGTAATAATGAGTATCGTTTAAATATAAAATTCGAATAAATATAAAAATGCGATACTGATAATTAAATAACTGATATAGAAGCTTTCGCATAGTTTCGTCCTGTAAGCATACCAACCGGGGAAAAATGTTCACTAGATAAAACGATGATTTTGTAAAGTAGAAAATTAGGAAAGACAAAATTCAGGATAACACGGCACACAGGCACCGGGAAAAAATGTTCACTTTATCGAGAGATTCAAATTCACGAGTTTCAAATTATCAAAATATATCTATTATTTTTTTATATAATATTATAGAGAATTGTTTTAACAAATGTTCGTTAGACCAACTTTTACTCGGGTAAAACCCGGGCGAAGCCGGGTACATCCGCTAGTATAATTATATTTTCAGCTGGTGTGTTATAATTTTTAAATAATTAGTACCTCTCGCGATCGTGCCGATGCATTTTAACAAATTCACGCATCTAATAAAATATCAAATTTTTATAATGAAAGCTTAAGATGTGTTGGTTATTTATATATTTGTAACTATAATAAATTATGACTCTACATGCGACAAAAAAATTGCTAAAAATATTTAAAATGTGTAAAAGTCAGGCCAGATATTTATAGAATAACCGTTGTAGATTCGAAATCTCTTCCCGTTGGTTACTTCGGAATCTCCAGTGAGCCCTCACTCTACAAACAAACCTCTACAAGATCTAAGTTGAATGCAGCCTAGCTCGGCCAATGAGTCCAGAGAATGATAATTCCACTGCAGCCAAAATAGTATTTCTATTCATATATATGCACTCATAGACAAAAATTCAGGAAGTTGTACCTTTTAGCATGTATATTGGTATTCAGACAATATCTCTGAAAGATATTTGATATACAGTGGTCCTTATTGAAGACACACGAAATAACCTAGTGTGAACAAAATTTGTCTCCGTCTCCTTAAAATGAAAAAAAAAAAAAGACGACCCCCGACAACAAAGACTTTCCAATTGCTTAAGTTTTGTTCATGAGTGTAAATCTGTTTTAAAAGTATTTATTCGTTACTATAAATCTCCCAGGCAGCCAATGATGTCGGAGAGTTCAGAGAACCGAGGTATCTAGAATAAACACAAGGGAATACTTCCGTGTGTGTGCTATATTTACACACGTTCCTCCGGGTTACAAGGAGGAGTCCTTCCATGAATTTCTCCCTCTAGCTGTTGCTTTGTTAGATGTGAGCATCCATTTTTGTGGCGAACAGTCCGAAGCCTACCCACGATAACTTTTAAGGGAACTCTGAGTTGTCTCTTGGCAGAATTATCGACATTTGGTATAAATTAATATTTCCATGGAATAGACTTTTTTTTTTGAATGTCATGATTAGAATAAGTGTGTGTACTTTGAGAATATTGGCCCAAAAGTTGGAAAATCTGTTTTTGTGTGCATAGGCTTTGGATCACATCGGCGTTTGTTTCAATCATATCTTCAGAATTTGATATCAACTTAAATACTTTTCTGGTTGAGCTACCAATTCGATATGCGTTAGCCGAGGTTTTCCTTCAACTCCCCAGAGCCAACAACAGGCTAATACAGAAACAACAACAACAAAAAGCTTTATTAAGACCTTTTGGTTTTATACAGATTCTCCGAGTAGAAATGGGTACATGTAAGAATAACAGTAATAGTAACAGTAATCGGCAATGTTATTTACAGTGTATCAAATAAGGAGGGAACCACAGGCTAATACGGTGGTTACCACTGCTTGAAAATGGGTTTGATTGTTGGGTTTATACAAGTATGTTGAAGAAATCGCCTCAACTTCCATCTCTGGTGTTGAGGAAAACAAACTTTCTTGGCTAAGCTCTCACTGATGGGACATTCTCTGCACGTGGCATTTTGGCATTCACGGAGTCAATAGAAAAATTCCCCATTTATTCATTTTTATTTCTTTTATGTTTAACAGCTAATTTTTCCGTTTTTTTTTTTTTTCCATATAGACTTTATTTTTGAACATATTGAGACATTTTTCAAACTGCATACATTTTTGTTTTTAAAATTCCCTTCTTCAAATAAATTTTGTAATCGCAATTACCATGGTAAACCTGATATGAATTTCTACTAAACGAAGTCTGAAAGATACCATCCTGCTACTGAAGATAGCGGCGATAGTCAGTTACTTCTGATCCAAGAGTTGATGCAGTCAGTTAACGCCTACAATGTTGCTTAACTCCCACTATCGCCACATGGATGGAAATTGGAATGACCGTTGCAAGTGGGGGCCGGAGATAGCTCCCTTGTTGCTCCACCCGGCCCGGGACCTTGACCTGGAGTGCTGTCGTCAATTACTACGCCAAGAAGCTATCGTGTAACGCCCCTTTGTGAGCTGAAGTCTTGTTGGCTACGTCAGGGAAAAAATCATAAGAATATATCTGCGTTACTTTTCTCCACGGTCATGTTTTGCCTTTATTTGTAACTGCAATTGTCCGTGTGAATTAATGCATGCACACATGATAGATTTCTCATTTTCTTTCTGTTAATGAAAAACAAAATAAATTGATTGATTCCTACGGTTAACTTGATTCAGACAGCAAGTGAGAGACAGAGAAGCTCCCTCGTCCGAAGTAAGAAAGGAATATAGAATCAGTGCCCTCTATCGCCTAAAATTGAAACTAATTTTGGCGTAGCGCTAAAGTAGCTTTTATTATAATTGAAAATATTTTTTCTACGGCACCTTATACTGAAATGATAAAAATATTTAATAGGAGGGAGCATAGCTCATCAATGGTGAGCCCTCCCAGTGGTTTCGTTATCTCCCGACCACTATATTCTTAGCCGTTTGTCTTATATCGTCTGCATTTTTGTTAAGTCTGTTTAAAGTAACGGCAATACGTAGCTTTATGTTTCAATTTCAAATCTAGAACAAGTGAATTATATATTATTGTCGCGTGCTGCCCCTCCGGTTCTTCGCGACGCCGCCGCTTTTTCCTTCGTGGATCACCTACCCAGGCTCCCCCTCTGCAGTTCTTCCCTGCAGAGCACCCAAAGACCTCAGAGAACCACCACTAAAGTGGAACTCCTTTCCTCTGGCAGTATCTCTCGGCCTTACCACTGGTGGGAGGACACGAAAGCCTTACCAGAAGAGTAGCAGCAGCGATGTTGGCGAGATAGTCATGACTTCAAACACTCCTCCTTTATTGTCTTCTTTGAACCATGTTACATATAACTTGAATAACATTAAACGGGTATTTACATTACGTTACCTCCTAGGCCAATATAAAAGTGTATTTACAAACATTTGCCACAGGAAACAGGACCACAGCAGTCGGCGATTCCCACACCAGTTTCAGATCGGAAACAGGCGAAAGCGCCAGCTATTGGCGGAGGTTGAAGGTGTTTTCAGGGCTTTTACGCGACATTATATTGCATAATACACAATGAAAGTTTTGTGTTTGGTCTATTAAAAATATTATAATATAGACAAAATATTTTAATTATCGGTTTCTGATTATTAACACATTGACTATAGTGAAAAGTGGTTATTTTAACAAATATTTACAAATAAGCTTCTAGCAAAAATTTCAGACAGATTTTATTTACAAATTTTACAAATATTCGCAGAATAAAGTTTGACTCTTCTGCATTTTCATCAAATAATTGAGGTGATACAGCCTTTGATACTTGGGAAAACAATGCACCAGTTTCTCTTATTCGGTTTTTATCTTTGACACATTTTTATATGAGAGATAAGTAAATAAAACATATTAGCTAAAATCACGAAAACCTAAACGTAAATCTGGACGATCTTTCAAGTCAAATGGCTCTTATAATAATAATACCATAACAACGAGCTGGTTTATCGAGAGCCACGAAGCCATTAGAATTTTATTATAATACAATAACAACGGGTTGGTTTATCGTAGTCTGAACCACGAGGTTATTTGGATTTTATTATGATACCATAACAACAGGCTGGTTTATCGTAGTCAGAGCCCAGTTGTATCGAGAAATGCGTTGTTGTAAGTTATTGTGTTTTAAATAGCACCAGAAAGCGATTTGTATTTATTTTAGGCAAAAGATATTAATTTCAACCGCTAAATGGGCATTTGGCTTTTTTTTTTGCATCAGCTCATAGTGACTGCTTGGTAAAAATTTTAAGTTTAATGGAATTTTTAAATTATCCTGTAACAATATTGTATGAAAATATTTTTCAAAATATTATTCTAGGAAAAAAAAAACTCGAATTGTATCTAAATTCATGAAACTTGAAAATTATGACAGCAATATTTAATAGGTCAAAAATATACAGAGAGGCCAAGACGGCCAACAGTTTATGTTCTACACCTTTGTTGACAATATCAACCCCACCTTTGGCCAAATTATAAAGTGTTACATTTTCAAGTTTCAATTCAATTCCACTTTTTTCGTCAAATTTGGAATTTGAAAACCCTTCAAGTGGTAGATTTCACCTGTGTTGCTGAAATTTTTGCTTCACGTGAGAAGGAACTAAAGGTATTTTCGCTCTCTCAAAACAATATATGGGAAATATTTATGGCATCAAACGATAATTATTTTAAAGGGAGTGTTTTGACTAAATAAAGGTATTTTTGTTTTACATTTGTTTTTGTTTTTTTTCACTCTTCTATCTGTGGTGTGCGTCCATCTTGTGATACACACTCAATGAAGTGGTAGAACACTCCAGCTAACTCCCCCGTCCGTCCCACTGTATGATGATTTGTCTCACTCGCCTGTCTTCACGTGATAAAAAAAAAAGTTTTTGTTATGCAAAAGAATCTGAAAATATAATATATCACAACGGCATTTTGATGTAATTTTAATTATCTTGGTTGCACACAATATCGTGAATGAGATATATATATATAACCTAGGTTCCTGGAGGGTAGAAAGCTAAATAATCGGGAAGTCCAGATCAGTAGTATGGACTAGGGCAGGCAGGAAAAAACAACCTTTTTGAGTCTGAAGAGTCAAAAATTACAATTTTACAAAATTTCAAAGTTTTTTTAAAAGAACCACAAAAATCTTTCTCTTGCCAACAATAAATATAAGTACTCGAAAAAATTGATTTTGCTTACTATAGAATTTTTTCTGTAATATAGATTGCGTATCATAACCAAAACTGGTTGTAAAATAGGTTGCGTATGTAATGAAAGTTTCGTTTTAGCATTTCAAATTCATTATTCCCCAATTTAACAGAATATAAGTAGTTAGGCATATTGGTTTTAATTGGGAGTTTTATACGCAAATTCAATTATTAATTCCGAAATTTGACAGACCAGGCTATCCAGTTCGTTTGGTTGTGTTGCTTCTTCAAGCTCAGATTGTAGATAATGAGAGAACTTGTGAAATATTAATTGATTCTGAGAATTTTGTCCATTCTGCTTGTTTTTATTTAAACTTCCGCTTAGAATTTACATAATTTAGATTGATCCTGTTCGGAGTAGAGAGTTGAAATATAACTCCGTTGTGATCGGGAATAGTGGAGAGTTGGGTCTTTTCCAATTTTGAACAAAGTTCATTGCCTGTGTTTTGGTTAGAACTAGATCTATTATGCTTGTTCCACGACATGTAGGGTGGGCATTATTATGAATATAGATATCGTGTTGAAGAAGAAAGTTATTTAGTTTTTGAACATTAACATTGTTTTTTTTTATCACCATAGATCACCACTTATGATTAACGGAGAAGAGCTATCTACTTATATAATTGCCTTATTCTGAAGCTCACGGATAGAATGCGCGCCCATTGGCTGCCGGCGAACACGTGTCCTCCCTGCCCCCCTCTAGACAACCCTGTTATCAGCTGTGTGATACATAAACCTGTCTAAAGCGGCCATTCCAGACAACCCTGTTATCAGCAGTGTGATACATCCACCTGTCTATACAGACCACCCTGTCTATAGCGACCACTGACCACCCTGCCTATAGCGACCACTCTAGACAACCCTGTTATCAGCTGTGTGATACATCCACCTGTCTATACAGACCACCCTGTATATAGCGGCCATTCCAGATAACCCTGTTATCAGCTTGTGATACATACACCTGTCTATAGCGGCTACTCTAGACAACCCTGTTATCAGCTGTGTGATACATCCACCTGTCTATACAGACCACCCTGTCTATAGCGGTCACTTTAGGCAACCCTGTTATCAGCTGTGTGTTACATACACCTGTCTATAGCGGCCACTCTAGACAACCCTGCTATCAGCTGTGTGATACATCCACCTGTCTATACAGACCACCCTGTCTATAGCGGCCACTCTAGACAACCCTGTTATCAGCTGTGTGATACATCCACCTGTCTATACAGACCACCCTGTATATAGCGGCCATTCCAGATAACCCTGTTATCAGCTGTGTGATACATACACCTGTCTATAGCGGCCACTCTAGACAACCCTGTTATCAGCTGTGTGATACATCCACCTGTCTATACAGACCACCCTGTCTATAGCGGCCACTCTAGACAACCCTGTTATCAGCTGTGTGATACATCCACCTGTCTATACAGACCACCCTGTATATAGCGGCCATTCCAGATAACCCTGTTATCAGCTGTGTGATACATACACCTGTCTATAGCGGCCACTCTAGACAACCCTGTTATCAGCTGTGTGATACATCCACCTGTCTATACAGACCACCCTGTCTATAGCGGCCACTCTAGACAACCCTGTTATCAGCTGTGTGTTACATTCACCTGTCTATACAGACCACCCTGTCTATAGCGACCACCCAAGACAACGTTTTAAAAACATATCCGCACTCGGGTAAAACCCGGGCGTTGCCCGGGCCATTCGTCTAGTATCTTATAAGAAGATTATTTTAAAACTATCCATGGTTATCGTTGAATAATCCGGGTGAATATAGATACAGCAGAGAATGATTAGTTTTTCTGAGGTATTCATTTTCACTGTCGCTGCGAAGTCTTTTGTAAATTACTGTATGAGGGAAGCTTTTATTTGTGAGTTAAAAACAACGATGGAAACATAGATAAATTTGAATGAGTGATGCGACGAGACAGGAGTTGAAGAAAATATACTGGAGGACAGCAAGAATATCACTTTATCTTTTATGGTGTATGGTTCGGTGAATGTCCGGGTTTATTCTAATTAGATTCTGCCTTAATTCATTTGTAGCTGTGATGCTTTTTCTCATATTTTATATAATTAATTGAATAGAGTTGGATCTAAGGGTGCTATATACTTGAGTCATGAAGAATTAATTGTTTAGAAAGGTTGTTGAAGGTTTTCTGAATCTCCCTTGGATGTGAGCTGCGCAGTTTCGACATTTCAAAACTTTTTTGCAAGAATAATCACCTGGTATATTGCATATTTGACATGTCGAAGGTTTTTGACAGTTATTTGATTTATTATCAGAATTAAAACGGTAGTATTTTTGACATTATCTTAACAGGACTCGGTCCCGGATTTCACAGACTTGAAAATCCGTATTATATGGCCATTTAGTAAGCTTTCAAAAATGTTGTATACTCCTGGAGAAACTCGGAAGACTATGTCGCGATCAGGATAGTTTGTTTTGCTTTCAAATAAGACTTTAATTCCTTTCTTTTTGCCCTTTAGTGATTCGTTTATTGAACATATGGTTTCCACAAATTCTGAAGTTGCTGAAGTCATTTTGTCGACCGATTTTATAACTATGGTCGGATCCAATTTTTTTAGCTTCGTATATTTTACTGATTGAATATAGCTGGTCGTTGGCCCGGAATTCCTTGATTAAGTTGTCTATGTCTTAATTTTCAAACACGACTTTAAATTTCCATTTGTTAGTTGGCTTCTTACTTTACTTATAATTATAATCAAGCAAGAGAACGCTCGCTCGCAGGAATATGTCGATCCGAAGATAGTCATGCAATCTGAAAGACTATTCCATGCGTCGAATATAAGTGCCTCAACTTCTGGCATTGATTTTAAAGCTGTCCACTTTTGTTGCATTACGTATATACATTTTTGGACCTCCAACTCTTCCAACTTGCTTTTCAACTCTGTATATTTTCAACTCCACAAAGCTTTACTTCTAAATCTATCAATTGCCTTTTAGAGATCCAGTATCAATTCCAAATGGTTCAATGTGGATTTCGTTACTATTTGTGTAGAGAGAATTTACTATGAATACTAGAGCGGTTTTGTCGGTTTTTATTTGCTCAAATCTGTCAGCAAATTCAGCATTAATTTTTTAAATAACTGTGCTGAAGTAGTTCGTAACAACAGTTGCACTGATTTTTATCGCGATATTGCTTTATAAATTAATATATGAAGTAATTTACCACTCTGAATTCTTCTGCAAAAAGAATTAATTGTTCTTAAAAAAAAAAAATTTCTACCAAAACATGGCTGAGTTTCCCTTTCCTTGAAGTTTTAGATTCAGTTATATTAATTTCGCTGTCATATCCACCATAAAGTAAATTTTTGCAATCATTTGTCGTTCCCTAATTCAGGGTGATTAATGCCTTTCTTGTCTGCATTTCTTGGTGTATTACCCAGTGTAACGTAAGAATTTCGTGGTTTATTTTGCTCTGAAGAATTGTTGTTGCCCCTTTATTTTTCCTGTCATACTTCTGGCTCCATCAGTTGCTATTGAACCGATTTTATTTAAATCTATCTTATTGTCTTTTTGCACGGCATTCGCTATATCTTCCCCTTTAGTTTGTCGCGAGAGCGGGATCAATCCTAGAAGTTCTTCTTTTGGGAAGACGTATACCTGACAAAATGAGAAACTTGTGCTGTGTCCTTTATGTCGTAAGACTCATCTATAGCAAGTGATAAGGCAGAAGAAAGTATAATATCTTGCACCTGCAAATAAGTTGCATTTGAAGATATTTTAGCTATTCTATCTCGTACTGTTTTAATGGATAGTGGCAAATCTTTGATTTTTCAAGATTTCTGTTTTGTTTTCGAAATCACGAAACAGTTCTTCAGATGCACGTATGAAGCAATCTTTGATATACTCACCATCTGTGAATGGTTGGTCTTTTTTTGCAATTTCTAGTGATACCGTGAAGTTTGACGGATTAATATTACTTGCAGATTGTGTACAGTTACTCAACAGGTAACTTGATTGCTGTTTTTGTTTTTAGGCTCGTCGAAGGATTTTTTCGTTCTTCGCCAACTGGATATTTACTAGCAAAATGAGTATGTTTTTAGTGAAATGTCTCTCTAAATTTAATTTCTTATTGTGTGCGAGTTTTTCATGGCAAATGAAACAAGTCGGAAGGCCATCTAAATTGCATATAAAAGCGAACGACTCCCGATTGAATTCTCGATACTCTTCTTCAATTCTTCTCTTTTTATTTATTTATTTTTTTGTAGATGCCATGCTTGCGGTTAAGCTGTAATAAAGAATTCTTAAAATTATTATTTATTTATCCAAAACAGCAGATGACAAGTTTTTCAATTATTTACTATGTCGACGTATACCTAACTTAATACCTACGAAAAACTGGGCATAATAAAATACAACAGCAACAACAAAAACCTTTATTAAGACACTATTGTCTTACAAGGGGATTTCCCTAAAAGGTTATATATGCACATGAGTGAGGAGGAAAATCAATTTAGAGGGGAGGGAGAGCAATCAGCCGTTGTCTGTGGAGTTGAGCACTTCTCTCATTTTATCAATCGCCTTGAAAAATTTAAAATATTTATAAACAAATGTTTTATCCAACAGGAGAGCAGTAAAGATTTTATATACATGTTGTTCATTGTAGTAAGTTATCCCCGAAATTTCGCGAATTTCCTGTCTCTTTTCATGTAGGAATGGGCAATGGAATAGATAGTGGACCAAATTGTCTTGGATGCCAACAATGCAGAAGTAGCAATTTAAAGGGTCGCTGTTCCAAAATCCCGTGATATCCTCGCGGAAAAAGAGCCATAGAATCCTTTGACGGGCTATAAATCGTTTAATTTTCAAAGGGAGGTTAGATAGTAAGTAGTCCTCCGTCATAAAGGAGCTACTTAGAGATTGGTAGTGAATAAAATGAGTTGAGTTTTGTATCTTAGCTCGGTCAAATTGGAGTAGCTGGTCATCTGTGGTTTGAATAATTCTAGGCATTTCTCCTCAACCATATAATCTTCACAGTTCTTAAGAAAAGAAAAACCCCTAGAGTCAATGATGCTATTCAAGTTATGAATAAAGTTGTTTCCCGCTTTTCCCACCATTGAAACTTTCCAGAGCAGGGACAAGCAAACATAGGGTAATCTTGTCCTGTCCATTTTAAAATCCGTATCCAGAACTTTAGAATCAATTTCGTAATGTTTAATTCAAGGGACATCCTTCCGGTTTCTGTTCGTAAGATGTAGCCCGGAGTATATTTGGGAAGGTCAAGAAATCGCCGTAGGAAAATATCCTGGATCAGGTTTACAACTCCTATCTGATTTGTCGCCCACAGGGGGGCCGAGTATAACAACGTGGATAAAACTATGGAGTCAATTAATTTCATCACTGCTCCGAACGATTTGGTTCTTGACTTAGATAGTATTCTCCATACTGCGTTGGTAGCAACCAATGCTTTGCTTTTAAAGTGCTGCGCCACGTAAGCAGTTGGATTCTATAATAAAATATAATTTATCAAAAACATTTTACATATTTCACAATTAAAAATAATTTTCTAATAATTTAATATTATTGAAATAAATAATTTAGACACTGAAAACTGTTTGCTTCACTCTCCCACGTACTGATTGACTATAAGTACATAGTTTCGTCGCATCTGTGGTCGCCTCCTGTGTGCGGGGATCGCCGACTAGCACGAACGGACTTGTCAGAACGCGTTTATCACGGCGCAGTCGGCACATTTTAGTTTTTAATTTTGGCAAATATATTAGATACTTAGTTTACGAGTAAAGGTGTTATTCCCAGCTATGCCGAAATCAATTAAAATTGCCAATATATAATATTAAAAAAAATTAAAACTGAAAATACCTACCTACTTTGATCCTCAGAGTTCGAGAGAAAATAGGTTTATTAAAAAACAATTTATATAAGTACTCTTATAATTATTATTTTAACGAGAATTTTTTAATAATAAAAGCTATAAAATAGATGAATAATATTTAAAAAATGGGTAATTTATTTTTAAAAAAACGTTTATTTATCGTCGTGGCTTAGGTGTAGTTTATGGTTGTTTTTATATTACTGCAACTAAAGCTCTAAGTGCGCAAAAAATATGCGATCAATAGCCACCAAAGCTATCTATCTCCCATTTTTCTATCACGAAGGCGAAAGATGGACTCATTGAATTGATTCAACAGGCGCAGTACTGCCGACTCTATTCAGTCATAGTGGTCCAAGATTATACTCTCCAAAAGTTTAGAGACTGAGGTACTCCTCAGAAAATTGCAGCTGTCTTAACTTCTCTTTTTAGAACTTTTTTTCATAAAGCCATGATTACTTCTTAACGATTTACATGAGATCCACCTATTACCTTGTTGCAAGTAATATTTGACTTCCATAGCAATGACACCATCCCGTTTTATATCGAAGCTAAAGTAATTATTTCGGAGGTTTGCTCTTCTAGATCCATCGATAGTTAGGTTTGTGTGACACACGCAGTCACCATTCTTAACTCATCGTATAGGAATGTTCTTACGTTAACCCCGGACAATTGGAGAAAGTTTCAGAACAAAACTATTAAGAATACATCTTAAATGTGTGGTTTTAAACTTACAATAAAGAACAAAACTCTCAAAAGTGGTTTTACACCATATTGTGAGCAAGGGCTATTTTCTTTACACACTCCTCCCTTGCATAATTCGGTAAAGTTATTAAATATATATTTTAATGAAACACTTTCGCGGTAATAGCCAACAGTAGTACTTTGTTTATTTTTGGCAATTCTTATTGACTTCCAAAAATTAGTTAGGCATCTTATTTGAAAAAAAATGTGTAATATATATTTTAAAAATATAATACCTATTATTTTAACTATCTTTACCAGGAGGGGATAATAAAGGAGACTATATACAGTTAAAAGCATCATAATGTCAAAAGGAAAAAAAAATAGTGATATGATGGAGGAACATATGCGGTTGGAATGAGCAAAGTAAAAGGACTAAAAATATACATTTAGGAAACTGGAGAGGACTGGAACTTTAAAGTAGAGTAAAATCTGTTTTACAGTTATGTTGAGGTTGAAGCTGTTATATTGAAGGGAACGAATCTCCCGATATTATGTGCAAATATTAGTATTGATTTACAAAGTTTGTCCTTCCATAAAAAAAGGTCCTTCGAGGTTAGAAGTACGTAACCAATGGTCCTGAGGCAGGCTGTATAGAGTTGTGAGCGTTCAGAATCAAGATTGGGACAATCGAAAACTATGTATCTAATTGTTTCTGGGGATGAGAGGCAGTTGTTGCATGTTGGGGCACGTATATTTTTGTTTTGTCAAAGTTCCCTATCCATATGTGTCCTGTAACGAGGCCTGTAGTTATTTCACAATCGGGTATAATGTGTTTGCGGGATGAAAATAAAGAACGAGCAGAAATTCCCAGGTTCTTGTAGATAGTAGCGTTGGCGGTAATGAATTACTCCTCCCACGAGCCCCAGAAGGGTTTGCTAAGATGGTTAAAAAGGCTGCGGCGAGAGGCTAGTTTGTATTGAGCGGAAGAGGCAGTATCCGCAGAGGCAGATCTCGCAAAAGAGTCCGCGCGGCAGTTACCATAGTTACCAGAATGACGCTTGACCCAGTGGAGCGTGACCCTGCGTGAAGCAAGTAGTTTGTAAAGGGTAGTTTGGAATCTGTGGATTAGGGGATGACGACAATGCGAGTCGGGCAAAGATAAAAGAAGTGAGAGGCAGTCCGAGAAGATTGCCACAGAGAGATATGGTGGAAGGGGGGAAATATCTTTCAAGGCCGAGAGTAGTGAGTAACTCTCCGCTTGTAGGATTGAACAATGGTTTGAGAGAGGGATGGATGCTTCAAAGTGAGGAACAATGGAAAGAGGAGAAGTCCTAAATATCCCGGCGCCAACGCCTGTAGATGTCTTAGAACCATCGGTAAAGTATGTGACATCAGGATTATCAGGTGGCAGCGGGGAATGACAGATTCGAGGTAAGGATTGAGGTGGAGCCTAGGTGTAGGGGTGGGTACGGCGTTCAAATTTTGACATTTTTAAAATAAAAATATATATATGTGATATCTTGGGACCTCTGGGACCTCTGGGACCAGTGTTACCTGATGCTAGACAAACCTCGATGTCAACTCTACCGTGCAGTCGTGGTGGAAGGCGACACAGCTGGGCCAAAGGTGAAATAAACAAACAGAGATTCCACTAAGAAGCGTCTGAACGTCAAGGACTGGGACGAGGAGATTTCTGGTAGGAAAGGGTTTACCTCTATCGGAGCGTCCGGCGGACTGGGGCTGAAATGAAGACTAACTTAGGACTGACTAACTGAGGCTCGGGGCCTCCTTTTATAGCTTAGCTGGGTCCGAACAGGCCACTGCCCTTTTCTGACGTAAACAGGGGGGGAAGTTACATAATCCAGGAGGGCACGACCTCGTAAAAATTGGACTGGGCTTGCTAGGCCTGCTTTCCTATTCTCACCTAAGCCTGATTAGTTTTAACCTTAATTTTTTCCTGTTATTCTCCATTCCTTCTATCTGTACAGTTGCTATACTTTATTAGATTCTTACGCGGTACAGATTGATATTATTTGATGCTTTCTATTTGCAGTAAATAATAAGTTATATACAGTCACGTGGTGGAACATGTGGTAGTAGATATCTGGATTATTTACAACAATTCCATGGTTCAAATCATCACAGATGGTCCCGGATGTGAGAGGGTTCATATGGAGGAATTTAAGAGAGCGGAATAGGAAGACTGTTATTAAGGAAGTAATTTTTTAAAAATTAATTAAAATGAGTTGGTATATAACATGGGGTTGATTTCTGTATATCCATAAGAGATAATAAAGTATAAACAACTAATACTCAACATACAAGTAAAAACAAAAATAGCAATAAAAAATTTAGTAGAGAACATATAATGATGATAGGTAAAAATATAAATGATTGGATGGGTAAATCATGATCTCTTCGTGATGGGCGTTAGAAAGGGTTGAGGGGTTAGTTATTACTAGGTTGAAGCAATGTCACCTTGACTCAAGTCCCAAACCATTTAATGTCACGGCGCGGAAAACCTAGGCCATGTTTCACATGTAAATTTAAGGACCAAATAAAGTTACAGTACCACAATCGAATAGTAAGATAAGGGTGATTGTTATGGGCTTTATGAATTAGTCGTTAAGACGTGCATGCAGGATAAATGAGGGCGAAGATCAGTGACCAGAAATCAAAGTTTTAATTGGAGTCGTCAGGGGCTTAGCGAGAAAAAGAGTAATAAAAAGATGTGCCAGCGTGTGGCATGAGAGTGCCCTGGAATATAAAAAAAAATACAATTTACACGTGTCCAAGCCAGAAATTGGTATAGGTAAATCTGGGGGACGGTGTGTCAATATTGTTAATTACGAAATCAAAGTAGGTCAAGTCTAGCCTGCGAAGGAGTTAAAAGTTCCTGTGGAAAAGGGTTAGTATTTATTAAGAAGTAACCTTTAAAGTGGTTGATTAAGAGGTTATTGAAGATTGCCCTGTTTTTAGATCATGATTTTTAGTTCGATTATAAAAGAATATATCATTGAGATATGAAGTTGCGAAATTAAGGCTTTGCATATAGCGTTAAAGGATTTGAAAAATCGTAAATAGAATTGCGAAGTTAAATGCAAAGTAATCTTTAAAAAAAAAGTAAAAATAGTGATGACATAATAAAAATATTAACACACTATAGCGGTATATAAGGGGTAATAGAAAGTGACGTATTAAATTTAAAAAAGCAATAATATACTCGATAGCATTGAACATGGTAGCGGAAGATGAAACAATGTAAATAACATCTAATTTATAAAGTGAGAGAAAATATAAAATGACAAATGCAAATTAGTGATATAAACATGAAATATAAACTTGAGATTATTAGATATGAAAGATAAAATATAAAGTTGATTATAAAATAGAGTCATAAAGCAAAAGTAAATAAGCTTTGGTAAAGAAAAATAAAATAAAATGACAATAATCTAAACTGATTGGTTGACGTAAAAAAAAATATAAGAGCTAGATAACGATTATATAAAGGAATATTAAAATGAAAAATTTAAAAAAGGTTCATCGAGAAAGAAGAGCAAGTAAGATTATACATAGAAATTATATATCGGGAAATAATGGAAAGTAGTAGGCCAAATGTACAGGGTGCGGTAGATAAGTAATGAGACTGGCCGCCGCGCGGCGCCCCAGTCGCTCGCAGTGCGTTCTCCACCTGCAGGTCACGTGGTGGGGATCTGAGCTAACAATAGAACCGGTTCGCAGTCGCGTCGTAGCTCTGGCGCAGTGAGGGTCGAGCTTCGCGTATTACGTTGTTTGTGTGCCCGTGACACTTGTGAAAACGCTGATGATGGATCGCTCGATAGAAGATCGGTATGCAATCAAATTTTGCTTTCGCTTGGGCAAAACTGCTTCGGAAACTTTTGCTGTGATTACGGAGGCCTACAAAGAGGACGAAAGCCCAGAGCTCGGAGTGGCACACACCGGCATCCCCGCGGCCGAAGAAAGTAAGAATGTCAAAGTCCCGAGTCAAGACAATGCTGATTTTTTTTTCCGACAAGTGGGGGTTAATTCACAAAGAGTTTGTCCCTCAGGGGAAAACTGTTAATGCCGAATTCTACAAAGAAGTCCTTCGGCGATTGCACAAAGCCGTCAAACGGAAGCGACAGGACCTTGCTCAACGCTGGCGTCTCCACCAGGACAACGCTCAGGCGCACACTGCGTTCCTCGTGACCTCCTATTTGACCCCAATTGGAGTTGAAGTTCTGCCACAGCCACCATACAGCCCTGACATGAGTCCTCCTGATTTCTTCCTATTTCCGAAGGTAAAAAGATGCCTGAAGGGTCATCGTTTCGACGATATCCCGAACATCCAACGTGCTGTCACGAAGGCACTAACTGGGATAACTCCAACGGACTACAGTGGGGCCTATGAAGCTTTGAAAACGCGCTGGCAACGTTGTGTCGACGCCCAAGGCGAGTTCTTTGAAGAATATTAACGTTTTGTACAAATCGGATCAATAAATTTGTTTTTCTAGACTGAGTCTCATTACATATCTACCGCACCCTGTATGTTCCTGTTTTTTAGGATGGGTGGAGAGAGCTTTAAATTGTCCTCGGATGCGATATCTTTGGTCTTGTTGGCATGAGTTGATCTAACTTATCGAATTTGTTTTATGTTTGACGCGACTCGTGGATCACATTGTTTCCAACTGTGAAACTCACTGAGTCCTAATGTTGTCGATTTTTTTGTTCCCTGCGCCACGTTTAGGTGAAAACGTGATTATTCCTAAAGCGGCATTTATATTGTGTGTGCAGGAAACACGGCGATCTATTCTAACCGATCAAGGGTTGTTTTTTTTTTACATATGTGGGTGTGTGTGACTTTTGTATGTAAAATGTTGTCCTTGGATCTAAGTGTCGATGTTAAGTGGACAAGTTAATCGAGGGCGAGATAATCTAGACCTGGTGACTTGGTTTTGGGTTAGTAATGATAAAATAGATTTTTTAATTCATTGGGGTTAAGTATGCGGGATTAGTTATTGAATTACTTAGTTATTCTGTTAGTGGACAGATTTGTTAGTGACAATAGAATGGACGTGTTATACAAGTTATTTGTAGCTAAATGGGATATCGGAGTAGATTAATGGGTTAGGGATTAGAACGATATATAGTAAAAGGCACGCACTAATTTTTGATTTAATAGCTGGTGAACATTCATTAGAGTGACACCGGGCAATAGCGATGGGTCGTAACAAAAAAATGTCGGCTGTTCGTATGCTCGTGTCCAGCGGAAGAGGGGGAGCGAACCTATTTTTGGTGCGATTCCGGATTTAGGTCAGGGGCCTCTTGCGGGAACAGCTTGCTTAATTAATTTGGTCCAGGATGTCTTCGGGTTTTCGAGATATAGTAACCTTAGATTTCCCGTGATTGTGGCGTTCAATCGTTCTATCAAGCCGTTAGCTTGCGGATTGTTACTGGTGGTATGTAGTGGTTGTATACCACGAGATAGCAGAAATTTGCGGAATTTTTCGGAGGTGAATGCGGGCGCTCTATCCGAAAGTAGGCGTTCTGGAGACCCTTGTTGTAGTACCTATTTTAGGGTTTGGATGTACGTTAAGGTACTGGTAGATCTCGATAGGAATGCCCAAGCGTATCTGGTCAAGTGATCCACTACAACATGAAGATACGTCTTGGAGTGTCCGTATTTCGAAAATCCGGAAATTGTATCTATTGATATTAAATCGAATGGTTGTTGTGTTTCGAGGTTGTTGCGGACTTAGTAAAAATGTTTTTCAGTGATATCAGATTAGAAGTGAGTGAAAGTGCGACTTTCGACGTGGACACGCTTTGAGGTGAGATGTGTCACAGGCGTGAAGGCGTCTTTGGCCTGAAAAGTGAAAGAGTTTTGTGGTATGTGGCGCTGTGACACGAAGTTAAAAATTGTGAATGAAAACGTGAAGTCGCTGTTTTGTACAAATTATAACCTGTTTCACCATGAATAACAAATTTACTAAAGTCATGGGTGCTGGTTGTACGAACATATCGAGAATTTTTATATTGCTAGTGGATATGGCACGTTTAATGTGAAAAATCTTTTTTTTTTTTAGTGTTTAGTGGGGCGACGTTATGGAGCTTGTGTAGCTCGAAATTGGATTTGGGTGTTAGGTCGCGCACTAAAAATTGTTGCCAATTGGAGAAAGTGATGTGAGAGGGTGTTGTTTATTTTGTTGAGAGAGATTTGTCGATTATTAATATGCATGTAAAAGGAAGGTACGAGGGAGTGTAGCTATGTTGGAATTTAACGATTGGAATAGTTTTGGAAGGCTGTGACTTAGGTTACTTCTGTCCAAAGCTATGAAAGACAAGGACATAGGGGCGTTGAAATGGGATTAGGAACATTACAATGAGGCCAAATAAGAGTGTTGGAGTTCACCACGTGTGAGCAACCCGTTCCAGGAGGGGAAAATTTAGTAAATGGGACAGTTGTATTAACCTGTCCATGGGACACGTGTTGCTTGCACGAGGTGAATTGGTTCAATGTAGTTGGTAGGGGTACATTATCTTGATACAGGAGTAGCTGTGGACAGTTTATAATTAGTAGAAATATTTTTATGGAGTTAAGGGATAATATGCCAAAAGGCAAGGGTGTATCTATAATATGTAATTTTAGGTTCTGCGTTATGTTACCTATTTTTACGTTTAAAAAGATATAACCTATGGTAAAATATTGTTAGCTATGGCGTTAATAGTTAAGTTAAATGGGTGGACAGGTATTTTCTTCTGCAAACTGGTTTCTATTATTTTAAAAGTATTCCGACTAATTATATCGATAGATGCTCCTGTATCAAGTAGTATAGGTAGGTTTACATTATTGGACAGTTCAGCTCGAACGAGCAATTGTTCAACAAAAGTTATGTGAGGAGGAACCTACTGTGGTGCTGTCTTGGGGTCGGGACAGGCCTGGTCTGTTGCCGTGTTTGGAGGATCCTTGGGACAGTTAAAGTTCACTGCTTGCGCTGGGCTCGTGGTTTAGAGATGGTCGGGGGAGCAGGTAACATACGCTCGCGTGTTGGTAACTCGGAGGGGTGCTTGCAGGAGGTTTGGTGGCTTTCTCAGTCTTGTAGAGTGTTGTGGTTGGGCCCGATCTGCTTGGGCGTCGTAGTTGGTGAAGAAGCTCTGCGCCTCGTACGAACCATCGTAGCGCGGTAGCTCCACATCTCGCGATAGTCCGGTCGCCGCGAAAAGCTGATGTAGCGTTCTGGTCAAACTCCCCAGGACATCTGATACCGCCGGCGGGGGCGTGGCGTCTTCCTGGCTGGGGGCGACTTCTTGCGTCCTACCGAGAGTGTTTTACCTCTTTGGAAAAGTGGTGTTTTCGCCACTTTCGTAGTCGGGATCGGACTCCATGGGCTCCTTTGAATCCTCCTCGCTTCCCTGTTCCATCTTTCTGTACAGACAGTGGTCTACTTGCTTACTTGTACCTTGTCGTCCACAATCCTGTCGACTTTTGGGACGGGGGAGTCTGTGATATCTTGGGACCTCTGCGACCAGTGTTACCTGATGCTAGACGAACCTCGATGTCAACTCTACCGTGCAGTCGTGGTGGAAGGCGACACAGCTGGGCCAAAGGTGAAATAAACAAACAGAGATTCCACTAAGAAGCGTCTGAACGTCAAAAAGGACTGGGACGAGGAGATTTCTGGTAGGAAAGGGTTTACCTCTATCGGCGCGTCCGGCGGACTGGGGCTGAAACGAAGACTAACTAAGGACTGACTAACTGAAGTTCGGGCCTCCTTTTATAGCTTAGCTGGGTCCGAACAGGCCACTGCCCTTTTCTGACGTAAACAGGGGGGGAAGTTACATAATCCTGGAGGGCACGACCTCGTAAAAATTGGACTGGGCTTGCTAGGCCTGCTTTCCTATTCTCACCTAAGCCTGATTAGTTTTAACCTTAATTTTCTCCTGTTATTCTCCATTCCTTCTATCTGTACAGTTGCTATACTTTATTAGATTCTTACGCGGTACAGATTGATATTATTTGATGCTTCCTATTTGCAGTAAATAATAAGTTATATACAGTCACGTGGTGGAACATGTGGTAGTAGATATCTGGATTATTTACAACAATTTCATGGTCTTAAATCATCACATATATATTAAAAAATTGTATTAAAATGATTTTTAAATCTTAAAAACGTTAAAGGACATATTTGTCGTCATGGTTCTGTTTTGTGTCCTGGCCATACAAGTCAACAACAAGTACTTAATTGAAACCTCTCATCTAAAATGTTAAATTTATAATACAATACTAGTATAATGCGGCTTATGATTGTAGAACGAAGTTTGACAATATACCGCAAATGTTTCTTTTGAACGAAAAATCGAAATTTATTTAAAGGAGAAATAACGATTATTTCTAATGTTAGGGATGAAGTATGAAAGGATGAATTGTTAAGAAAAATGATAAAGTGGAGGACACTTTATTTTTCATTTATCATTACTCTTCACAATTCATCCTTTTATACTTCATCCCTAAGGTTATAAATAATCGTTATTTATCCTTAAAATAAATTTCTATTTTTCGTTCAAAAGAAACATTTGCGGTATAACTGTCAAACTTCGTTCTAAAATGTTAAAGTGTCGACTAAAAAATGTGGGAGTAAACCTAATTGAAACTCCCCACTTATATGACATATCCAGTTACCGGCGCCGAGTCAAGCGATCAAGTCTCTGTAGCTTAGGTCAGTCTAGCATCACCAAACTGAATTTCGTCATCTTAAGAATATTCTGAAAATAGTCGACGGTTAAAATAACGAAGTGTCCAATGGTTTACTTGAAACGAACTCAGCTGCCTAGGAATCAATCAAGACTGCAAGGTATAAAACAGGGGAAGCAACGTCAAGGCAAGATCAATTAACAGCACCAACCTTGGCCACTTCCACGGTCGGCGGTAACGAGGTGGGTCGCACCTAGTGAGGATTTCTCCTTTTCCCTTTAAATGTCTAGTGAGGTGTTCTTATTTCTCTAGCTCTCTAGCATCCAATAGAAGGAAGGGCCAGAAAATCAAATGACCACAGTCAAAATCTGTGGTCGGGACCGAGGCTGTTTCAATTTCTCCTCGTGACTTTGTAACCACTCGGTGACATCCTCCGTTTTATCATGGAGAGCGTATATTGCGCTGTCATTAGTGCGTTCACAGATTATTCTTAAAAGAACTATCATCAACATTCAAATAATTTAAAACTCGTTTTCACTAAAACTTTTACACTAAATTTCGACAGTTCCTAAACCTAATTTGTTCGTTTTTCTAGAAAAACATTCTTGCGCGCACATTTTAAAACATCATATACAAGCTTATCTTTATCCCTTAAAACACAAACTAAATAAGATATTCCGCAACTTCTTTAATTGTCGCACGCAGCCCTTCTGAACTGGACTTTAAATTAAATATAAAACCCTTCTTCTTTTTGTTGGGCCGAAAAAAAAATGGCTATCCCCAAATCCTGTTTTTTTTTTTTTAATCTCCTGGACATTGATTAAATAAGGTTTCTGGAGATGAGTTTTTTTAATTTATTTATATTTTCAAATCATTAAAAATATATATATTAATAGAAAATAAAAAGAAACTCATCTCCAGAAACCTTCTTTAATTATTTAATCAATGTCCTGGAGATTTAAATCAATTGGTATAAAAAGAAACTTATCTCCACACACACACACACAGAAACCTTTTTAATTAATAAATCCATATTGTGTCAATAAGAATCTCGGATAGTTAGCGCTCTGCGCTCCAGGAACTTGGGTTATAAATATCTATCTCAATAAGAATAGGCTGTGAATTATTTTATTTGTTCATTTTGTACTACAAGAGACCCTTGAATACAGCTAAACTGAACTCTTTCAGGCCCAATTTACAAAATAACTTCAAAAAATCTATCATATATTTTTGATTTATATTAAATATTATTTACATACTCTCTCTAATTTTTTGCCTTTTAAGTAGATATATTTTGGAGTTTTCAGAGTTTCAGTTTTTGTATTTTATGGTAAGGTATATATAACTAGAGTATTAGCCCGTTGCTTATACGACGCAAAAATTTGAAAAACGATATATGTATATATTCAATCTTTTTAATAAAATATTGCTATTGCTCATTAATTTCGGAAAATATTTCTTGTCACCAACATTTTCCTAGATTTTCTTTTGTTCAACCCATGTATAAAAGATTCACGTTGAAAGGAGTTCTGATAACACCCAGATTTTAAAATCGGAGAAGAAGTCAGGTTTGGTGAAAAGCTATTATTTCAGAGTGCACTTATAAAAATTCTAAAATCCTAGAAAATTTCTCAGTTGTAAGGTAATCAATGGGCATATTTCCTAAATTTTGAAACATTATTATATTCCAATCAAAATATATTATTTCTTCGCTGCAATATAGGAAAGTAAATAACCACGCGGCAACGATGAGGGATCTTTTTTCACTCTTTAAATTTACAAAAAAAAATCCTAAATAAAATAGTTCGGGTTTATTGAACCAAAAGAATCTCGCCTGTGTAGAAAGGCCTGCGTATTCTGAATGGTTGATCTCCTAAGGCATTTGAAAAACAAATACACACTATTTATTTAGATTCAAATTAATCGTTGAATTGTGACGCGCGCGCGGAAACAGCAATTCATTCAAAAACTGAAGAACCTATTAATAAACTATTTTTACTTAAAATCTGCATCGTTCATCAGAAGTGCGCTGCCCGGTGTTTTCGAGAACAGCCCCGAACGTCTGTTGTGTTAACATCGCCATATTGCATACGGCAGAATTATTGTCCATCTTATTGCAAATTGTTGGCATATCACTATTATAAAGTATTCAGAATTGTTGTTAATGTGAAAATATGGAATAAATATTACCAACACAAAACATGATTTTTTAATATATAAGTAAAGCGTATACCTTATAAATCTCATGAAATGGGGTGTAGAGGTGCAGCTTTCGTTGATCATGGCACCATGATCCAGACACACTTTGGTGAAAGTCTGACTTTGCCTGTATTTTGAGGCCGTTCCTAACATGGAAGCAGACGTCTTTGCTGCCGACTCTAACATGAGTACAGACGCAGCTCCTCCGTATCCCTGGAGAGGGACCCTTGCTGAGGTCCATCAACCGGGTCAGTTGAACTCAGGATTTTAAAAGAGGTCTTTCTCCTCTTCTAACAATGCTGCTGTTGGTCCGCGACTGCTTATTCGTCAGAGCTATTCTGCTTGTTTCGTAACTGGCCTTCATATCTGAAGGTCGTTCCCCTATCCGCTACCTGGGGACGCGCCCTGTAGCAGTCAACTCTGATGAATAAACAACAACTGGAGTGGAGGAGCTCTGAACCTTAGAAATAGACAGCATCAAACAACACTAGATTTATAACAGGCCATCTCAAGCCATTGAAGATAGAAAATAATAACAAAATCTACTCCACTTGCCCAAAATCTAGCTTGGCACCTGCAGCTCCAGAACACATTTTGGCTTGCATTAGATGCAATAAACAGGACCTTTGGGAGAGGCCGCTGCTCATCATAAAACAGCTCGGGAGCATGAACTCATGGAATTCGTGTAATCTTTACACAAGAAACAACAACATACCTTATATATGGACAGATTAGGGCGTGTGGAGATGCTTTGATCACTTACTGGGAAAATGATCCGTCCAGGTTCTGTCCGAGCTTGCCCAACAAAGCTTCAATATTAGTACTAGTGGTGGCACTTATTCCAAGTACGCCATGACGGCGGGTAGTTAGCGACTGCTTTTACTGTAAGTGCACCACATGTCTACACATATGGAAACAGTTTGACTTTTACACTAACGAGTGAGTCAAAACACCGTTTGGTTACTTGCACTTACTGTTAGGGTTGTACTTTTGCTAGGATCGGGAGACATTGAAGCATTTTTTTTTTTCAGAAAAAGATGTCAAATGCGGGATTCGATTTCGGGTCGTGGCTGTCGACGGTTTATACCGCCCATTAGTAAGAGGAATGAATAAACAGGAATACATTTCTGTTGTTGTTGTCGTGTCCAATGAAGAGCCTTAGATGTCTCCATGCATCTCTATCACATCAATGTCCACTATCTTGGGTGTGTAAAGCTGCTGCTTTGGATCCATTTCAATGAATGCATTTCTACATATAGAATACATCAAAAGCAATATGTTAAGTACTGGGAAGTGTGTTAGTTGAAATTGACCCTCTGAAAGACTCTCGCTTCCAATGGTGGACTCCATTAACAACGACGACCAACTAACCAGATATCACATTACAAAATACTAAGACTCCAAAAAATGACATTTCAGTAAGAGAGTGAACACATTGTGCTACTTTCAATCTCAAAACCACCATTTAAAGCACATTGACTTTCTAAACTGTAAATGCCTATAACTTTGCTTCTCTATAACTAAGCTTCTCTACATACCAATTCAGTTAGCGACATCGAGGTGGTGGATGAAAGTTTCCATAGAGCTGGAGAGGATCTGATGGACAGGGCAGGCAGTTTAGGTAGAATTGTCACGAGAAAACACGCGTAAAGAAATTTTCGTAAATTTTGCCAAAAACCTTACTTTTATACTTCACCAGTTGCGCATTTTTGTGTGAAATTGAAAATTTTTCTACGATTCCTCTAGTAGGGTCATAAAACCCTTGCCTCTCTCTACACTGATAATGGAGGTTATAGAGCATTTTTATAGGAGCGGTCACATTTTTCTGGTATCAAACACATTTTCAAGAGATTAAAGGTTTAATTATCAGCACCATAGCGCCCATGGTGGGAATTGTGAAAATTTTAAATATTCATAGTGTAGACAATAATTTCCCGGGGAATGCTAAATATTTAAAGAAATACAAAAGTATAATAAAGTTTTATTTGAAATTTCTCAAAATAATCACCGTCACTATCTATACACTTGTTCCCTCTTTTTTTCCATATATCAAAACACCTCTGAAAATCCTCATCTTTCAGGCTTTTCAAAATATTCTTCGTATTCTCCTTTATTTCAGGTATTGAGTCAAATCGACGTCCTTTTAAGACTTTTTTTTTTATTTTAGGGTAAGGAAAAAGTCGTTGGGAGCAAGTCAGGAGAATAGGGTGGCTGGGGTAGTAAAGCAATTTCGTGTTTAGCCAAATAAAGTTGTACAGTGACGGCCGTATGTAGCCGTGCGTTGTCATTATTCAAGAGCCAATTTTTCTGATGCTATTTTTCGGGTCGTTTCTGACGCACAGCCTCCCTTAAACGTCGCAATACATCAAGATAGTAATTTTGATTAATGGTCTGACCCTCGGGCACGAATTCATAGTGTACCAATCCCTTTACATCAAAGAAAGTGATAAGAAGACACTTAAGCTTCGATTCGATCATCCTTGCTTTCTTGAATCTTGGTTCTCCAGGCTCTAGCCACTGGCTTGATTGCCTCTTAGTCTCGGGATCATATCCGTACACCCATGTTTCATCTCCCGTGATAACATTTTTAAGCCAATGGGGATCAGAATTGAACATTTCGACCATGTTTTTGAACGTTTCTTTGCGATGCTCTTTCTGCTCCTTCGTTAAGAGATGTGGGACAAATCTAGCCGGGGATCGTTTAAGATGCAGATAATTCTTTATGATGGTTTGGTATGTTCCAAAAGAGATATCCAAGTCTTTTGATAGCTCTCTGGTAGTTATTATTGGGTTTTCTTTGATCGATGACTTTATTTTGAGTGTTTTTTGGGTTTTTTTTATCGATATAGGTCTGCCAGTGTGTAGATCATTCTTGACACTTTTTCGACCAGCTTTAAATCGTTCCAATCATTCAAATGTCCTCGATTGTGATAGGGAATATTCTTTAAAATCCTGCTTAAACATTTGAAATTATTCGGAAGCTGTTTTCCCTAATTTAAATCAAAACTTTATGCAGACTCGCTGTTTTTCAATACAGTCCATACTGAAGTTTAAAAATGTTCTTATATACTCGAGCTTAAAAATTCGAAAAAACGTGAGCGCGTGCGTCTGTGTGATCAATTTTTTTCACTTGTTGATAAATGTTTTATCTATAAGGTCCTTATAAAATTATTTCATTATTTTGAATAGTTTACGTGATCCAGTCTCATTTCAGGAAATTATTGATTACACGTTGTACAAAGATTAACGTTTCTATAGACTTTACTGTAACGAGCAAAATGTTTCCCTTTCTCTATTATATACTTCTATTTCTTATTGCAAGTAGGTCTGTGTGAAAATATTGTTGAAAATTTTCAACTTATATGTTGTTTCTCGTACTGTATTGTTTGTAAGTAAGAACGTATTTTTTGCTCAATTCCCTCAAGTTGTTCTCCACATCAGACCCAGGAGTAGATTCCCCCGACACTGAGGCAACCGTCCAAATTGCCAATTGACCTCGAGACTTGACCCCTCGGCTCAATTAATTTCCTTCCACCCAGTTATGTCCCTTTGTTCTCTTAATGCCCTCTGCACACCTTGTAGCTGAACGTCTTCCCCACCAATCGAGACGGTGGTCTGCACTATAAATATTTCCCTAACTTTGCCGCACGTGTTGAGAAATTCTTTCCTCTGAACTATTCCCAAATTATCTTCTTAAATGAGCATTGATCAAATATTTCCCCTTAGAAAACTCTACAATATTTCTTCCCAACTTTGCGTCTTTTAGAGTTCGCCAAAATACTTCCACTGAAGGCTCACAGTATTCCTTCCCCACTCAGTCACTGTGAGCGTTAACCAAATACTTCCTCTGAAGTCTCCACAATATGTCTTCCATACACACTCAGTCACTGTGAGCGTTGACCAAATACTTCCTCCGATGACTCCACAATATTTCTTCCACACACAAAGTCACTGTGAGCGTTGACCAAATACCTCCTTCGAAGGCTCCACAGTATTTTTTCCTCACTCAGTCACTGTGAGCGTTGACCAAATACTTCCCCTGAAGGCTCCACAATATTTCTTCCTAACTCAGTCACTATGATCGTTGACTAAATTTTATACCTGAAATCTCCCATCCTCAACGCTATCATCGCGCATGTTGGCCAAACCTTTCTTCTTACGTCATGTATTTATTTATTTTCACATGAATTTCATTAACTCAATTTTCGCTTATAAAGACTAATACCTTACTTTACTTCTACCGGGAATCACAAACTTTTTTTTTATTAATGCAGATATCTCGTGATAGTGTTCTACGTTAATAACCCTCTCTTTTCTTACATATTTATGTCGTGGTTCAGTGTCTTAAATGCATAGTCCCACTCTTTATTTCTTTAGAAAAAGACGCTTTCTTAATCCTGACAGGCGCAGTCTAAAATGAAGACCCCACACCTTTAGCCGATGAATTGTTAGTAGTAATATATAAGTAACCCAGGTTCTTGGGCAGTATCCATAAATCGCCAACTATTTAAGAATCTATAGAATAAACCACTACATTGATGGTTCTTGCGAATATATTGATTTTCCGGCTCAATTTGCACAGAGGTGATTATCCCAAGTTCGTTTACCTTCATTCTTGCCAACGGAGATATAAATCTCTTAATCCAGGGGTGGGGGGGCTGAGATTCAGGTGATCGCAATGTGTTGGTTTCTCCCTATCGAAGGTCACCCCTATCGGTACCTAGGTAGTTTGACCCTGCATTTCTTAAACAAGGATGTGTGTGGAAACAGGCGACTGCCACAACGCTTCATTTGCAGTCTAGCCAGTGCCGAGATCGTGGACCCAAAAAAGGAAAGGAGATAAATTCGGAATATGAACTTGAATAAACTAATAAAAGTATGCATAAAAGTAACAGAATAGTAAATTGAGAGATTTCACGGAAATGCGAGTGTGAGGAAGAGGTGCTAAAGTACATTCCTCCCATGGGCAGTGAGCTAGGATGCCACCTCATTAAATGTGGACAGAAGCTATCGCCACCTAGATATCGCCCCCGACTGACCACTGGGGACGGCGCCGCTCTTTCCAGGTTTGTCCTTTTGTTTAATAAAGGTCTTCTTTGATATCACCCCCGACTGACCACTGGGCACGGCGCCGCTCTCTCCAGGTTTGTTCTTTTGTTTAATGGACATCTTTTTCTAGATACCTAGGTTTTTTCGAAAGTAATGCCCGTTTGGCCATAACTCGAAAAGTTCTGATTATTTTTTTTTTTTCAAATTTTGTATACATATAAATCAAATATTTGTGAATAGAATGGTATTATTCAAAATATTCTACAGCGGGGAGTCTATACATTTCCTCAAGCGTTGAACCCCGCTAAGATTACGCTTTGGATATATGCTGAAGATTGTTTTCTAAACCATGTCTTTATGGCCCGTTTTACTTCCTGTAGGTCTTCAAATCTTTCTCCTTTCAGACTTTTTTTTCATTGGGGACAATAAAAAGAAGCCACAAGGGACCAAATCTCGGCTTTATGGGGGTTGTGGAACCGGTGATCAGCCCATTTGTCCAATAGTCTCTGAAGTCTGGAAGGAGGTGTGCGGCCGTACATTGTCATGATGTAACTTGACGGATTTAAGAGAAATCTCTTGTCTATTTTTTTTTTCGAATAGCTTCCCTAAGCTTTCTTAAAGTTAGAACATAGCGAGAACTGTTTACATTGCTACCTTCTTCTAGAAAAATCAATCAGTAATACACCTCGAATGTCCCAAACATTATGGGCAAACAAGCATTACTTTTGGAATGCCCCTTGTATTACCCCCGACTGACCACTGGGGACGATGCCTCTTCCTCCAGGTTTATTATCTTGTTGAATGGAGGTCTTTTCTGGATATCACCCCCGATTGACCACTGAGGAGAGAGAGGGAGGGTTTATAACACGATTTTTTTTTTTTTGCTATTCAAATAGTTGCGCAAAACTAAAGCACAAGGCGTTCCTATGGAAGTATTTCGATTTTTCAAATGTCTTTGACCGAACAAATTCAGCGTTGGGTGCTTTAATTTTGAGTCTAGGCAACATTTGTTGAATACGTGGCAATAAAAAGCGGAATGAATATTTGGCGGGAAATACTGTGCAGGATCGGAGTAGGCCTAGTAGCATAGGAAGAAATCTCGAGGAAAAGTACGTGATCTTAATGTTCAACAAAATAAATATATTAAGAGGTATATAATACACGTAGAACTCTAAGATATGCGCTCTCTGCACATTTATACCCAAACGTTATGTGCGTTGGAAGCTGCTAGGAGTGCAAATACAAAGAGGGTCAAATGACAGGCTTCACAGGGAAAATTCCAAATTAAAAGACATGGTGATGTAACTACCTCGAAAAATTTGCGTAACGGATTGCTGTCCGTCCAGCGCAAGTCATCACCATCCAACTGTTAGTTCATCGCAGGATTGGGCTAAAGTTTACTGAGAGTTTTAACTAACTGTCACGACTGTATTAAACATTATAAAACATAGTTTGGCGTTCTCACGCCCTTCCGGCCTTAAATACTAGTTTAATGATTCTTCAGGATATCTAAAAGACCAGTTTTTTTTTTCTGTCGTTAGGTACAACTTACACCACGCTGATGAGGGCTGTGCAGAGTATTAGGCTCATAGATTGTTGAGCTCTGGAAACCAAAAGGAATAATACTCTGCTAGTGATCTCTTTTTGACTTGTATATAAAAGGATTATTATAATAGGAAATAAACTAATGCTTAGCTAATCTTGCCTCGTCTTGGATAACAACACATGGTGGCAGCGGTAAACTGAATTCATAAAGAAGGTCGTTGTTCGAAGAAAATTTGAAATACGACATCAAGCAAGCTTAGAAGCGGTAAACTGAATTCATAAAGAAGGTCGTTGTTCGAAGAAAATTTGAAATTCGACATCAAGCAAGCTTAGAAGCGGTAAACTGAATTCATAAAGAAGGTCGTTGTTCGAAGAAAATTTGAAATTCGACATCAAGCAAGCTTAGAAGCGGTAAACTGAATTCATAAAGAAAGTCGTTGTTCGAAGAAAATTTGAAACTCGACATCAAGCAAACTTTTTGTCACTTTATTCCAAGACGAGGCAAGATCTCAAGGAGATGCAAGGATGACCAGGAGCAAGAGACCGAGGAGGATTGCCCTACACCAACGGCCTCATCTACAAGAGATGGAAGGAGGCAGAGGGACAACCAAGACCAGGATCCAGAGAAGAGCCTCCCTTCAATGCCAGCCATGCATACAAGATATGGAAGGGCAGTCAAGATACCTCGAAGGTTCCTGTAAAGTTAAGGGAGGAGATGTGCAGAGTATTAGGCTCATAGATTGTTGAGCTCTGGAAACCAAAAGGAATAATACTCTGCTAGTGATCTCTTTTGACTTGTATATAAAAGGATTATTATAATAGGAAATAAACTAATGCTTAGTTAATCTTGCCTCGTCTCTAAACGCGTACGTGATCAGCTTTCTTTTTTAATCAAGAAAGGACATTTGGTCAATTCTGGAATGCTTAAAAAAAATTACGATTAGTTGATATTTATTCGCCATATGACTCAATCCACCAGCAACTTTTAGTTGCGCGAACAGAAGATGCCTTTTTCTTTATTTATCCACCTGATTCCAGAACAAATTTTCAATTTTGTGCTATTTTTTTTTTCACAAAGCTCAATTATATTTCCGGAGTATCTTCTCTCCTTTTTGCAGACTACAACACCTCTGCTCTTCTTAGGTGATGTCTAAACTTACTGGGATATTGAACACCGAGACTTGAATATGTTCGACGGAACGTAGCTTTCACAAATAGAAGGGTTTTCACGTTAACACACTAGGACATTATTCCGTTCAACGAGTGGGTCTAGAAGAACATAAATTCCTAAACCGTATTGAAGTTTTAATTTAATAAAACTAAAAATGTACATAAACTTTATTTTTTCACATATTTTTTACTCTTTTTAATACAGTTAAACCTCTTTATAGCGTCCCCTCTTGGGACTCACCAAAATAGGGTGATATAGACAGGTCACTTTTAATGTAAAATGTTTACATTTTAATGTTTAAAATCTGGCTCTATAGAGAGGAAGGCGCTTTTTAGAGAGGGCGCTATAGACAGGTTTAACTGTATGTAAATTTACTCGAAGTGTTATAACGTGTATTCACTGAATTCTTCTCCTCTCAACATATAGGATGAACGCTATGAACGAATATGAAACAAAAAATTAGATATGTACGTAGATGTGTGTCAAGTTTGTTTTAATGGTGAAAATTAAAATTTAAAGTATCGTTTGTTTGTTTTTTAATTCGCTAAAAGAGAGAAACTTTTTTATAATAACCATATCATTAAACTATATTATTAAAATATTTATACGAGTAAACTTATTTCTTCCATACAGTAGAATGAATTAGCGGTAAAAAATCTAATTTGTCTTTCTGCTCGGATTTATTTTTGTTTGAGCTGAGAGCGATTGACACAAAATAAAATTTTAAAAAAGTCACGGCACGTGAGCGCTTTCAGCGACAAAGGCGAGGGGATAAAATAAGTAAATAATGAGGCTGAAGTGACCTAGTCTGATTACTGCACGAAGCGAGCACGTGGGTGAGCAGTAACCCAGTGCAGTAGCCGCCACCTATATTTACTCCAGCGCCAGATAAGCGGTCACGAGGCACCAGATAAGGCTCCATAAAAGGCAGCAGGCGTGCTTACTGCACAGTTACTGCATTGGCTAAGCTACTGCATCGCATCGTGAAGATGGCCGCTCCGAGTGTCCAATTGGGCAGCCCGCAGCTGTACCACCGCCGGGCTGAGGCCCTGCTTCTTGCGCGGAGATGTCGCGGGCTGGTCTCGCCGCCGCAGAGAGGTGAGCGCTTTTATTTCACATGTAGGTCGTCTTGAAATTCCGGGCTAATTGGCCTAAACCACATGTAGGTCTTTCGGCGTAGACCTTTTGTAGAGCCAGGCCGCGTTATACTGGCATTCTCCTTACAGCACGTTAGAAAAACAATTTATTTCTTTCGCGTGCACCATGCGAACTCTATACGCCACGCCTTACTCAAACTATCTACAAAGATTTATGATACAAAGTTATATATGCTACATTATTTTATATGGTATAATATTTATATACAGATAAACATGCGATGGGTAGAATCCTATTAACTGGGGCACGAGGGGTAGCTAGGTTTTGGTAACATGTTAGAATTGCAACGTTACTATTAAAAACACTTATACGTTTGATATTACGATGTTGAAGTTTACCTCTAAAAGTTATTTTTGTGTTAGGAACGTGTCTTAAAACTTATTTCATCCCAAAATTCAGTTAACGATTAAATGCCCTAAGAAAGTCTGTACTTCGTACGCAATCCTCTCAACTTAAGTTTCAAGCTCTGAAATTGTATTTGTACTTTATTTGTACGAAGATACATTTAATTGAACGTGTTTTAACCTTATACTAAGATTAATATGAGTAATATAATAATAATATTTTTAATGCTAAGGGTTCGAACGACATTTTTTGAAGGTTTATCTTTGAAGGGTGGAATCTCAGAAATATAGAATTCAAGCAAACTATGAACATAAGCTTTTATGACAATAGGACTATAATAATAGTATTGATATTTTGTTTTTTTTTTCTCCATTGTGTTTCTCTTATAAAATCTTGTTATTCAGACCGTTAAAAATATTAACTCTCTTTCCGTGGATTTGCCAATGGCTCTGGTAGCTGTTTTTCTGACATTCTATTCACTTCTCTTTATTATCTTCAATATGATCAAAAAATAAAGCAAATTCACTTTAAATATATTTTCATTAAATAGAGATAATGGGTTTTAAAGTTTGTGTATTTGAGTAATACGCTTTTTTTGTTGTTGTTGTTTAGAATATAGGGATGAATTTTTAAAACATACATAAAGTTTAATTTTTATATTAATTACTAGCGGATGTACCCGGCTTCGCCCGGGTTTTACCCGAGTAAAGGTTCGTCTAACGAACATTTGTTAAAACAATTCTCTATAAACTTATTTAAAAAAATAATATATATATTTTGATAATTTTTTTGAAACTCGTAAATTTGAATCTCTCGATAAAGTGAACATTTTTTCCCGGTCCCTGTGTGCCGTGTCATCCTGAATTTTGTCTTTCCTAATTTTCTACATTACAAAATCATCGTTTTATCTAGTGAACATTTTCCCGGTCCCTTGAAAATTATTCGATAAGTTGAATAAAAGCAATATTAATTGGTTCCCTTGGTAATTGGAAGTTAAAGGAATAGTATCTTTGCCTTGGAATTGTATCATTATTCTTGTCTCAAATAAATTGCCGTGTCATCCTGAGATAATCTTACTTTTGATAAATAATCTTTAATATAATAAACTTAATGATAATAAAACTTATAGATAAAAAACTCGTTATCATCGTCGCAATGGTGGCGCTGCTTGCGAGTTAAATATACAAATCTGCAAATACCTCTAAGGATATTCAAGATATTCAAGAAATTATTTTTCAGAAACCTTCCCAGTACTATACTAAATAACTTCCCAAAGTTTCATGGCGTTCTAATGAGTGGTTTGGTCAGGCATAAAGGACAGACACACACACACATACATTCATTTATATTGTAACATAGTATCTATTAATTTTATTTATGTAACATAGTATTTCTTAATTTTATTATTTTTTATTTAACAGAGTGGTCATTTTTATGTTTTATATCTTGCGACTCTGTAAATTTCCCTCGTGGTTTATCTTTTGTTTACCTTTGATAGTTTGTCCTTCTCTGAAATAAATTTTGTTTCCTCCTGAAGTTTTTTTTGTCTTCCCTAATTTTCCACGTGGCAATATATATATAGATAGATGTGGTATTTTTTTAGAAAAATAACATCTATACATCGTATATAAAATCGTTAATTTACCTGTTTTCAAAAAACAATATTGAAAGGGGGTGTTATTATCTTCACAAACACCATACTTGAATATACGAAAAATTAAATGGAAATGGAAGAAACCATAAATGGGGGAATATGCTTTGAACTATTCTATATTCATTGATACTATAAGTGGAGGTTGAAAACAACATTGATGTTAAATAGGATTTTTGGTAAACAGTTGGAAAATCCTTTAAAATGTCCATGGGATGGAAGTAAGGTGGAGCTATTACGCACTCCTAGGGAAACTAAAGAGAGAGAACTAAATGTTTTAAATATTTTGCCCACTTTATTCTATAATGTATAACTTTATAACAAATTATACCTAGCACTCAAAGTAGAGGCCATCGTATTGTATCCCTTTACGATATCTTTCTGCCAGTTTTTCGATCTCGCGGTGATCCCAGTTCTAGTTCTTCGAAGAGAGGAGGAACTCCTTCACCCCAGCTTCCAACAACTTGAATTACGCACGATTTGTTGAAGAAGTTTCCCTTATTAGATATCATCAAATATCGCACTACAACAGTCTTCTACAACACTCATCGCTGGAGATGATGAAAGAGTGAGATCAGTATGGATAGTACTAAGGCACCACAGGCAGTGGTTAGATTCCCGCATTGGGTAGTTTTTTTCTGATTAAAAAAAAATGCTCCAATGGCCCTCAATTTTTGCAAAAGTCCAACTCCACCAGCGAGTGCCAATAACCAAACGGGGATCTGGTATATTTGTAAGTGCGAAGTCGAACTGCTTTTCACATGTGTAGACAAGTGGTGCACTTACAGTAAAAGCAGTCGCTTACCTCTACCCACCATTATTATCATGGCCTGTACCACGTGTACTAGCAAAAAGCTGACAAAAGTGTAAGGGTTTTTTACTTGTGTGATGAACAGTGTGCAACGTTCATATGCATAATTAAAGGGAGAGGGGCATCTTTTGATACATATATGAAAAAATAATAGAAAAAAAATAATAAGTGGGTCAGGTGTTTATATTAAAAATAAAGAAAGCATATCCTGACCAGGAGCACATGTGCTTTTCAGATGGCAGAGCGCCATCTAGTGGAACAGAAATCAACTAAACGTTGATTTAACTTGTTCCCTGATATTTGGCCAACCCAATTTCTTGATAAATCAAGAAAAGCCATCCACGAACGCGTTTTGCGCTGTTGGCGCTCGTCAACGTGGAGTAGGCTGTACCACTGCGACCAAATATCAGGGAACAGGCTAAATAAATGTTCAGTTGATTTCTGTTCCATCAGATGGCGCTCTGCCTTCTGAAAAGCACATGTGCTCCTGGTCAGGATATGCCTTTTTTAAATTTTAATATATATATATATATATATATATATATATATGAGAAACACGCGTATTTGAGTTAATGGTTGAACAAATCTTTTTAAAAAGTGTCTTTTTATCCAAGTATACATTCTTTCATATCGGTGTTGACTCTTCAACCCCTTTTATCTACATCTCGAGAGCAAGTGATAAAATTTGACCATGGCCTTGTCGATAAAAAATGAACTTTGTCCTTCCCTTGAGGTTATTTTATTAATATGAACCTATATATGAACTAATGGATATTTTGATGCTGAGAGAAAGGCTTCAAAAAATCTTTACAATAGCCTTGAAAATGCTGTTGATTATAAAGACTTATTAATATCATAAAAGGACAATTGTGTAATCCTTTGGGGGTATAAATTAAATATACAGTGCTTGTGTGTGTTATCTTGGAACTTTTATAGTTCTAATGTTTGTAAACTGCATTTCTATTCCAATGCTAAGCTATAATATTTGTTTTATTTAGTTAGTTAACCCAGGTTCTTAGAGCGCACAGAAGTCGTCAACTACCTCGGCTGTCCTTCTAACCTAATCAGATTTTGTAGTCTTACTAAAAGTCTACCTAAAGGTTCATTATGAATGTTACGCCTGGTTTTAACATTGGCCTCTTTTAATCATGGCCAAGAGTCCATCATCTATGCCCAAATACGCCTTTTTACAAATAAAACCAATCTTATAAATTTATTCAATTTATTACTCTCAATTTGTAAAATTTTAAACAAATTTTAAACTATTTAAATATTGTAGTGTGTATTTTCTGTATATTCTCACTACAAGCTGCTTCCTGGCTTAATATTCATCTGTTAGTATTACTTTTGTTTTAAATATAATTTTTAGGTTGAATTAAAACAGTACACATGTTTGCATTTTGCTTTGAATTTTCCATAATTTCTCATCGCGTGATGGTGTAAAATGTTCCCGAGCTGATATTCTAGTTATATGAAATCAATCAAAATTGATTACACATGGCAATATTAGTTTATAGGCTGAATGAATATCAAAGCACTCAAGGCCCTAAAGGGAAATGCTTAACTCATGTTTTCAATTGAACCTATAAAAAAAAAAAAAAAACTGCTGTGAAAATGTACCATATATATGACTAAAGGTTTAGCTGGAAAACAACTTGTAGCGGGAATATAGTTAAAAAAAACATATTATATAGTGATTACCTCTTTTTGGGGGAAATCTCAAAAGGGTTATATCTATTGCTTAATTAAAAAGGATATAAAATTGTGTAAAATATAGGCAAATTTTAAATTTAAAAAGGAATTTATATTAAAACTCTCTTTTGATGTAACCCATATTCCCAGAGATTACAAAAGTTGCCAATTATAGAGTTGGTCTTCATGTTTAATAGTGGATGCGATTAAAACTAAAAATATATATTTATTATAATTGTCAAATAGGAAAATATCGATTAAATTGAAAAGTTTTTATTAAAGTGGAAATATGTTGTTATCAAATGTAATAGTCGCTGTTAAAGTGTAAAATTCCATTAAAGTATAAAATGTTGTCTCAAAAAAAGTACAGAAACCAAATATATATTCTGCGAAAAAAAAAAAAAAAGAACTAGTAGTCTTCAATATATATATATAATTGGACTGGGTAAATAATATCGTTCTATTCTTTAAATGAAGAAACTTTCAAAAATCTGCGGCTGAATCATACAATTTTAAACTCTTTTTATATAAATATAAAAAAAGTAATATTATTACTCTGTTTATATACTAATTTGCCTGGCTGTCAGATGAGCTTTTACGCGGGGCTACGTAAACATTTACTTTTTCTTTACAAAGTAAAGCCTTCGAATATTTTTACGAGTGAGTATATTTTCTTTATTTTCAAATTTTATGCATTCACTACAACATATGTATAAAAAGAAAGATAAAGTTAAACAAGCGCACACACAATAAACATACAATAACATAGAGCCGCGTGTTTGACGAACAGCAAAGTACACCTATGTAATTTCAGTCTTTTTAGTTTAAAAACAAAACCATATTAATAAGTTAATGTCATTGATTTAAACGAAGAGACTCTCGGAAGAAAGGGACTACTCGACACACAGATAAAGAGATAAAAATAATATAGGCAAGATTTTTCATGAAAATAAGGGAAATGCAGAATATTTTCTTCGCCTCAATTCATAGAGAAGAGGTGCTATAAGCAATTACTAAATTAGATCAGGTAAGGCGTGTGATGTGGGTAGTTTATCAATGGAATTTTTAATAGAAACATCTCAAACACATCAAAAGTTTTATTAAAAACTAGCGGATGTACCCGGCTTCGCCCGGATTTTACCCGAGTAAAGGTTTGTCTAACGAACATTTGTTAAAACAATTCTCTATAAACATATAAAAAAAAATAATAGATATATTTTGATAATTTGAAACTCGTAAATTTGAATCTCTCGATAAAGTGAACATTTTTTTCCCCGTGCCTTGAAAAATACTCGATAAGTTGAATAAAATCAATATTAATTGGTTCCCTCGGTAATTGGAAGTTAAAGGAATAGTATCTTGCCTTGGAATTGTATCATTATTCTTGTCTCAAATAAATTGCCGTGTCATCCTGAATTTTGTCTTTCCTAAATTTCTACATTACAAAATCATCGTTTTATCTAGTGAACATTTTTTCCTGGTCCCTTGAAAAATACTCGATAAGTTGAATAAAATCAATATTAATTGGTTCCCTCGGTAATTGGAAGTTAAAGGAATAGTATCTTTGCCTTGGAATTGTATCATTTTTCTTGTCTCAAATAAATTGCCGCGATATCCTGAATTTTGTCTTTCCTAATTTTCTACATTACAAAATCATCATACTATCTATTCTCCCAATATATATGTTGTAGATAAATGATAAAACTAACTTTGACTTTTGCGCAGTTAATAGGTAGAAAATCTTACTTTTGATAAATAATCTTTAAGATAATAAACTTAGTGATAATAAATTTAATAGATAAAAAACTTGTTATCATCGTCGCAATGGGGGCACTGCTTTCGAGTTAAATCTACAAATCTGCAAATAACTCTTAAGGATTTTCAAGATATTCAAGAAATTATTTTTCAAAAACCTTCCCGGGGATATAGCTAATAATATCCCAAAATTTCACGGCGATTGGATGTATGGTTTTTGAATCTATAGAGTACAGACAAACAGACAGACATTCAATTTTATATATATAGATTATATTAAACCCAATCAAAACTTGATAGAAGTAAATCATAGAGAAGAACGTGTAACTGGCATGTTGGTGGAAAGAACATTAATAAGCATATGACATTGCAATTATTAAAAGAAAAAGATCTAGAAAAGGTGTTAAACAGTATTCGAAGCCCTGGAAACATTTATGGAAAGAGACAATCATGGCTTTAAATAATACTGCACCTTATGCATGTAAAATAAATATTGATGCAAAGTCCTACGATGTATCTATGAATTGTCATAATTGAGAACGGTAAATGAAAAAAAATTGAGATTATAATTCCAAGGCAAAAGGTTTTTATTCTGTATATCCATACACGTGAAGCCTGTACAGAATTTTACACTTAGAGAGAGAGAGACACACAATTTGTACTAAGGCATCAATCACTGCATGGCTTGTAGTGGGATCTAAAGGTTGCAGAAAGGTTGGGCTCAGAAGCTCATCATTTTAGTCTCTCATCCTCCATTTACCTCAGTGAAACATGGAGTGTACGGAGTAATGTCATTGTGCAAATAAGCTTGACTCAAAAAAATAGTTGGTTGCAAATAAATCAAGCAAAATGTGTCTAGTCCCTATAAATTGGCCATATACAGTCGAACCTATTTAATTCAACACCCCAAAAGATCAGAGCTTTCGGTTGAATTAAAGAAAGTGTTGAATTATAGTTAGCCAGATGATTAGCTAATCATCTAACTCGCTAAAATAATTTATTTTAAAATAGCTTTGTAATATAATTTTATTTTAATTGAATAATAGCAGTTGAAAGTAAATAAAAATGGAAAATAAAAAGAAAATTTAAAAAATATTTTAAAATAATCATGAAGATCTTTAAAAAAATTTCCTTTATAGATGTCTGTTTTTGCATTAAAATTCTATTCAGGATGTCTTTCAGATGGTCTATTCTTAAAAGACATGCATGTCTTTTTTCCTCTGAAATGTCTTTTAAATAACAAAGAGTTTTCATTGTATTAAAGGCATCCACTGCTGCTGCAGGTGTTATCCATTTTGTGTTTAAATCTTTTATAATAACACAGAAATGGAATATTGAAATAAAATATTATCATAATCATTGTGGCTACATTTTATAAAGATTTATTTATTTAAAAGAAAATTATTTGTAAACTTTAAAATAACTAAAATATTTCAATGCAGAAAATTAAAAAGAAAATAATATTATTAATTAAAAAAACAAAAACAAAACAATAACACTTGTGACATTGCACAATTGCACTGCAAAGTGAAACTTAAATTAACCAGAAACCAAAGTGCGCAGGCGCGATCCTATCGGCGGACGCCGATTGTCGCTGCCGCTGTAATACCATTTGAGCGGTAAAGTTGTATGTAAAAAAACATTCAACTGTTGAAATGAAATTTTAAAATGGTTGATCAATCGGAAGTGTCACATTATCGATATTGTCAAATTACGGTTTGTTATTTGATAGGCCGGAGGTCAGAACATGGTCGAATTATCATAGTGTGGAATTGGCGTGTGTCGAATTAACAAGGTTATACGTATATCTGCACCATGTATGACATAAGGAGGGCACATGACCTTCTGGTAATAATGGTATTTTGGCACTTAGTGATGGTATAATTGTATTTAGATTTTCTTTGTTGTTGAGAAAATAATGAGGCACAAATTGGATTATAGATAGAAAAAAGGAGGTAACAAGATCAAATAAGTAAATTATAGATGCGATTTTTATAATAACACTCTCTCTTACTAAACATCAGATATAGTTTATTAATATTTTATCTTCTATTTTGCATAACAATCATATTGATTGATAGTCCGGAAATTAATTTGTATACTTGATAGATTTTACCTCAAACTTGAATGAAGGCACTGACAACATTTTGGATTAGATAAGCCGGGAAGTAAACTTAGTGTATTATCTAATCAATTGAATGCTGCACATTGTCCTCACTTTATACCTGTTACCACATTTTCCCCAAATAGGAAGCTTCCTATTTAAAGTTATATATAAATATTAACAAATATTTTCATGTTTGCTTATGTTTCTATGATCATAAATTAAAGTTATGTGATACATTTTCAAAGCCGTTAATAAACTATGCAAAGTTGTAACTTGACCCCAATGAGATTTTTTCCTCCCTTTTGTGTAACTTTGAGTTTAACCTCATCTACTGGAGTGTTGAGCAAAAGTTGATGGTTGCTTGTGGCACAGGGAGCCTCTGCATCCTTTCTCCTGCAGCGATGGTTCCCCGTCCTCTTGTCATTTGCGGGCCTTCTGGCAGCGGCAAGTCCACCCTCCTCAAGTACCTCATGGATGAGTTTGGGGATTGCTTTGGCTTCAGCGTTTCCCGTAAGTTGTCTGCCCACCCCTCTCCTATCAATTCTTTAGCATGAGCTGGATTCCCCAGACACAACCCGCAAGCCGCGAGTTGGGGAGAAGCCTGGGCGGGAATACCACTTTATCACCCGGAACCAGATGGAACAAGCCATCCAGAAGGGAGAATTCCTGGAGTACACAGAGTTTTCTGGCAATCTTTATGGGACAAGGTATATACCCTCCCTCAGCACTATTCACCTTGTTAACAACCTCTTACATTAATTGGAGTCTTGTTGTAACTATCTACCCTTAGGGTAGGAATATGGAAGTGTGTGAAATTTTAATGATTGATGGATTCTCTAATGAAATCATTTCTCATTCAGCTATTTGGCAATGTGTTGTGCACCTCTTTTAATAAATTAATATAATTGATACCTCAATAATGTAAATCTTTAATAACTTGGATTTGTTCTGTAGGTCCCACCCCCATAACACTTTAACAATTGTAATGAAACTATTTATACACAGAAAGTTGTACCTTTAGCATGTATATTAGGATTCAGACAATAACTCTGAAATATATCTGATACACAGTGACCTTTATTGAAGACCCACAAGATGACCAAGTATGAACAAAATTGCCTCTGTCTCTTTAAAAAAAAAATAGATGACTGGCTACAACAAAATATGCAACTTCCTTAAGTTTTGACCATGAGTGCATATAATATGCATTTTCCCACCTATTTTATTCAATAATTAATTAATTAATAATATTTACCTAAAAAAATAAATTTGGTTTTAACACATAATGGTAATGGGTTTTATTTACTTAGCCTACAGTCTTTCATGAGCTCCCTGAATGGCCGCCCTTGTAAAAACAAAAAAAAATCAAATTTCCCTTTTAAACCTACTATAAAAGACCATCTTTGGTCTCATGAGAAATAAACAAATAAAATATTAAATGTAAAATACTTACTTTTGTTCTACTCAAAGTATTTCGTTTTGTTCTCAGGGTAGTTGATGAAATTTGTACACTCCAGGAACCTTGGTTAACCAATTTGTTATCCTAGTGTTTCTTGATATAATAGGTTGGTTATTTTGATTATTTAAAATTAAAAAATTTATTTTTGTTTATCTATATATATAAAAATGAATGTATGTGTGTGTGTCTGTTTGTTTGTTTGTTTGTCCTTTATGCCTGACCAAACCACATTGGATCGCCATGAAACTTTGGGAAGTTATTTAGTATAGTACTGGGAAGGTTTCTAGCAAATAAAATTTTTGAAATAACTTTTCGCTTTAAAATAATCAAGATAAATATTCTAATTTATCTGTTATAATTCAACAATCTGCTCTAAATATTATCATGATGATACGATGATTTTGTAATGTAGAAAATTAGGAAAGACAAAATTCAGGATGACACGGCAATTTATTTGAGACAAGAATAATGATACAATTCCAAGGCAAGATACTATTCCTGTAACGGCAGCTGGCATGCCTATATAGTAAATTATCAGTGAGCACATATTTATCACTGATGATACTCTGTGCAGTTGCTTTTTGACGAATTGTAATATATACCACTTGTAAACATATGTCTTATAATTAATATGCTATATCTGATGTTAGCCTAAAAGAAATAAAGTATTTCTTTTTAAACTTCCAAGTACTTCTTGCTGATTAACGTCAACCAACAAATACGAGGACGTCACAATTCCTTTAACTTCCAATTACCGAGGGAACCAATTAATAATGATTTTATTCAACTTACCGAGTATTTTTCAAGGGACCGGGAAAAAATGTTCACTTTATCGAGAGATTCGTTAGACAAACCTTTACTCGGGTAAAACCCGGGCGAAGCCGGGTACGTCCGCTAGTATATATATATATTAAATTAAAAATAAATATTTCTATATATTTTTTTTTATATAAAAGAAAAATGTGTTTTTAAATTGTCACCTGTAGTTAGCAATACAAAAATTATCAAAGAATTGGCATTGCCGAAACCCAAATTGATTAGTTAATCATTGAAGAATTTAAAAAGTGGGTTAGTTATAAGAGGGTTAATTTACAAATGATTTGCCGATATGCAACTCAAAATGCTTCCATTATCAAGGCCTCTACTTAAAAAATCTCTTTATTTTAGGTAAAACACTTGGGAAAAATGAGCCCAAAGAGTCTTTTTTTTTTAAGCTTAAAAAAATGATCTAACATTTAGTTTGGAATAAATTGAAAGGGAAGCATTTATGTTAATATTGAAAAACTCTTTGAACCATTCTCTAATATTATCCCAAATATAGAGTTGTCCAACCAGACTGGTGGGTGTGCAGTAAGAAGGCTGTCCAAGATGTCCAGAAGCAAGGACGCATCTGCATCCTGGACATTGAGATAGACGGAGTGAGAAACATCAAGAAGACAGACCTCAACCCCCGGTACGTCTTCATCAAGCCCCCCAGCATGGAAGTTCTGGTGAGTTGGACAGCTAGCAGCAAGTTGAGACTCTATCTAACACTTGGCTGCCACAGGAGCAAAGACTCAGGGAAAGGGGTTCTGAGACAGAAGAGAGCCTGCGCTGTCGCCTGGCACGTGCTGAAGAAGAATTGAAATATGGGGAGATGCCCGGAAACTTTGAGCTGATCCTCACAAACGACAAAATTGAAGAGGCCTACAAATACTTGCGCAAGTACCTCCTGAAGGTAAGATCCTCAGGTTACTCACCACATAGATAAGTCACATTGTTGTCATTTATATATATTTATTAAAATCAAAAAAGGCATATATCTATATATACACTCATGGACAGAACTTATAAAAATGGAAAGTCTTTTATGTTGCCAGTAATCTTTTTTTTTTAAAGAGACAGGCAATTTTGTTCACACTTGGTTATCTTGTGTGCCTTCAATAAAGGTCACCGTGTAGGTCACCTTTCAGAGTTATTGTCTGAATCCCGATATACATGATAAAAAATACAACTTTCATAATTGATGAGGCACAATTTGGATTGTAGATTATAAACACAAGGTAATAAGACTTTCATAAAAAAGTTTCATAAGACTACAACTTTCATAAGTTTTGTCCATGAGTGTAAATATTCTACTAAATAAAGTCCTATTCTTGCCTTACAAAAGATAAGCATGGGCCAGGCCAAAGATGAGCCAGGCCCTCCCCATAGTTTATCTTTGAAGTAAGGGCAGTAGAAAATTATAAAAGAATCATACACGTCTAAAATAGTTTCATTACCTAGAAACAGTTACAGTAGAACCTCCCTTTAGCGGACACCTCTCCACAAAAGACAGTTTTTATTTGAAAAATTGCCATTTTTACAATTTAGCAACTCTCCAGTAAAAGGACACCTCTCCCTAAAGGACACTTTGGCTCTGCAATTAAGTGTTTTTTTACAAGGAGGTTCTACTGTATATAGATCAAAGTATGCAAGAAGCAATATATATATATATAATAATAATGAGATGATTAGGAACCTGATTCTTTCAAGTCAGACAAATAGTCATAAATATATTTTCAAAAAGTGATTAATTCTCTGACAATTCTCTCTGCTATTTATTTTCATACAGTTCTTCAACATTAGTAACTGTCTGTTGTCTAACACTGAAGAAAAGTGGGCATTCCAACAGTAGGTGTCTCGAGTCTTGTTTTTTAACACTATTTCTTAAAGGAGCTTTTGCATATCACAAATGTTTTTGATATTTTCTTCATTCCTAGTTGTGTTTTATGGCTGATCCACTCACTCTACCTCTATTGATAATATTGTCCCTCACCTCATGCTGTTCTTTTTTCCAGGACTTGGAGGAACTCCGTCTCAAGATCCACAAAGGTGAACATTGATTCCTGTGATATGTCACTTGTGTATATAGCTGCATTGTTTTGTTGTCTTTCTTTCTTTTTTGGTTGTTGTTAATTAGAATCTCATTTATATTGACTCATATTTATTATTACATATATATATATATATAGTTTTTGTCATTTTTTTTACTTTTGTTAATTAATTTTATAACTAAAGCTACTATAGTACTCACTATATAAAACTTTTAGTCCACCTTGTAGCAGTCTCACAGCTTTTGTTCTCCACCAAGCTGGGTGGCACAATAAGGATGGTGATGGAATATTGATGTCTCTCTCTCTCCCTTCAAACAAGTGAATCAATCGCCCCCACAGCTACTAACCTGCCCCGGTGGCTGCACAGGCCATCTACCCCACATCCATCCCTCCCACAATACCACGAAGCCCCCACGGCAGCATTGCGCGGCCCCGCCACCAGCCGGCCCCCCCCGTGCCTAACCTGCATGCCTTCCCTGTACAGTGCCTCATCACCATCCTTATTTATTGCTGTGATAGCCTCACTTCACCTCATATACCATCTCTGATGACAGAAAGGTTTTAGCTTTTCTTTTTTTTTTTAAATATATGGAATTGTAAAAATTGTCAACAGTATATAAACTATTTAAGCACAAATAAAGTCATGGACTCTTATAAATGTAATCCTCTGTGTTCTTATTAATAACACTCTCCTGGATGTTTACAAAATTGTGGTCACCTCACTGAGCTGAAGGAAATTATTTTGTTTTGAATAACATTTTAAAGCAATCACCAAACAAAAACAACTTTTTCTGCTAATTTCTCTACTTTCAATTTGGTTACTATTATTTATTTATTTAGGTAACCCAGGTTAATGGAGCCACATACAAAAGTTGCCAACTACCCAAGGCTCTCTTTATGACCTATGTCATCTTGGTTTTATTTACAATGCCAGTGGAAGTTCAATTCATGAGGTGGCGCCAGGCAAATTTCTATCTTGGAAGATTTTCTAGGGATGCTGTACTTAGGTTGGTAATCCCTAGGAGGGTGGCCATCAGGAATCTTTGGTATTGGAAGGTTGGGTAGATGAAAAGTCCATGGTTAGGTCTTCATCTTGGCAATGGGAGCAAGTTGGGTCTTTTTTCAATATTTTTGCAAAGTCTGCCTGTTTATTTTTGTATGTATATTTTTACTATTGCAAAATTTTTAAATAAAACTTTACAAATATTTATATATTCTTGTGTGTCAACAAGTAGCCGACTGATGGTACACGGGAGCAGTACAAATTATTATTATTTTAAAAAATTTATTATTATTATTATTTTTTACTAGCGGATGTACCCGGCTTCGCCCGTGTTTTACCCGAGTAAAGGTTTGTCTAACGAATCTCTCGATAAAGTGAACATTTTTTCCCGGTCCCTTGAAAAATACTCGATAAGTTGAATAAAATCAATATTAATCGGTACCTGAGTAAAGGTCTGTCTAACGAACATTTGTTAAAACAATTCTCTATAAACTTATAAAAAGAAATAGATATATTTTGATAATTTGAAACTGATAAAGTAATCATTTTTTCCCGGTCCCTGTGTGCCGTGTCATTCTGAATTTTGTCTTTCCTAATTTTCTACATTACAAAATCATCGTTTTATCTAGTGAACATTTTTTCCCGGTCCCTTGAAAAATACTCGATAAGGTTGAATAAATTCATGGTCGTTTATGGAAGATGGATTAAGTTCCCGGAGGTCATCTTGGGCAAGCTCCCGCGAGGCTTTTTTTCTTGTCTACTTGGCACAGCTGTGTCACCAACTCTGCCCTGATTGGTCGGTGGGTACTTGGACTGTCCTTGAACTTGTCCTTGGACTGCCGCCGGCCGGATGAATCCATTCTCGTCGCAAGGTGGCGCTGCTTGCGAGTTAAAGCTACAAATCTGCAAATAACTCTAAGGATATTAAAGATATTCAAGATATTATTTTTCGTAAACCTTTCCGGGGATATGCCTAATAATATCCCAAAATTTCACGGCGATTGGATGTACGGTTTTTGAATCTATAGAGTACACACAGACAAACCAACAGACAGACAGACAGACATTCAATTTTATATACACTGCGTGACATTGAAAATGGAACACCAAGAAATAGTGGCCAGAAAATTATGCAAATTTCAGGGTAGATGCGCCTAACCGAGTTATGCAAATGATGTCAAATGCGCAGCACTCGTGCGCACATGGAGTAAGATATATGGGAAGGAACTTGCAGAAAGGACAGTATTCGTGTCGTTATTTCTTCAAGGAAAATCATTGTAGAAATTTTGTTCTTGTGTCAAAAGACACGTGTAATAACAGAGAATGGCAGGTCATCGTAAACGGAGGCAGTTCAAGCAGACAGACGCTTTTACGAGGGGCATGGTGATCGGACTGAAAAGGGCAGGTTGGTCCATACGTCAAATCGCAGCTAATACACACCTTGGTGCGTCCTTGGTGCACCGACTGTGGAGAAGATGGTTGGAACAAGGAAATGTGGCAATTTATAGGAATGTCGGTGCAACCAGAGTGACGTCAGCACGTATGGATCGGCGTGTCCTTCGACAAGCAGTGGCGGCCCCACAAGCCACTTGTACCGCCATCCTGCAACATGTGCAAGACTCCCTAGATCATTCCATCTCGACCATAACTATTTCCCGTCGATTGGTTGCTAATGGCTTGCACTCATGCCGTCCGCTAAGAAGACTGCCATTGGCCCCACCGAATAGGCGCAAACGTTTGGAATGGTGCCGGGCTAGATCGACGTGGATGACGGAATGGCACAGGGTCGTGTTCTCAGATGAGTCGCGTTTCTGCTTGTCCAGTGATAGTCGCCGTGTACGCGTGTGGCGTCGACGTGGAGAAAGGTCCAATCCGGCAGCAATTGTGGAACGCCCCACCGTGCGACAACGTGGAACCATGGTTTGGGGCGCAATCGCGTATGATTCCAGGTCACCTTTACTTCGTATTCAGGGCACTATGACGGCCCAACGATACGTTGATGATGTGCTGCGACCGGTGACACTCCCCTACCTTCAGGGGGTACCCAATGCCCTTTATCAGCAGGATAACGCCCGACCGCACACTGCTCGCATTAGCCAACAAGCTCTGCAAGATGTACAGATGCTTCCCTGGCCACCGTACTCTCCTGATCTCTCACCAATCGAGCACGTCTGGGACATCATTGGACGCCGTTTGCATGCCTTGCCACAGCCGCGTTCAGAAGACGAACTGTGGCAAATGGTTGAGAGGGAATGGAGAGCCATCCCTCAGGACGCCATCCGTACTCTGATTGACTCTCTACCTAGACGTGTTGCTGCGTGCATCGCCGTCCGCGGTGGTCCTACTTGCTACTAAGCCGACGCCGTTCTCGCTCTGTATTATTACTATCATTTTGAAATAAAGATCACTTATTGTTTGTCCCTGTCTCTCTCTGTCTGCCGAGTTTCATCACTTTCTGGCCACTATTTCTTGGTGTTCCATTTTCAATGTCACGCAGTGTATATAGATTAATCAGAGAAACGGCACCACAGAGATGACGGGTATAAATTGTATTTGACCATTGACCACCATTTCGTGGCAATGCGTTAAATACAATGTGCAGTTATCTTTAGTCTCTCGATTGGAATACACAGTGACGGAATTGTTTAACATGTCCTGCCTTAGCTACAGCTCCATCCCCTCCTACAACCGGCCCGGCGAGACCCCGAACGTCATGACCTTCCTGGACCGGACCACGAGTCCAGAACTGCACCAAATAAACCATCTGAGCATCACATCCCCACCTCAGTCTCATCTTCTTCTTCTTTCTTATCTTCACTGAATCATATTAGGGTGTCAAGCTTGAGACTTTTGATGGTGCCTGCTGGGGATGAGTAGAGCTCTTTAATGGATGAGTCATTGACAACAATCATGATTGGGTGAAGTAGAATGCATCTGCCTTTGTCATTAAGACTGGGAGCACTACTCAGTGGCAGGCCGACTTAGCTCCAAAAGAAATGGCCGCCTCTGACATGAGGAACAGACGCCATGTGCAGCCGCTCCTAACATGGAGTACAAACGCTGCTCATCCTGCATCCCTGGATTAGGAGCCCTAACAGGGTACTATCAGCCGGGCCAGCTGAGCCCAGGTTTTTTAGTGAGCTTGTTACTGCTCTCCCTCCTCCTTTTTCATCCGGGCTTGGGACCGGCAAAGGCGGAGTTCCTCAGTCTCATCACATGGTGGAGTGCAGTGTCGGCCCAGCACCTCGAGCCACAAATGTTAATATCGGCTATGTAGAGGCACCGCTCTTTAACCCCAAGGAGGAAGATTTTGAAGATTATGTGAAGGAGTTTAAGATGTGGCTAACGACTAACAAAGTTCCGAAAAGAGACTGGACAAAGGCCCTAGTGTGGCGGCTTCCACTTGACGGCCGCAAAATTATCAAGTGCAGGTTTGAACCCTCGGCTGCACTTGAAGACGTACTGGAAACATTAAAACTATGTTATCCAAAGAATGACGGCCGGGCACATAATAGGGGCAACGAACTGAGGAAAATGAGACTGCCTCAATCGACGGAATCCACAAGCAAATAATGGATCTCTTCACGGCCCCTGCGACTGCAGGTGATTTTTTGCCGTTTAAGTCAACCAGAGAGGCACTGTGGATATTGGCACCAGAAGACTGCCTACTGCTGGCAGCTGCGTGGAGTACCACTCGGAACACAGAAGAGTCTAAATTCATCCAGGCGATGATATTCCTCGACGAAACGAACAAATGGGAAAGAAAACGGAAGGAGGCAAGTGCATCACCGGCAACCATTCCTGCGGAAGAACAAGCGCGAGGACGGAAACAATGGGCCGAAACACCAACTGAGAAGGCAAGGCGATTCATGCTGCCGGACGGGACACCTAGGTGCTTCACGTGTTCCCAGACGGGGCATAAACACTGGGATTGCCCAAAAAGGAGGCCACGTGGTAAGTACAATTTTACCTCTAGTCCTGTGGTTAAAGTTTCACATAGTGTAAAGAGTGTACCACGTGTATTATCCGAGGTTGCTTGTGGCACCGACACCAATCACATAAATTTAAAGGTAAAAGGACAACCGGGTGTTAACAAGAGAAAACACTAAATAAGGCACCGGTAGAAAAATCCATTTTAAAAATAGGGGGTACATTAATGGAAAAATTTCGTTGGACAAATATGACTAATTTCTGCCTAATCACGAATATTAGTGAGACACATGTAGCCAAACTAATATTCGATTCGGGAGTTAATGTTAGTTGTATAGACGAGGCAGTAGCCAACGCGCTAGGATGTGCTAGAATGCCTTCCAAAGTACTTCTACGGGGAATAAGTGGGTCAGTAGTCTCGAACACGTGCGCGTACTTGAAAGTCAACATTGATGGATTCAACATATGTGACAGGTTCATCATAATTCCGGGAAACGGGGAAAAGATAATTTTCGGCGTCGACATTCTAGCTGACTACCATTGCAAAATCATGTTTAGAGACAAATCGGTTGAATTGTATAGGCCAAAAATTAGCCCTGGCAACCACGTGGTAGAATTAAACGAAGAACGGGAGCTCGAGAGATTAGGCGCAATCACGAACGATCGGAAAACCCCCAAACAAAAGTACTGCATCCAAGATGACCTTGAAATTGCACCACGCTGTAAAACGAGGGTTAAGTTAAAAGGGCCAACAGGCGGGCATTTTGGAACCTCACCCGGACTGCGTAAGGAAATCAGGTCTACTAATACCGTCAGTACACATTTCTGAACCGGTATCCGAAATACTCATTGATGTCATCAATACTAGGAACGAACCGGTGCGATTGGTAGGTAATTCGTGTATGTTATGATTTGGCAGGGAGATAGCGAATGTTTCTTTCCTAAGTGAACAGGTGGGATACAGTACGATGGCCACGTGCAAATACGAACCACAGAAGTTTGATATAAACCCGGAGCTATCGGACGGCGAAAAAATCGATGTACTGGATGTATTGTACTGGTATCGGGAGCTTTTCTCGGAAGAGTGGAATAAGGCGGCAGACATTGTACCCTATCACACTAAACTCAAACACGGAACCAATTCGACAAAAAGCCTATCGCTGTAGCCCTAAGGAACGAGAGATTATAGAGGACAAGGTTAAGGAAATGTGTGAAAAAGGGGTTATTAAGAAATCAACATCTCCATGGGCGAGCACGGTCGTTTTGGTTAAAAAATCGGACGGATCTTATAGATTTTGCGTGAATTATAGGAAAGTTAATAATGTAGCAGAAAAATTCTCGTATCACAATTACCGGATATCACCGACTGCCTAGACCGTTTAGCAGGAATGAAATATTTCTCTCACACAGATTTTGTTAGTGGGTATTGGCAGTGCCCGCTGGATGAAACAAACAAGCCAATTACAGCGTTCACGACAGGCAACGGGTTGTATGAGTTTCAAGTTTTACCGTTTGGTTTAACCGGGGCACCCGGTCATTTCGAAAGAATCATGGATACACTCTTAGCTGAACTGAAATGGTCCGAATGCATGGTTTATTTAGACGACGTCATCGTGTACGGGAAAGACATACGTGAACACAACGAACGGTTAAAAATGTCCTGGAATGTTTCTGCGAGGCAGGCTTATCTCTGAAGCCTTCAAAATGTAGATTCGCCTACCAAAAATTACCAATTTTGGGACATGTGGTATCGGAAAATGGCGTTGAACCAGCTACAGATAAAATCGAGGCGGTTAAGGAATTTCCTATACCCAAAAATGTTAAGCAGGTTTGTTCGTTTCTGGGACTTTGCGGCTACTATCGCAGTTTTATCAGAAATTTTTCAAAGATAAGCAAACCACTGACGTGTCTAACAGAAAAAGATAAGAAATTCGTCATAGTGCCGGCTGAAACAGAGGTTTTCGAAACCTTGAAAAATAAATTGACAGAGGAGCCAATTTTAGCACATTTCAACCCGGAAGCAAGAATTGAAATCCATACGGACGCATCGATGGTGGGGTTAGGAGCCATTCTAATGCAACCTGACAAAGAAGGGTTTCTTCACCCTGTACATTACTTATTGAGAACCATGTCTAAACATGAGTGTAAATACGGCATCTCAGAATTGGAATGTTTAGCTATAGTCTGGGCGTTACATAAATTAAGACCGTACATTTTTGGTAGAAGCTTTAGAGTAGTAACCGACCATAGCGCGTTAACTTGGTTAGCATATGTGCGCGATCCATGCTTGAGACTTACGAGATGGGGCCTAAAACTGATGGAATACGATTTTGAGATAGTACACAGGGCAGTCAGGAAGAATGTTGCTCCAGATGCATTGTCTCGTAACCCGTTCTACAAAACTGATGCGAGGGACGAAGAAAATTTTAATGAGTTGGCGGCATGGACAGTATGCATTGACGAAAACACGCAGAGGGGTGACCAGTTTTGTTGCGAGATAAATTTTAAAATGTCAGTAATGATGTTAAGGACGAATTTAAAACGATTAACCGTGTCTTGTATAGAAAAAAAACCACGCACCGCATGGGAATCAATGGCTAGTAGTCGCTCCCAAACATAGTATTCCTGAGATAATGAAACTATCACACGACATACCAGAGGCGGGTCACATGGGCGTGGCTAAAATGATTCACCGTGTTAAACAATGGTTTTATTGGAAAGGTCTCGACAAGGATGTTCAGAGGTATATAAAGTCATGTAGAACATGCAAGCATTCAAAACGCCAAAATTCAAACCGGCAGCGCCGCTAGAACCACTACCACCCACGAAGGATGTATGGGAACGTGTAGGTGTAGACTTTCAAGGGCCATTTAAGAAATTGGCGGAAGGGTACGAACACATTTTCACGATTGTGGACAAACTTTAGTAAATACGCTTTAGCGATTCCGGTAAAGGACACTAAAGCGGAAACTGCTTGTAATGCACTAGCGGAAAACTTTTTGTACGTTTTCGGTACACCTAAGTGTGTAATATCGGATTGAGGGAAAGCATTCGACTCAGGCACGTTCAAAGACTGTACCCGACTTTACGGAATAAAATACATAATGGCGTCGGTAGCACATCCTCAAACTAATGGACTATGTGAGAAACTCAACGGTATAATAAAAAATGGTATCAGATCTTATCTTGCAGATGACCACGCAGAATGGACGAAGTTCATGAAATTAGCAACGTTCGCGTACAATTCGTCAGTCCAATTATCGACAAAAGTTTCACCGCATAGAATTGTCTTCGGCAGAGAACCAAGGACGTCACTAGACGCAGGGTTACTGACAATGGACGAAAAAAACAATAAAAACATTCGACAAGTACGTAACGACCGCATACTAGAAAACGAACGACTGAAGGATATGGCCAGTAAGAATTACGAAGACCAGACTATGATGAACAAATGCCACTTTGACATAAAAAATCGGGAACACTTTTGTAAGTTTGAAGTTGGGGACTTAGTGTTATTAGAATCTTCACGAAGGAAACCAGGCAAAACGGAAAAATTACTTCCAAAGTACGTGGGACCATACGAGATTACTGACTGGATAAAAGAAACCACATTTAGGTTACGGCTACTGGACGGACGAAACGAAAGCAATAGGCGGCAGTGCACTTTAGCACATGTATCAAGACTGAAAGAATTCATAGAAAGAGATAACAGCGACTCGAGGGACCGAGTTTAAGATAAGAGGGGGGGTGGTGTTGTGTGACAACAAGTAGCAGACGATGGTACACGGGAGCAGTACAAATTATTATTATTATTTTTTTATTAATCAGAGAAACAGCACCACAGAGATGACGGGTATAAATTGTATTTGACCATTGACCACCGTTTCGTGGTTAAATACAATGTGCAGTTATCTTTAGTCTCTTGATCGGAATACACCGTGATGGAATTGTTTAACATGTCCTGCCTTAGCTACAGTTCCATCCCCTCCTGCAACCGACCCGGCGAGACCCCGAACGTCATGACCTTCCTGGACCGGACCATGAGTCCAGAACTGCACCAAATAAACCATCACATCCCCACCTCAGTCTCATCAATATGTAGTTAATAATTTCTGTAGACCCAAATCCACAATCTAGTTAAACTTTTTTAACAAATTGTGTAATTTCCACATAATTTGTTTATTCCATGGTGAGGATGTCCTAAAGTGGCCATTAAACACAGGATGTGGCTTTAAAATAACTAGAATATGCTGTAATATTTAGAATTTATTCATATTTAGTTGTACTAAACAGAGGCCACTGCCAATCATCAAACAGCTCGAGGAACATGGACTCATGGAATTTGTGTAATCTTTGCAAGAGCAAAGAAGCAACAACAATTCATATTCATCTATATATATAAAAATGAATGTATGTGTGTGTGTGTGTCTGTCCTTTATGCCTGACCAAACCACTCATTGGAATGCCATGAAACTTTGGGAAGTTATTTAGTATAGTACTGGGAAGGTTTCTAGCAAATAAAATTTTTGAAATAACTTTTCGCCTAAAAATAATCAAGATAAATATTCTAATTTATCTGTTACAATTCAACAATATGCTCTAAATATTATCATGATGATACAATGATTTTGTAATGTAGAAAATTAGGAAAGGCAAAATTCAGGATGACACGGCAATTTATTTGAGACAAGAATAATGATACAATTCCAAGGCAAGATACCATTCCTTTAACTTTCAATTACCGAGGGAACCAATTAATATTGATTTTATTCACCTTATCGAGTATTTTTCAAGGGCTGGGAAAAAATATTCACTTCATCGAGAGATTCAAATTTACGAGTTTCAAATTATCAAAGTATATGTATTTTTTTTTTTTTTTTATAAGTTTATAGAGAATTGTTTTAACAAATGTTCGTTAGACAAACCTTTACTCGGGTAAAACCCGGGCGAAGCCGGGTACATCCGCTATTGAAAAATAAAACAAAAGGGAAATTTACTTGGATCAGTTGGATAAATTAAGAAAAAAGGCATCTCCTGATCATGCAATTAAAATTTGCTGATGGCTTGTGCCATCTATCGGAATAAATATCAACTAATACAGTTAATCAAGAAAAGCTAACCACGTATGCATTATGGGTTGTTGGCCCTTGTCAGCGTGGTGCAAGTTGTACCTCACTGGCCAAAAAAGAGTCTTTGGGGCATCTTGGAAAACTATGTTGTTGTTTCTTATCCCATTGTGTAAAGATTACGTGAATTCCATTTCCATTTGAAAAACTATGGAACAGGTATTTAGGCTGTAAAGGGTGTGAGAACGCCACTCAATGTGAAAAATAGTACAAAGTAAAATTTTACTTGGATCAGGTTTATCTACCTTGGAATAATACCAACCAATTCTGGAATAATTAAAATTAAATGATTATTTTATATTTATCTTGATAGATGGCTCAAGCCATCACCAACTTTTAGTTGCACGATCAGGAAATGCCTTTTTTCTTAATTCATATTTAGTTATATTATCCCCTTTATAAACCCTCCACTATCCCTACAATGCTCCATGTGAGTTTTCCATTGTTTGAAACAGTGCTTGAAGTCTTATTCTGTGAACTCCTTCATGATGTGTGCTGCTTTTTTTTTTTTCACCATTTCAACGGTCTGAAATCTTGGTTCTTTTAATGCAGACCTTGGGGGAGGAGATAAGTCACCTGGTGCCAGGTCTAACACTGAGATGTCATACTTGGCAAGAAACATAATGACAGACATTGATGACTTTTGTCATTCACCCATGACTTTCTTTCCATAATTTTAGTTGTGTTTTAATGATTTGTGCAAGAACCTCAAAGTAGTAATGTTGACCAATAGGTTGACCATCAGGAAGGTGGTACATAACAATACTAAATTATCGAAAGAAAGCAATCATCATAGTTTTGTAATTTTATTTGTTCATTCAATCACATTTTTTTAATTCTCTATAAAGTTGGACCCTTCTATGATGCATGAATTGACCTTTAGTTTCTAGATCATAAGTGAAAACCAAGATTCATCATCTCTTGTTATCATTCTTTCCAAGGAGTTATTTTCAATGGCATTCAAAGTGTCAATGCATTTTCATAAGCTTCTTTTTTTTATTGTGAAAATTTTAGGCACCATTTTCACACACTTTTTGCGTGTTAAAATGGTTGGATAAAATTTGCCTTAGGCATTTTTTGTAAATTCCTAGTTTTTTCAACCTCATGAATACTTAACCAAAGGTCAGATCAGAAGAAATTATTTATTTTCAATATATTTTTTATTTTTGTAGTGAAAGGGTGACCCAGATGGGGCATCATCTTGGACATTTTTGAAATGTTAAACCACTCAATAAAGCCATTCTCATTCATTGTCACATAGATTTCTTTGAATAAAAGTTCCAGTAGCTCTATATTCTCTCTCAAAGTTTCATATAAAATGACAATTTATTGCTCTATTAAAATACTTAATCATTTTTGTTGCAAAATAAAAAATATTTGATCTCCAACACCCTAATAAGCCATGAAGGATGGTCTTACATCAATTGAAAAAGGTATTTTAGTTGGTTATTGCAGTAACAAGGATGAGTATCGAATCTGGATGCCGAACTCAAAGTTGTCACAAGTAGGGATGTAATATTCAAGGAAACTATACCAACATTTAGCCTTGATATTGAAAAGAGAAATAAGGAACTCTCTTTCAAGTAATCAGATTGATGAACAAAATGATACTCAAGATATTGAGAAAATTGAAAGCAATGTTCAAACATCAGACGTATACAATCTAAGAGATCGATCAAATATATCAAAACCTCAAAGGTATATTGATGCTGAAATAAATATTGCAGAAGGTCTTGAACCCAAGACATACAAAGAAGCAATGGATTCTCCAAATGCACAATTTTGGAAAGGAGCAATGAATGAAGAAATGAATTCTTTAACGGAAAATGATGTATACGAATGCACAACATTACCACCTGGCCAAAAACCAATTGATTGTAAATGGGTATTAAAGACCAAATTGAATTCTAAAGGAGAGATTACAAGATATAAGGCAAGACTGGTGGCAAAAGGGTTTGCACAAAAGAAGGGTATAGATTATGAAGAAACATTTAGTCCTGTGGCAAGACATGACACCATAAGAACTCTTTTAGCAATTGCTGCTAATGAAGACTTAAAATTGGTACAGTTTGACATAAAGACAGCCTTTCTCTATGGAGACTTACAAGATCAAATTTATATCAAACAACCTGAAGGATTCAACAATGGAACAGATCTTGTATGGAAATTGAAGAAAAGTCTCTATGGACTTAAACAGTCACCAAGATGCTGGAATCAGAAAATAGTCAACTTCATGAAAGAAAGATGTCTGAAGGAAAGTACAGCTGACCCCTGTTTATTCTTCAGAAAAACCAATGATCATCTACTCATTATTGCCATATATGTTGATGATGGAATCATTGCTGGTACAAATGAACAGGAAATCAAAGAATTTCTTGATGAACTAATGTTTTCATTTAAGATCACAAGTGAACCATTAAATTACTTTTTGGGTATTGAGATAGAGCGGCAACCGGATGGGTCAATCTTTATAAATCAAAAGGCATATATAAAAAGAATTCTTGAGAAATTCAATATGTCTCAAGCGAATAAAGTGGGAACACCAACTGATAATTCTACTGTTCCTGGGGAAGCAGAGATTCTAGAAAATGTTCCCTTTCGTGAAGCGATTGGTAGTCTGATGCATCTGAGCTGCTTAACAAGACCCGATATCACTTTTGCACTGAATAAAGTTTCTCGAAAACTTGCAGCACCAACAATATATGACTGGGAAGCAGTTAAACGAATCTTCAAATATCTACTGGGTATGAGGAACATTTGAAATCTGATTAAGGGGAAGTGTTGAAGATATTAATCTGTGATTTTAAATGTTTCTTTTTGACCAGTACTTTGTTTTGTTTTTGCCTTTTCCAAAAATGTTTCTTCTTCTTAATTATTATTTGTTCTATATGTAAAGCTTTGTTTTTGAGACTTGAATAAACAAATTCAAGTTTATTATATTTTTTGTGTGCTTTTAAAGTTAAAACACAACAGCACTTAGTACATAGTGGGAAAACCTTGCACCATTCTGGAAAGACATTGTCCGTAGATGACCAGACTTAAGTCTGGAAATCAAAGACCCAATCATGATGGTTGTTTAAAAATTCCCCTGCTTACCTTTATGGAAATTTAAAAGAGAAAATCTACTTGCAACAGCCAAATGGATTCAAAATGAAAGGTAATGAAGAAAAAGTTTGCCTGTTAGAGAAAACAATTTATGGATTACATTTATTTATTTATTTATTTCAATTCAAAATGCTATGTCCCCCTAGGGACACTTGCACTAAATGTACATACAAATATAACAAAGAAAATATTCAACATGGAAAGATACTTGTATCTTTTTGGCATGGAGATTTTATAATTATAGTTTTCTTAGCGTTTATAATTCCATTAATTTTAATCTTTTTACCTTTCTCTCTAATAATTTTGATATTACTAGAGAAATAGCTTGAATCATATCCTGACTGCACTCCTCGTTATTTAATGCTACAATTAAAGTAGATTCATCTTTTACTGTCTGCCGTTTTTTGTCAATGAGTTCTGTTTCTTGTCTAACTGTTTGGGCATATGAAGGTTTAGACTTCGGTATTTCCTTGATAAACTTATCTAATTTTTGATCAATCATTTTACCTAATGTGTCAGTCAAACCCTCCGTGATGCTTTGTTTAGAAATTTCAGTGATAGACTCAATTCCATTTTTCATTTGATTTATCATTGAAGCCAAAAAAAAATATCATTTTTATTCAAATTTTTCTGATTAGTTTTAAATTTATTTTCAAAATATAATAAAAATCCATCAAGTTTAACGTCTATCGATTTTAAAATGGAATCCATTTTATTTTAGCCTTTTTGTTTTTTCCCTTTTTCCCTCTTCTCTCTTTTTCTAAGTATTGGTCAAACAAATGGCAAGCGGTCGCGCCGCGCCGTCTGCTGATATGCAATTCAGCTATATATAAAGTGATTAAGTGTACTTGAGTTGGTTAATATATGTATAGTAATATAAGTAAGGTATAAAAGGATTTTAAATTCCAGAAACAACACTAAAAAACAAATTAGAAGTAAACACAAGGTAGTAAGACCAAATCCAAATAAATAAATAGTGTGTGACGTTTCGGTAACAGCGTTGTTACCATCTTCAGTACTTTTGTACTTATTACTTTTGTACTTATTACAAAAGTACTGAAGATGGTAACAATGCTGTTACCGAAATGTCACACACTATTTATTTATTTGGATTTGGTCTTACTACCTTGTGTTTATAATCTACAATCCAAATTGTGCTTCATCAAATTAGAAGTAATATTTACCGAAATTTGCGGAGCGCTGCAAAAATTACATCAGAGTGGAAGAGAGTGGAATAAGGAACTAGATTCAATTTTGAAATCAATTGGATTTGAGGCAATTAAATGGTGCAATTGTGTATACAAAATGAATAATAGTGTCATATTAATAGTACAAGTATATTATACTTATCGTAAATATTGAGGCTGCCTGGCCGGCATTCATATTTCTTGAAAATGAAGATACTTCGGCCAGTAAATCTTTTTACTTTTTAAAGATTTACTGGCCGAAGTATCTTCATTTTCAAGAGATATATTATACTTGTATATGTCGATGATATTCTATTATTTGGAATAGAAAAAATTGCAATTGACAAAACTATTCAAATAATCAAAGAAAATTTGAATATAGAGGAATTAGGAAGAGTCTAATATTTGTTGGGTGTTAATTTTGAAACCACTGACAAGGGAATATACTTACATCAAGAAACATATATAAACAGACTTATAGCTAGTTTTATGAATTTACCTAAGACATTGGTAAGTTTACCATTTAAAACAGGTACCTGGTTACCTCCAAAGGTTAAGGAAGATGAAATTATTGAAACTGAACTCATTTCATTCAAAAAGGTAAGATAAAAAATCTCTGCACAACAACAAAGACCTTCAGAGCCCTGGTTGTGCGCGGAAGGATCGTGGTGGATGGAGTCATCCTCAACTTCGAGGAGTCCATCAGCGCCCGCGTCTGCTTCCGCTGCTGTGGCTTCGGCCACAACTCCGCACAGTGCTCCAGGGACCCAAAGTGCTTCCACTGCGGTGAAGACGGTCATGAAGGCTGTGCCTGTTCTTCCCTAGCCAACCAGCGCATCTCCAAGTGTGCCAACTGCTGCGCCAAGGGCCTGCCTGACAAGCATGAGGCGAGAGCCTCAAGCTGCCTCATCCTGAAGTCTAGGGCCCTCAAGTTCTAGGCTTCCAGGACCTCCTGCCTCCACCTCCTCAACTGGATTCCATCCCTGCTTCTCACTGCAATAAGGCGCTGTTTCCCTGACTTCTCCAAGCTTCCTCCACCCCTGCGATGACACCTCCACTGCCAGATCTTAGGATCCCTTGTCACCAGTTCGTGTTCTGCAGCCATGTTGGGGCTAGAAGACCTTACCATAAAGGCCAATTAGCCCGGGGAATTCAAGAAGTTTTTCTCATTCATCAAAATCATACACTTTGGTTAGTAGCCCGCAAAACCATATTCTCTCTCTTTTTCTCATTCAGTCTTTTGTCTGATGATGGTAACAATGCCACCAAAACTACACACTATTTATATTTGGATTTGGTACCTTCAATTGTTTTGGTCAAAATATATTTTAATTTAGCATTAGGTTCTTCAACAAATGGGTTAGAACGACAGCCAGTTTTAAGCCTTATAAAGTTTTACCTCTAGTGCTAAATACTATTGAGCAAGAATCCATCGCACATACGTGACAGAAAATAATTAACCCTTAGTTACTCGCACCTATTTTACTGACATTAGTACTCATGCTGGGGTCTGGCAGACCCCAATATGCTACAATGAATAAAATCCTTGAAAAATAAAATATATTTTTTCTTGCAGCCAAAATAATACAGCCTCTAATTTACAAATAGATCAATTTATTAGAAAAACTTACATTATTAATTATTTTTATTCAATAAAATTGGCAATAGGGGAAAAAATATAAACTATTAATATACAGTATAACTTCGTTAATTCGACACACGCAAATTCGACACTCTACCTTAATTCGACCATATTCTGATGTCCCGACCTCCGGCTTATCAAATAACAAACCGTAATTCGACAGTATCGATAATACAACAGTTCCGATAGTTTGACCATTTTAAAATTCCAATTTCGACAGATGAATGTGTTTTTACATACAACTTTACCGCTAAAAAGGTATTACGGCAGTGGCGACGGCGAGCGCCGATAGGATCGCGCCTGCGCACTTTTGGTCTCTGTTAGTTTAAGTTTCACTTTGCAATGCCATTTCGCAATGTCGCGAGTGTTATTGTTTTGTTTTTTTTTATGCTAGAATTTAGGCTTCGTGCTCTAATTAATAATATTATTTTCTTTTTAATTTTCAGCATTGAAATATTTTAGTTATTTTAAAATTACAAATAATTTCCTTTTAAATAAATAAATCTTCATAAAATGTTTACACAATGATTATGATAACATTTTATTTCAATATTCCATTTCCGTGTTATTATTATTATTATTATTATTTTTTTGCTTATCCCTAGTACACGTGGTACAGGCCATGCTAATCATGGTGGGTAGTTAGCGACTGCTTTTACTGTAAGCACACCACATGTCTACACATGTGAAAAGCAGTTAGACTTTGCACTTACAAATGTGCCAGAGCCCCGTTTGGTTACTTGCACTCGCTGGTGGGGTTGGACTTTTGCAAGAATCGGGGGCCATTGGAGCATTTTTTTTAACAGAAAAAAGTGTCCAATGCGGGAATCGAACCCGGGTCGTAGTGGTCGAAACCAAACGGTTTAACCAGCCTTCCACCGACCCCCCCCGTGTTATTATAAAAGATTTAAACACAAAATCAATAACACCTGCAACAGAAGTGGATGCCTTTAAAATATAAAAAATATATTTATTAAAAGACATTTCAGAAGAAGAAAGACATACATGTTTTTTTAAATAGACCATCTGGAATACATCCTGAATAGGATATCTGTGCAAAAACAGACATCTATAAAGGAATTTTTAAAAATATCTTCATGATTATTTTTAAATATTATTTTAAAATTTTATTTTTATTTTCCACATTTATTTCCTTTCAACTGATATATTCTTCAATTAGAATAAAATATTATTTGTAATTATTTATGTTTCAAAAATATGTATTATTGCCATTTTGTCCCTGATACTAAAAGTTAATCATGAAAATAAAAAAAATGAATACAAAAAAGTAAATACAATGATTTCAATTAATATCATTAATTTATATTACAAAGCAATTTCAAAAATATTATTTTAGTTAGTTAGATGATTAGCTAATCATCTAACCTTAATTCAACACTTCCTTTAATTCAACCGAAAGCTCTGATCCCTTGGGGTGTTGAATTAAAGAGGTTCGACTGTATATAAATACGTTCCTTAAAAATATAAATGGAAATATAAATTATTCTTATGAACACTTCTTGCATAGTGTTGTTGAGTTTTCAGTACAAACGTGTTTAGCATATTTAGCACATATAATTTGGATTTTCGGTTTTTGGAGCGATCACAAAATTGGCAACACTTCCGTTTTGCTGACGAACAATGATCATGGCTGATATTTTCTCAAAATAGCACAAGAATCTATATCGGTTAATTAATTATAACATTTTAGAACTTTACATATTGTGGCTCATATGTAGAAGCATGTCTAGATATAATATTTTAGGTGTCTTTTGGAAGAAACCATTTATTATCCAGCTTTTGTAGGTTCGGGTCAATTAGCCCAAATGCAATTTCTTCAAAAAACAATCTTCTTTTTATTGATTCCAATTTTTGTTTCTTTTATAGATAACTTGTCTAGTTATTGTTGAAACATTAATGATATCAAAAAAGAGTCACAATAGCCATCTATTTGTCCTCCTACTTACTGTATCATTTTTACACAATTAATTAACACCTGATTTTGTTTCATTATAAACAGTTATTATTTATTGTGGGTTTAGATTTCCCCCAGATTCAGAATCTATTGTTTTTGTAGAGTGCATGACTGCTTTGGACTTTTTTGGTGCATATGAAACAAATGTGTTCTTTTCTTGAAATTCAAAAATGGAAGAGTGAGCTGAACGTAGCTTTTGTAGCAAAAAATTGAAGAATTTCTTTTTGTTTTACTTCATTGTTCCTACAAAACTAAGTCAAAAGTCTTAGATAAAGGATATAAAGTGTTGCCGAGCTATAAGGCAGCTTACTTATTTCAGAATGTTTGAAAATTGAAGTTACATTATTACTCGCGCGGGGTCCAATGGACCCCATCTCCATTTTATGGTCTATTATAGGGCAATGAATTAAGTTGTTATACTATTTAATTTGGCGAAACCGCTGAGAGGGTTCACTACTGATGAGCCAAGCCCTCTCATTCAATAACTTATAGCATTGCAGTAAGGTCTGTAGAGAATATATTTGATGATATTATTGAAAATAAGTTATATGTGTTTTTATATTCATTTTCAAATAAAATTAAGCTTCTAAAGTTTTGAGCTCTAATATCTTAATAGAGTTCTAGATATTTAATGCAATTAGTGTGTCTGGGGTATATGAAACCCCACACAAGTACTTAAGCAAGGTTAAACTGTGTTTACATAATAAAATCGAACTATTCTCACACCACTAAAATGTTCTCTTACAGAATAAGGAGATCAAGCCTCAGTTCTCTTCCCTATCAAACAAAGAGAATAAATAATATTATATAAAAATAATTTGTAAATACAATTGTGAAAAAAAAAAAACTTCTTTTAAATCAAAGAAAAAAATTACAACAAATACATATATTTACAATTTTATCAAAAAAAAAAAAAAAAAAGATGACAACACTTCTGAGAATCAAACCCATATTAGACTTATTATTCTTTGTTTAATAGGGATCTGGAAGGCTGGCCATAGATGTAGGGTTGAGGTGGGTCAGTTCAAGCAGGATGGCTGTTTACATCTATGTCTCAGGAATGCTGGACAGCTGAAGAGGAACTGATCCACTGTCTGTGGTATTCTGAACCTTATTTACATCAAATAAGAGAGTCGAGTAGAGAAGTTTACTAAATAAAATTAATAATCTGCAGTTAAAATAATAAATATTTTGTTTCAATATAAAAGCAATATCACAGAGGTGTCAAAGATGACATGAATAATGGCAACAAATGTTCATCGCTAGGAAGGATCCATATAATAGATGAGGAAGCCAAAATTAAAGTCTATGCAAGCAAAACTTTGCTGAAGATGGAAGAGGCTCCTAATACTATTCATGGCAAAACAAAAATCCAACTTGGTGTATCAAATATATTGTGTTGAGTTTAGTTTTAAATACAACCAATTAGGTATAGTAGAACAACCTCCCTGTAAAAGACAACACCTAGTTGGAGCGTTAGTGTCCTTTAAGGAGAGGTGTCCTCTTACTGGTGAGTTACTAAATAATAAAAATAATAATTTTGCAAAAATGAAAACTGTCCTTTATAGAGAGGTATCCTCTAGCATGAGTGTCCTCTCATAGAGTATGTTCTGCTGTACTAAGAAATCAATTACAGTTAAACCTGTCTATAGCGCCCCCTCTTGGGACTCACCAAAATAGGGTGCTATAAAGAGGGGGTGCAATAGACAGGGCACTTTTAATGTAAAATGTTTACATTTTAATGTTTAAAATTGGGCGCTATAGAGAGGAAGGCGCTATTTAGAAGGGGTGCTATAGACAAGTTTAACTGTATTTAAATATCGAGTATACATGCAATGTGCACCACCACTGCAAGCAGTTAAAAATCTGGCGCTATCTAAACCCAAGTGTTCAAACTATTTAAAATGAACCAAATTATGTCCTTTTTATGTTAACCTATTTAGAAGATAAAATGACCACTGTCTTGCCCCCTGCTTCCGTCAATGCAAAATGCTCCTTTTTGATTAGTTGATGTGTCAAAATGATGTCTCTGCAAGACATCTTACCTCCCACATTTTACAACCATCAATATATAGAGTCAAACCTCTTCAACACCCCAAGGGATCAGAGCTTTCGGTTGAATTAGTGTTAGTCAGATGATTTGATAAACATCAAACTCGCTAAATTGATATATTAAAAAAAAAAAGCCTTATAATATAATATTAACTAGCAGATGTGCCCGGCTTCGCCCGGGTTTTACCCGAGTGAATGTTTGTCTAACGAACATTTGTTAAAACAATTCTCTTTAAACTTATAAAACGTACTCAGCTTCGCCCGGGGTTTTACCCGAGTAAAGGTTTGTCTAGCGAACATTTGTTAAAACAATTCTCTAAAAACTTATTAAAAATAAAAAGATATATTTTGATAATTTGAAACTCGTAAATTTGAATCTCTCGATAAAGTGAACATTTTTTCCCGGTCCCTGTGTGCCGTGTCATCCTGAATTTTGGCTTTCCTAATTTTCTACATTAGAAAATCATAGTTTTATCTAGTGAACATTTTTTCCCGGTCCCTTGAAAAATACTCGATAAGTTGAATAAAATCAATATTAATTGGTTCCCTCGGTAATTGGAAGTTAAAGGAATAGTATCTTCGCCTTAGAATTGTATCATTATTCTTGTCGCAAATAAATTGCCGTGTCATCCTGAGATAATCTTACTTTTGATAAATAATATTTAAGATAACAAACTTAGTGATAAGAAAACTTGTTATCATCGTCACAATGGGGGCGCTGCTTGCGAGTTAAATCTACAAATCTGCAAATAACTCTAAGGATATTCAAGATATTCATGAAATTATTTTTCAAAAACCTTCCCGGTGATATACCTAATAATATCCCAAAATTTCACGGCGATTGGATGTATGGTTTTTGAATCTATAGAGTACAGACAGACAGACATTCAATTTTATATATATAGATTATATTATTAATAATTATAATATTGAAACCATTGTACTTATATATATATAATTTTTTTTATTTTCATGATTAACTTTCAGTGTCAAGGACAAAATGGCATTAATACAATTTTTTCAAAACATAAATAAATACTAATTAAATTTTAATCTAATTGAATAATAGCAGTTGAAAAGTAAAATAAATATGGAAAATAAAAAGAAAAAATTTTAAATTTCATTTTAAAAGAATTTTTAAGATCTTTTAACGAAGTACTTTATGGATGTCCATTTTTGCATTGAAATCCTATTCAGGGTACATTTCAGCTGATCTATTTTCAAAGGACTTGCATGTCTTTCCTCCTCAGTAATGTATTTTAAATAACGAAGGGTTTTGAGTGTATTAAAGTCTATATATTTCTTCTATAATTTTTTAAAAATGTTTCAAAAATACAAATATATATATTTTTCTTATTCATAGTACACGTGGTTCAGGCCAGGATAACCATCATGGTGGGTAGTTAGCGACTGCTTTTACTGTAAGCGCACCACATGTCTACACATGTGAAAAGCAGTTCGACTTTGCATTTACAAATGTGCCAGAGCCCCGTTTGGTTACTTGCACTCGCTGGTGGGGTTGAACTTTTGCAAGAATCGGGGGCCATTGGAGTATTTTTTTTTTTAAACAACAAAAAGTGTCCAATGCGGGAATCGAACCTGGGTCGTAGTGGTCGAAAACCAAACGGTTTAACCAGCCTTCCACTGACCCCCAAATATACATTTAAATATGCTTTATAGAGTTTAAAATAATAAAAATACAGTAAAACCCCTCTATAGTGAACCCCAATGGGACAGAGCTTTTGGTTCACTATAGCCACGGTTCACTATAGCCACGGTTTGGCTATTTTTTTTTTACTTTTCAAAAATTTTAGACTTTATAATTAAAAAACAGCCATACACACAAGTAGAGGCTGCCTCTTAATAGTGGTCACTTTATTTTAATTCCCTTAATTGACTAATTTCCTTATATTAATACTGAATAATAATAGAAATCATTAGATAATAGGTTCTTCTTATGATTAACATACATTACCTCTATGTCTAAGTTAAAAATCAAGACAAATCCTAGGCAAAGTTTTATTAAATATATATTCAAAGATATGAAATGATTTTAAAACATCATTATCACATTATATAATACAATTTTTATTTGAAAAAATGGCTCTAATACCTTGTTGTTTCAAAGCATTCTTCCAAGCATTGCACCATTCAAATAAAGTTAGTGTTTTTCTTCCATTTCATGTTTCCCCATATTCTTCTAGGTCTAGATTTCGTTTTTTTTTTTAACCTGCCATGCAAAACATTGCTGACTTTAAAATCACCATAGTTAATGGCATAAAAATAATTTTTGTTTCATCACGGGACCGTTTATTTGGACTTTTTTTTTTTTAGCCCTAAAACGTACGATCGCGATCGCGGCAAAAGTTGAAGTTGATTCCTCTTTGTAACAATTTTTAGTAACTTTATATTTTATCTTTTATAATAGAAAAGTTATATTCTCTTATTTTAATATGTTCTTAACATTTTGCCTATGTTGTTTCACTTTGAAAAGTTCTGAAAATGGCCTTTTTTTTTTTTTAAGAAATAATGCTTTTGTTTTTAAAATGCCTTTGTTTTCTTCATTTTGGAAGCCATTTGCATTTTTTATATTTCAAATTTAATGGATGCAAAGATATTCTAATTAATAAAAAGTATAATGTGTAAAAATTTATACAACATACAGCAAAAATAAAGTGAAAAAATCAAACAAACAATGCCGCTAAATTTATTGTTTTGAAATCGCGATCCGCGAGCTTTAAACATGCTCAAAATTTTGTTTTTTATTTTTTTTTTTTAAATTACAATTCTAAGTTCGTTATAAGCATAGTATTTTTAATAGATTTTATCATTTTGGGACCCGAAATAGGTTCGTTATAGGGGTAGTTCGTTATTCTAAAAATCGCAAAGTTCGTTATAACGATGGTATTTTCAATGGAATGGAATTGGGAATCGGCGTGGGTTCGTTATAAGGGAAGGTTCGTTATAGCGGGGTTTTACTGTATAGTGTTTTATTATTATACAAGAAAATAAGACCTATTCCAAATAATTTATTAGTGTGTGACGTTTCGGCAACAGCATTGTCACCATCATCAGACAAAAGAATAAAATATTTTCTTTTGTCTGATGATGGTGACAATGCTGTTGCCGAAACGTCACACACTAATAAATTATTTGGTTTAGGTCTTATTTTCTTGTATTATAATATATAATTCAAATTGTGCTTTATCATGTTTTATTTTTAAAATGATGCTAAATTATTAATTGAGATTGTGCAAAATACAAATTCCCTCTACATACTATATAGACAGTCAGTAGTAATTAAAAGGTAATTATAAGTTAAGCTATTTACACATTTCTATAATATTCATTTTAAGATAAAAGTTACTGCCAATTGATTTTGAAGCAGTCTTTACACAAAGAGGCATTTGACCTCAATTATGTACTCTATATCATCTAACAAACTTCAAGATTTTAAGCAATATTGAGTGGTAAATGTATAAGGTATAGGTTACATCTAAAAAAGGCAATAGGAAAGTGATTTTAAAAAGCGTGCGAACAAAGAAAAATGAACAAACAAGGAAGAAAGATAGGCAGGCAATATGGGCTGCCAGAACGGCAGTCACACATGATGTTTTGCATGTACATTGGGTCAGCTGACATCCTCCCCCAACCCACTGATAGATAGGCAAGAAAGTATGGGACAAGATCCCGGTTGACGTGAAATCAGAATTTTTTGGGTCCAAAGTGTTAACACGGAAATGGAATATTGAAATAAAATGTCTCATAATTATTGTGGTTTCATTATGATTTGTTCATTTAAAAGTGAAATATTTTTGTGTAACCACCGGCGCAACCCTGAATGCCGGACACGTGGGCGCGACTAACATGCGCCCGCTATCTTAACTAGCAAGGCTCACGATTTTGAATTTTTTTTTTTATTATAATTAATTTTTTTTTAATTTTAATTAATTTTAAACTCTCTCGGTGAGTCATCGAACAACAGAGTTCGGCGAGAAATTGCACTTTGACCACGGACCAACTTTCTTGCTCGCTCTCTTTATTTATTTTGTAGAGAATTTGGGGACTTAAGTTCCATTTTTGGATCAACGCAAAATGAAGACGGCCCGACCCACACCGACCGACCCTACAGAGGACCGACCCGAGTGCCAAGAAGCTACAGACAAGATGCATCCCCGGACCAGCCCCAACCCTGGCACCAATAAAAAGTTACATCCCTTAGTACGGCCCTGTGACTTCCAGGCTCCCACACAACACGTGGTGGAGATGCTGGGTAACCCAACTTCACCGAGCAAAAACGTCTACAACCATATAATGGAGCTGTAGAAATTCAATCCTGAGGAGGGAGATCTGGAAGATTGCGTGGAAGACATAAAAATATGGCTAAGGACATCGAACGTACCAAAAAAAGAATGGTCGAAGACACTGATGAGATACCTACCACAACGAGCCAAGGAATTCATCAAGTGCCGCTTCGAACCTACTGAAGACTTGGAAGTGATAACGGAAGCTCTGAAGAACCTCTACCCAAAAAACGACAGCCAGGCGAGAAAAAGAGGCGGAGAACTAAGAAGAAAAAGAAGCCCTCTACTCACGAGAGGAATCTGGAGATACTTGACGGACCTGGTTACAGCCCATGCAACAGCGGGTAGATTCTCCCCGTTCGCCTCCAAGACCGACCTCCTAATAGCACTAGCCCCACGAGACTGCCTTATACTAGCAGCGTCATTAGGCAAGAAAGACGCAGAGGCGCTGGACCCGTTGGTGGATGACTACTTCAAGGCAGCAAGCTTCCTCTACGCAGCTGCAGAGAAGGAACTAAACGAGGTTGAAGACAAGTGGGAAACCGTGGCGACACTGAGGCAGGGCCGGAGGGAATACAGACCACGAGAGCAAGGATACGACCCAAGACCTCAACCACGGACGGAGACCCCGGCAGAGAAGGCACGCCGGTACACGACGCTCGACGGACCCCAACATGTTTCACGTGCAACCAGCCGGGGCACATACACAACAACTGCCCCAGGACAAAATACGGTAAGAACAATTTTCGTATTGGCTCTGGGTACGATGACAATGCCTTCTACAACAACAAAAGTAATGCACGTACGGTTGAGGGGGTCGCGGACAGCGGAGACACTAACGAAATCGAATTTATAGTAAGAGGGGAATCGCAAGGCAAACAAAAGATGGTCCACCGTATTAAGCGATGCTTTTACAGGAAAGGTCTTGAAGAAGACGTGCGAAAATACGTTCGGTCGTGCAAAGTATGCCAGGCCTTCAAACCACAGAGGTTCAAACCCACAGCCCCGCTAGAACCGTTACCACCGGTAACAGACATTTGGGAACGAGTGGGAATAGACCACCAAGGTCCTTTAAAAAAATCAGCAGAAGGCTACGAACACATCTTAATGATCGTAGACCATTTTAGCAAATACGCACTCGCAATCCCGGTAAAAGACACGAAGGCGGAAACCACATGCAACGCACTCTTAGACAATCAGTTCTACATTTTTGGTACTCCGAAATGCATAATATCCGATCAAGGTAAATCGTTCGATTCGAGTACTTTTAGAGACTTTACATGATTGTATGGTATTAAACATGTTATGGCTTTTGTGGCACATCTGCAAACAAATGGCTTATGCGAAAAACTCAACGGCATCATAAAAAATGGCATCAGAGTTTATCTCGAGGACGACCATGCAGAATGGCTGAGATTCGTAAAAACAGCGACTTTTGCATATAATTCGTCCATTCAGTCATCGACACAGGTGACACCGCATAAGTTGGTATTTGGCGTAGAACCGAGGCGGACCCTAAATGTAGGACTACCAACTGTCGACGAGCCAGTAAAAACATACAATGAATACGTGAACAACCGCATCTTGGAAAACGAGAGACTAAAAAAAAATTGCCGATGAAAACTACAGAGACCGGACAATGATGACAAAATGTCAGCATGACATTGCGAACCGTGACCGCTTCCGGAAGTTTGAAGTGGGCGATCTGGTACTACTGGAGTCATCTCGCAGGAAACCAGGGAAAACGGAGAAATTCCCGCCGAAATACGTAGGACCGTACGTAATAACGGATCGAATCAAGGAAACGACGTATAAGCTCCAACCCGCCAATAGCGAACGTAATGTTAATACATGCCAAAGAAATACGTTCGCACACGTGTCTCGCTTAAAGGAGTTTGTTTTGAGATACGGTGGTATCCCAGAGGACCGGGACAGCCCTTAAGGGGGTGGAGGTGTTGTGTAAACACGGCGCGACCCTGAACGCTGGACACGTGGGCGCGACTAACATGCGCCCTCTATCTTAACTAGCAAAGCTCACGATTTTTAATTTTTTTTAAAATTATAATTGAAATTTTTTAAAATTTTAAACTCTCTGTGAGACATCGAACAACAGAGTTCGGTGAGAAATTGCACTTTGACCACGGACCAACTTTCTTGCTTGCTCTCTTTATTTATTTTGTAGAGAATTTGGGGACTTAAGTTCCCTTTTTGGATCAACGCAAAATGAAGACGGCCCGACCCGCACCGACCGACCCTACAGAGGACCGACCCGAGTGCCAAGAAGCTACAGACAAGATGCATCCCCGGACCAGCCCCAACCCTGGCACCAATAAAAAGTTACATCCCTTAGTACGGCCCTGTGACTTCCAGGCTCTCTCCCGCACAACAATATTTATAAATTTGAAATTGAAAAGAAAAAAAAAATAATAAATATATATATTTTATTAATCTCGATGCACTACGCCTAAATTATTGTTTGTTATTTGATAGGCCTATATGATAGGAGGTTGAGACATCTAAACATGGTCGAATTATTGTAAAGTGTCAAATTATGGTGTGCCAAATTAACAAGGTAATAAAAGTATGGCAATAAAATTTGTAATAATTTTTTGGCAATGGGTTTCTTTTCAACTATATCATCAAATATTATTTCTTCAGACCTTATTCGCAATAATAAAAGTTATTGAATGATAGGGCTTGGCTCATCACTTATACCTAGTCTAGCCATAAATATTGTTACAAAACCAAATCAGTGATAAAAATTTTAATTTGACCGCGTGAAGTATTCAAAATACAGTAGTTGATATTTGAATATCTCGTACACGTGTTTAAAAAAAATCGGAATATATTTGTTTTTTTTGATAATGGATTGGGGTGTTAAAGAAAACCGTATAGCTGTAATAGCCTTACACAAGGTAGGCCAAAGTCCTTCATCCATTTTTAAACTTCACAAAATTTGAATATTACGCGTCAATTTGTTTATCGAACTATTGAAACAACATTCGTCTCCGACCATTGTTGAGTTGACTTAGCTTTGTGAACAGGAGCTGAATGTTCTCTATTAAACATTTTTGTATTCAGAGGCTTTACTATTTGTTCCAAACACAAGGTAATAAGACCAAATCCAAATAAATAAATAGTGTGTGACGTTTCGGTAACAGCGTTGTTACCATCTTCAGACAAAAGTACTGAATTTACTAAAGTACTTTTGTCTGAAGATGGTAACAATGCTGTTACCGAAACGTCACACACTATTTATTTATTTGGATTTGGTCTTATTACCTTGTGTTTATAATCTACAATCCAAATTGTGCCTCATCTATTTGTTCCAAAATATCTTCTTGATAGTTTATCCTACAAGGCTGGCACTATTAATGACCTTGAATGAGGCTCTCTCCCGCACAACAATATTTATAAATTTGAAATTGAAAAGAAAAAAAAAAAAAATATATATATATATTATTAATCTCGATGCACTACGCCTAAATTATTGTTTGTTATTTGATAGGCCTATATGATAGGAGGTTGAGACATCTAAACATGGTCGAATTATCGTAAAGTGTCAAATTATGGTGTGCCAAATTAACAAGGTAATAAAAGTATGGCAATAAAATTTGTAATAATTTTTTGGCAATGGGTTTCTTTTCAACTATATCATCAAATATTATTTCTTCAGACCTTATTCGCAATAATAAAAGTTATTGAATGATAGGGCTTGGCTCATCACTTATACCTAGTCTAGCCATAAATATTGTTACAAAACCAAATCAGTGATAAAAATTTTAATTTGACCGCGTGAAGTATTCAAAATACAGTAGTTGATATTTGAATATCTCGTACACGTGTTTAAAAAAAAATCGGAATATATTTGTTTTTTTGATAATGGATTGGGGGGTTAAAGAAAACCGTATAGCTGTAATAGCCTTACACAAGGTAGGCTAAAGTCCTTCATCCATTTTTAAACTTCACAAAATTTGAATATTACGCGTCAATTTGTTTATCGAACTATTGAAACAACATTCGTCTCCGACCATTGTTGAGTTGACTTAGCTTTGTGAACAGGAGCTGAATGTTCTCTATTAAACATTTTTGTATTCAGAGGCTTTACTATTTGTTCCAAACACAAGGTAATAAGACCAAATCCAAATAAATAAATTGTGTGTGACATTTCGGTAACAGCGTTGTTACCATCTTCAGACAAAAGTACTGAATTTACTAAAGTACTTTTGTCTGAAGATGGTAACAACGCTGTTACCGAAACGTCACACACTATTTATTTATTTGGATTTGGTCTTATTACCTTGTGTTTATAATCTACAATCCAAATTGTGCCTCATCTATTTGTTCCAAAATATCTTCTTGATAGTTTATCCTACAAGGCTGGCACTATTAATGACCTTGAATTTGTCGAAATCCATCTTAGATCTTAGCAAAGCAGATGAATTTAGCTCCAAGAACCCTTTCCAGGATAATCAACGAAGACCTTGGACTGAGAGCTTTCAAACGACGCACAGGTGATTTGATAACCCCTGCTCTTAAAGATATTAGAAGGGTTAGATCAAAAATGTTGTTGGAGCTGCATGATGGTCGGTGGCATGAGAGAATCCTTTTCACAGATGAGAAAAATTTCACTGTCGAGGAAAGGATTAATCGTCAGAATGATAGGATATATGCTTGTAGCTCTCTAGAAGTTTCTTTGAAAGTCAGAAGACTTGAAAAAAGTCACCATCCTTCTTCTGTCATGGTTTGGTGGGGAGTTATCTACCAAGGTGTAACAGATCTCCACTTCTATGCCAAAGGGGTAAAACCTGCAGCTAAAAACTATCAAGAAGATATTTTGGAACAAATAGTAAAGCCTCTGAATACAAAAATGTTTAATGGAGAACATTCAGCTCCTGTTCACAAAGCTAAGTCAACTCAACAATGGTCGGAGACGAATGTTGTTTCAAGGTTCATAAAGACCAATGAATGGTCCTCTGGAAGCCCTGATTTAAACCCCCTTGATTACAGTTTGTGGGCATATTTAGAGGAGAAGGTGTGCTCTAAAAGATATCATAATTTGGATCAATTAATATCAGCATTAGTGAGAGAAATGAAAGAAATAGGTGCGTGCCACCATAGATCAGTGGCCCAAACGTTTGAGATCCTGTGTCAAAAATATGGGAGGAAATTTTGAATGATTGTACAGTATAACCTCGTTAATTCGACACACCCCAATTCGACACTCGGCGATAATTCGACCATGTTCCGATGTCCCGACCTCCGGCCTATCAAATAACAAACCGTAATTCGACAGTATCGATAATACGACAGTTCCGATACTTCGACCATTTTAAAATTCGAATTTCGACAGTTGAATGTTATTTTACATGCAACTTTACCGCTAAACGGTATTACGGCGGCGACGATCGGCATTGGCGGGCGCCGATACGATCGCGCCTGCGCACTTTTGGTTTCTGGTTAGTTTAAGTTTCACTTTGCAGTGCCGTTGCGCAATTTCGCGGATGTTATTGTTGTTTTTTTTTTACGCGGGAATTTCGGCATCATGCGCTAACTAATAATAATTTTTATTTTTTTATTTTTAACATTGAAATATTTTAGCTATTTTTAAATTTATAAATAATTTATTTTTAAATAAATAAATCTTTATAAAATGATCCAACAATGATTATGATAACATTTTATTTCAATATTCCATTTCTGTGTTATTATAAAAGATTTAAACACAAAATCAATAACACCTGCAGCAGCAGTGGATGCCTTTAATACATTAAAATTTATTTATTAAAAGACATTTCAGAGGAAGAAAGGCATGCATGTTTTTTTCAAAATGCCAACTGGAATACATCCTGAATAGGATTTCAGTGCAAAAACAGATATCTATAAAGGAATTTTTTAAAATATCTCTTCATGATTATTTTAAAATAATATTTTAAAATTTTCTTTTTATATATTTACCATATTTATTTCCTTTCAACTGCTATATTTTTCAATTAGAATAAAATATTATTTAATATATTATATTTAATATTTTAATGTCTGTAGAGTTAATATTTGATTATATTACTGAAAAGAAACACATTGCCAATAAATTTATTTGTTACAATTATTTATGTTTCTTAAATATGTATTAATGCCATTTTGTCACTGATAATAAAAGTTAATCATGAAAATAATATAAAAACACACAATGGTTTCAATTAATATCATTAATTTATATTACAAAGCTATTAAAAAAAAATATTATTTTAGCGAGTTAGATGATTACCTAATCATATAACCTTAATTCAACACTTCCTTTAATTCAACCGAAAGCTCTGATCCCTTGGGGTGTTGAATTAAAGAGGTTCGACTGTATATATTTAAAATATATGTCCTACTAGCGGATGTACCCGGCTTCGCCCGAGGTTTTACCCGGGTAAAGGTTTGTCTAACGAACATTTGTTAAAACAATTCTCTATAAACTTATAAAAAAAAAAAGATATATTTTGATAATTTGAAACTCGTAAATTTGAATCTCTCGATGAAGTGAACATTTTTTCCCGGTCCCTGTGTGCCGTGTCATCCTGAATTTTGTCTTTCCTAATTTTCTACATTACAAAATCATCGTTTTATCTAGTGAACATTTTTTCCCAGTCCCTTGAACATTTGTTAAAACAATTCTCTATAAACTTATAAAAAAAAAAAGATATATTTTGATACTCGTAAATTTGAATCTCTCGATAAAGTGATCATTTTTCCCCGGTCCCTGTGTGCCGTGTCATCCTGAATTTTGTCTTTCCTAATTTTCTACATTATAAAATCATCGTTTTATCTAGTGAACATTTTTTCCCGGTCCCTTGAACAATACTCGATAAGTTGAATAAAATCATGGTCGTTTATGGAAGATGGACAAAGTTCCCGGAGGTCACCCGCGAGGCTTTTTTCTTGTCTACTTGGCACAGCTGTGTCACCAACTCTGCCCCCGCGCGCCAGGACCTCTCGATCCCTCTGATTGGTCGGTGGGAACTTGGACTGTCCATCCGGCCGGACGATTCCATTCTCTTGACAGGGGATGGGGCAGACCTAAGCCTATCTCCGTCGCAAGGTGGCGCTGCTTGCGAGTTAAAGCTACAAATCTGCAAATAACTCTAAGGATATTAAAGATATTCAAGAAATTATTTTTCAAAAACCTTTCCGGGGATATACCTAATAATATCCCAAAATTTCACGGCGATTGGATGTACGGTTTTTGAATCTATAGAGTACACACACACACACACAGACAGACATTCATTTTTATATATATATAGATTTGCTAATAAAATATGTATTTATATTCCATTAGTTTTTGTTCTTAACCCGGCAGCGGTTGCGCCCTCTTCAATACCTTGAAAGGTCGCGGTGGGTAAAATTTACCCTTCTTTTAGGTTTTTAAACCTAAATAAATCAACTATTCTTCAATATTTTATTGTTATTCGGTGATAGCCTAATGTTTTGGGGTTTTAACAAATAAACCTATGATCCCGAGTTTTATAAACCATGTTTTATTCATTTTATTAAATTGAAATTAAAAAATGTCAAAATTTTATTTCTTAGCATAGTTTTATAAAGAATACAATTATATGTTGATGATATGTTACAAAATATAAATTCAAATCAAAGTTTATTACTTTTCTAATTGGATATTAGAGATAGTTTCGCTTTTAGAATTTTTGAAAAATTATTACCGAGTGTTCCTTACACAAAAGTGAAAACCAATACCGACAATATTGAAAAGTTTTCTGTCTGTCTTTTCTTTTTGGCATTTTTTGAATCAATGTATTTTCAATATTTTTTACTTTATTGATGGACCAGATTCTTCAAATTTAAAATATATTATGCCTTTTCTATTAATTCCAGCTGTAATTCTTCCATTTATTGTGAGGATTTTGTCCACCTGACAATTGTGTCTCTCTCTAAGAGGACCTTTTTCAGAAAATTACATCTCAATTTAACTTCTGAAGCATTGCCATTAGCAAATTGAATAATCTGGGCATTTGTTGTTCCAATATTTTGAAGGGAATAAGCCATGGACTATCTTCTTGAATTTCTAACACAGTTATATGTAGCTGTCATTACGTCAATCACATCTACACCACCCTTTGTCATATTATAAAATGTGATCATTTTTTGTTTTTTCCTGTTGAATTATCTATATTTTCTCTTGGTGCATAGTTAAAAGCATCATAATATCATTATTATCTTTAGGCTTGTATGAAAGAAGCGTCATTTTACTTTGAGAAGCCAAAAATATTAGTGTGCACATTTCTACCTTTAATGATTCCTTTATATTTAGTTTTATATTGCGAAATTTTTTAGTCAAAATTGGTTTAAAAGTTTTAAAGCTAAGGGATAACTGGTGAACCAGTTGTAACATTGCGGCCAGTGATTGGCTCACACAATCGTTCCACAACATCACTTGGACCATTAATGACATTGTAAGGACCTTCGAGTTATTTCATGAATAAACCTCCAAGTTATAAAACAATTTTTATTCCAAAAGATCAAATATTTTAATTCCATATTCATTGTGGTTACTTGGAATATACTGCCTAAAATTGTATTTCCCTCTGAATCTGTCAAGTTTTGAAATTATCATCTCTTTCTCTGCTATAGTTTGCTGAATATTTCTAATGTAAATGTCAGTAACTATGCTGTCATCAACAAATATTCCAATAACCTAATATCTATTTGGCATTTTTTCTTCACCCTTTACGCCTGGTAGATGTGTAATAATATTTTCACTGCGAGTTCGAACATTTTTTAGAGGAAGAGCTTTCTTCCATTTAGTCTTTTGGTCCTTTCCTATATAGTGATTGAAGCTTGGATATCCATTATATTCTTATTCTGATAATGTTCAGTGTCTGGACTCCTCTCTTCTATTTGATCACTAGTTTCTTATTCGTAATCATCAGGATTTGAAAAATTATTATTATCACGAAAAAAAATCAGCGTTTGAAAGCATTTAAATATGAAATAATAAAAAAAAATATATACAAATATAATTCCCACTTGATTGTTAGAAGAATATACTGTATTACTACACTCTTGGTAGCAAAACCAAACAACAAGCCAGAAAGTAACCCGAAACTTAATTACATAAACCAAAAGCGATAAAAGGTCGCGCTGGGTAAAAATTACCCAATGACGGGTACTCAAAAGGTCGCACTGGGTAAAATTGACCCAGACATGCTAATAAAATGAATATATGTCGCAAAATTAAAGTTAAAGACTTATTATAATAATCTTTAGATCTATTTAGAAAGGTACTGAGAAGATATTTTGAAAATATTTATTTTTCAATATAGAAATAATTTTTTTAAGTTCCCACTGGGTAATATTTACCCATTGCGACCGCTTACGGGTTAATCATTTAATTTATAAAATTGTTTGTAACAGAATTTATGGCTAGACTGTGCAATAGCTTTGATATAGAATCATATTTTACAGCAACTTCTTAAAATTATATGTATGCACCTCTACAGACCTATAAGTTTGTGTCCATAGGTTCCCTAAACACCCTTAAGCTGCCTTCCTTAGTAAATACAGGGTATCAGTTCAATACAATAGTAGAGCGGTCTGCAGATTAATTTGGAGAAACTGCTGAGAGGGTTCACCACTGATGAGCCATGCCCTCTCATTCAATAACTTTTATCATTGCAATAAGGTCTGTAGAGATAATATTTGATGATATTAACACTTTCGACCCGATGGATGCGAATTCGCGTCCTCGATTTTCAAAATTAAATATAAAATCGCTTGCAGCTGACATGAATTCGCGTCCACCGGGATCTTGTCCCATACCTTCTTGCCTATCTATCAGTGGATGTCAGCTGACTCAATGTACCTGTAAAATGTCACGTAGACCGCCGTTCCAGCAGCTCCTATTGCCTGCCTATCTTTCTTCCTTGTTTGTTCATTTTTCTTTGTTCGCACGCTTTTTTATCTCTTTCCTATAGCATTTTTCAGATGAAAGCTGTACTCTCTTAGTACATTTACCACTCAATATTACTCAAATATGAAAGTTTGTTAGGTGATATAGAGTATATAATTGATGTCAAGTGCCTCTTTGTGTGAAGGCTGCTTCATAGTTTATCATACTAAGTTAAGCTATTGGAAGTAATTTTTATCATTTTATCTTCAAGAAAATATTATAGAAATGTGAAAATAGCTTATCTGATAATATTCACCTTTTATTTCATCATTTACTCTCTATTTACTGTCTATATAGTACTTGGAGTGAATTGTATTTTGTACGATCTCAATAAAAAATTAAGCAATATTTAAAAAATAAAACATAATATTTTTATTTATTATTTAAAACCTTTTAGATTATATTAAAATGAAAATTGCATTTTCAAAACGATTTTTTATTTATTAAAACATTTTTAAAAAATAACTCTATTTTCATACAGCCCAGTGGACCATGCAACTGCGGAATTGTTCATCCTCAAAGTGTTAAAAAGAAACACATTGACTAAAAATAATTATTTCAAATGTCAATAGATATGTACCAAAAGAGGCACCTCTCTTTTAAAAAATAGATTAAAACAATGAATTTTAAAAGATACTCATTCCCAAATGGTTTAATTTTAACAATAAATTTTTATTTATTACTCCAGTAAAATGATATATAGTACACATGTAATCTTTTGTAAAGAATGTCACATAGGCGTACCAAGTATGAATTAAATATCAATTAAAAATTAAAGTCTCACAATATATATTACAATGTACTTTTATTAATTCACATATTATAATGTTACATTTTTTGTGTGGAGGGTTAATTATAAATTTTCATTGAAGTTACACAACCAGTAGTGGAGCTTACCAGAGATTCAAAAAAAAAAAAAAATAACTGCATAATCAATTGAAATAAAAGGGCTTTTTGACAGATATTCCATGTTCTGATAAAGATGATGAAAGATCATCCATTGTCAATGTGTATTGCCTTTCTTTGGGTTTCTTGGCAGCACCAATATTTTTCATTTTGCAGCTTTGAAGGGCTTCATTGGCAATATCTGATATGAACTTTTGGGATGCCAGTGATATTAAACGTACTATTCTGACATCACTAGTTTCGAATCCTGCGCTATTTAAGAAATGTGTGGTAACGGCGTCAGGAATGGTTGGGTTGTAAGTTTCTAGTTGCACAAAGAAGTCTGCCAGAGTTTGACTTGCAGGCTTAGGGACATTTTGAACACTGGTTGTTGTAGTGATTATTGCTGGAGTTGTAACGTTTTCAGAATTACTATTCATATTTTTATTTTCAATTATTAATAATGTTATCTAAATATATTCTTTAGAACTACGTAGTTAAACAAATTGAAAGACTATATAAAGTAGTAACACCGAAAAAATAGGTGTTTATTTATTTATTTTTATATATCTTTAAAAATTTGTCAAAATTCGACTTTTAAATGCTTTTAACTCTGTGAAACAATGATAAAGAAAATATTCTTTATGGAACTTTCAAAATGTTTATTATTTATAGGTTTTTAACTTTTAATTAGGCAATTTTAATTTATATTTAGACATTTTTCTTTTTAATTCAGACACTTTCATTTTCATTTAGTCATTTTCAATTTTAATTTACACATTTTTCATTTCCATTTAGACATTTTTCATTTTAATTTAGACATTTTTCATTTTATTTTAAACATATGGGCTTTTCTATAAAAAGAAATTTTTGTTGAATGCAAAAATTAAATGAAAATTGTCTAAATTGAAATGAAAAATGTCTAAATATGAATAAAAATTGTCCAGTTAAAAGTTTAAAACCTATATATTAGAAGGCATACAATTTTTCAAAAAAAAAAAAAAAAAAAGAAAACGCAATAAATTAAAATATACAAGTATCACAGAATCATCAATCAATTCTTAATCAATTCTGTCACCGTTTTCTTTTGTGAATGTCTTAATTTGTAGTATATATATGTGTTAAATAAACAACAAAATAGCAGATTATGAGACTGAAGATTAAATAATAACAAAGAAATATCAAAAACGTGTTTAGTAAGTACAACTTATTTATTTATTTATTATCATTTACAAAGCACGCGATATCCATCTTGAATATTTGCATGCATACACAAGTTTGGGAGCTTATTTACAGTAATTAGTAATATTATTTTAGTTATTATAATATAAATTACTAACATATTTGTCAGTTAGTTAACGATTTAATTACCCTATAATGAATATTAGTGAACATCACAGATAAGAACAGAAATTTAGAGCTATTTACAGCATATAACTATATATCAGTTATTACAGCCCAGGCTATCTATTACTAAAAAACATTCTACAAAATCTATTAAAATTTATATACATATATCTATTATTAACTATTTGATTTAGACAATTTATATTTATTTGATTTTTGACTCACAAGTCCTCTACAAGTCGACAGTCCATTAGAATATGTACAGGATTTTCTTCTTCTGCACCACATGAGCATTTAGGCGAATCCATCTTTCTGACTTTGTACAAATATGATCTAAAGTTACCGTGTCCAGTAAAAAATTGGACATTGTAAAAATTGGGCTTGACATATTTGGGTATTTGGGAATCAGTGAAGAAGGACTTGAAAAAGGTATTAGTCTTCTCATAGTATTTCTGCAATTTTTCCCTTATATAATTAGAAATTATATTCCTACTTAAAGAGTCAAATCGGTTGTAATTTATTTCGGTTTTCAACATGCTAGATTTAATATATTCAGTAAGTTTGGGGACTTGTGCAAGTATATGTGTACAATCTGATGATGTTGTACTGTAGGCCTGTATACAATGTTTTAATATACTATATTGAAGAGAATTTAGTTTGTCCTTAGACTTTTTGTTTATGAATGGATACCATATTGGATAACCATGAGTAATTGTACTTCGATATAATGTCTTATACAATATCAGTCTTCGTCTAAAGTCTAGACCCCATGCTTTCTTTGTCAGGCCAAATAGGTATCCACTAGCTCTAGTTACTTTTATGATCATTTCATTAACGTGAGGCGTAAAGTCCAGTTTGCTTCTGACTCGGTGATTGCATTTATATAAATACTAGACGAATGACCTGGGCAACGCCCGCCCGTGTTTTACCCGATTGAATGTTTTTATTAATCCAATACTATTTGTTACAATTATAAATTGGAGCCGTGGATGTCACTCTTGTGAAACGTCCCTCTCCAAACTTTACATGTACATTAGGTCAGCTGGTATTACCCCTCATTTTCACCGTTAGAGGAGCGAGCGAATTGACTTTTTGTAAATATACATAATTATAAAGATAGAAGCTTCTATAGAAGATAATGATCATAATGATGATGCGCGCGCATCCGTGACAGCGATGAGGAATTGAGGAAAGATGGTCGTGACTATATATTAATAATGAAATAATAATAATAATATAATAATAATAATTATTATTATTATCATTAGATAATGATAATGATCATAATGATGATGCGCGCGCATTCGTGACATGAGGAATTGAGGAATTGTTGACGGTGGAAAGACAGTCGTGACTATATATGTTGATAATAATAATAATATAATAATAATAATAATTATTATTATCATTAGATAATGATAATGATCATAATGATGATGCGCGCGCATCCGTGACATGAGGAATTGAGGAATTGTTGACGGTGGAAAGACAGTCGTGACTATATATGTTGATAATATTTTTGTTTTTTCATCTGACAATTTTAATTTACGACTTTCACACCACTTATTGATTTTTCTTAATACATTATCTATTGTCTTTCTTAGTTGTTCAGGAGTTTTATTCCAACATATTAACGCAATATCATCTGCATATCCTATTGTTTCACAATTATCATCCAGATTATTATTCAGTATCTCATTAATAAGAATATTCTATAATGTGGGAGACAGTGGTCCTCCCTGTGGACATCCTTTACTTAGTTTCTTATTAATTTCAGTTAAGGAATATCTAAATCTTATTCTTCTTGATATAGGCTTAGCAAAAATACGATGTTTCTTTTTAAGGATTTCAAGTTGTTTTTTACTCACGTATTTTGTAGTTAAGAGGACATCCCTTTTGATAAACAAATATATATTTATTTAAGGAACAACTTGTTCCAATACAATTGTTGTAAACAAGCGAGCAAAGAATCAAAACATAAAGGTTGAAGCGTAGAAGTGTGACATAGTAGTAGTGACGACAGCATCGATGGTGATTAAAGTCAAAGTTTGCGTAACACTTCTATTATCAAAGTATGATTGTAGAAGTGTTGGGCCAGATTTTCCACCAAACAGACCCAACAAAGATGTAAACATTTACATCATATATATATAAACAGTGTCTCGCCGAAAGTGTTTGGTGTCCAGATGGAGACGCCACCACGGTGGCCGACGGTGGTTTAAAGGCCAAGGCAGGGGAGGACAAAGCCCTGGACGTGTATCCCAAGATCTGCTGTAGGAAGATGACATCGGCCCTGTTTAAGTAGCCAGAAGACCGATGCAGACAGAACCAGAAGAAGACCAGGAACCGGGAAGGCATCCAGTTGGAGATGACACCTATGCCTTTAAAGTTCACCCACAGTATAAATGGAAAGCTGGTGGACAATGGAGAAGCTGCCTCGACAAGAAAGAAGAGGACTTCGAGCATTCTTCTTTGTTAACCAGTCCATCTCCTCACCTTTTTTTTTGTATATAACTTATGATATCACATTTAGATAGATTGGACATATTTAGTATTTTTTAGAATTTCTTAAAGAATAAATTATTATGTAGGTTTCTCAGAGGGGCAACCATGATAGATTTTATTTTTTATTTCATTACTAATCTAAATTATCTCTCGATAAGAAAGTTAATTTAAATTTTCTTTAATATTTATTTTATTCTAAAATGGATAAAATCAGCCACATACATAGCTAGATAAAATAGGTGTGTCTAGTTATTCAAATTTCTTGAAGAAGAAATTATTAATAAATCTCGTAGGTTAAGCATGTATATGTATAATTTCAAAATTTCTCTTAAAAAAAAAAAATATTATTTTTATTCCAAAAATTTTCTCTTAAAAAAAAAATAATATTATTTTCTTTTTAAATATTCTAAGAATAGTTATTTATATAAGTTTTATTACTCTGTAGGAAAATTTTTTTACACTGGGGACGCTGTTTGAAAACAAGGCAGTTTTGATCAAGTTTTTGGAGAGACCGGATCGAATTTTTATCAGGAGAGGAGAGACAAGCGGGACGTTCTGGGGCCATGGGGGCTTGAAAGGGGTATGTAGACAAGAGGTTTGAGGTTTCAACCTTATGCTTTCTTAAAGGTATTAATTATTATCGATTGATCATTTTATCTAGATGTGGTAATTTGATAGAATTATCAAATTATAGGCTGTTAGTAAAATTTTGCTGCCCACAAATAAGGAATTTTCTTGTGTAATTTTCTATAAAAATGAATAAAATTTAATGTTCAATACAATTTTTTTGTTCATTGCTATCTACAAATAGAAAAAGAAGCTCTGTAAATTTCATAATGATAAATACAATTTTATATTTAGCATTTTTAAAGTAAATTGGTGATATTTTTTTAATCAAAATACAAAACATTTGTGTATTCTTGGTATGTAACATGTTTCCTTCATGTATAAATCTGGGTACAACAACTGAGCTAAAACAACAGAACGGATCTAACATTTGGCGCCCACGCGAGGCAAGTTACTGTCGAAAAGTGCAAAGCAACTTTGCACGAAGTAAACCCCACGACCTGAAATAAAAAAATCTCATGCTCTACCACGATTTACATTAAGCCTAAAACAAAAATGCATAATAATGATGAACAATCCCTATTTTATGCCTTTTGTTCAATTTCGGTATAACTTCAAAGAAATATTTAACGTTTAATACACCCATCTTAATGTATTCTAACAAGAGCCTTATTTTTATATCTAAAAATGCGTATCAAAGGTGAACAACCTTTTTCGAGTAAATTTTTTATTTTTTTGTTCAAGACGCCGTATGCAGCAGTTTTTTTCGAGAGTGCTAATTTTATGCCTTTTGTTCAACTCCCGTATAATTTCAAAGAAATATTTAACGTTTAAATACGCCCATCTTTGTGTATTTTCATGTTTTTGATAAAAGCTTTGTTTGGATGTCTAGAAATGCGTAGTAATGATGTACAATTGTTTTATGGGACAAATTTTTTTATTTTGTTCACTTTTAAAATATATTGTAGTGGTGAATAATCATTTTGAGTCGAAAATTTCTTTATCTGTTCACGACGCCTTTTTTTTTACATATTTTTACACACGTGTAATTTTATACCTTTTTTTTCTTTCGAAATTGTCTTCCACCCACTTTAAAAATACGTTATACTCGGCGGGTAATCGCCACGAGTTAAACATTTCTCAAAAGATCGTTAATGCATAATAATGATGAACAATCCCTATTTTATGCCTTTGTAATGATGTACAGTCGTTTTATGGGTCAATTTTTTCTTATTTTGTTCACTTTTAAAATATATTGTAATGGTGAATAATCATTTTGAGTCGAAAATTTCTTTATCTGTTCACGACGCCTTTTTACATATTTTACACACGTGTAATTTTATACCTTTTTTTTTTCGAGATTGTCTTCCACCCACTTTAAAAATACGTTATACTCGGCGGGTAATCGCCACGAGTTAAACATTTCTCAGAAGATCGTTAATTTTTTTTAAGCAAGGCTTTAAAAAAATTTATAACTGTTTTAAACTACAGACACAATTTTAATTTTATTATTTCTCGCATAATAATGATGAACAATCCCTATTTTATGCCTTTGTAATGATGTACAGTCGTTTTATGGGTCAATTTTTTCTTATTTTGTTCACTTTTAAAATATATTGTAATGGTGAATAATCATTTTGAGTCGAAAATTTCTTTATCTGTTCACGACGCCTTTTTACATATTTTTAAACACGTGTAATTTTATACCTTTTTTTTTCTCGAAATTGTCTTCCACCCACTTTAAAAATACGTTATACTCGGCGGGTAATCGCCACGAGTTAAACATTTCTCAAAGGATCGTTAATTTTTTTTAAGCAAGGCTTTAAAAAATTTTACAACTGTTTTAAACTACAGACACAATTTTAATTTTTTTATTTCTCGCATAATAATGATGAACAATCCCTATTTTATGCCTTTGTAATGATGTACAGTCGTTTTATGGGTCAATTTTTTCTTATTTTGTTCACTTTTAAAATATATTGTAATGGTGAATAATCATTTTGAGTCGAAAATTTCTTTATCTGTTCACGAAGCCTTTTTAACATATTTTTACACGTGTGTAATTTTATACCTTTTTTTTTCTTTAGAAATTATCTTCCACTCACTTTAAAAATACGTTATACTCGGCGGGTAATCGCCACGAGTTAAACATTTCTCAAAAGATCGTTAATGCATAATAATGATGAACAATCCCTATTTTATGCCTTTGTAATGATGTACAGTCGTTTTATGGGTCAATTTTTTCTTATTTTGTTCACTTTTTGTTGAAAAAAAAGAAGAATAGTAAATCAATGATCTTGAAATACTTTTAGACTGACAACACTGTAATATAAAAACGAGAACAAAGGAGTGTTGGTTTTGTTTACAAAATTAGTAATTGTAATGTAAATTGTTAAATGTTCTTTTCTATCTCTCTTTGAAAATAATAAATTTAAAATACTTTCATAAAAGGTAAAATCGCCTAATTCTTTAAAACCACTTCAGCTGTAAGTAAACTTGTTATTTGTTGTTTCATTGTCTGAACCATAAAAGATTCCCAACATGGTAGCAGAGCGTGGTTCTTTTTGAATCGCGGTAAAATATATATATAAAATATAAATAAAACAAAAATGGCTGTCAGAGAAGATATCGCAAATATTGTGAGGCTTAAAAATCCAGAAAATTTTGATTTATGGAATTTTCAGATAACAATTATTTTCAAAGCAAATGGCCTTCTAGTTATTGTAAATGGAAAATCGTTGTTTGAAGACTTGAAAGATGAAACTGGAAAAGATAAATGGAGCCTAAAAGACGCCAAAGCACAAAAATACATAATGTTAACCATTGAAAAGAATGTTTTAACACATATTCTAAATTGCAAAACTTCAAAAGAAATGTATGAAAAACTAGTAGCCATTTATCAAAGAGAAGATGAGCAATTAAAATGCAAATTACTACAAGAATTTCATGGATTCAAATTTGACAAAAATACAGATATGGCAACAAATATAAGCAGAATGCAAAATTTAGTATTCAAACTAAATAACGTAAAACAAGAAATTGAGGAAAGCTTTGTAATTTCTAAAATATTGAGCATTTTGCCAGACTACTTTAATTACTTCAGCACAGCATGGGACTCGACACCAAAAAGTGAGAAAACGTTAACAAACTTAATATCAAGACTATCACTTGAAGAAACTAAACAAAAAGTAAAGCCTGAAGAGGGAATAGCCATGAGTGCTACTAAAGTAAAGCAGTGCTTTAACTGCAAAAAGAGCGGGCACTTAGCAAAATATTGTAGACTAAATAAAAAATGGTGTACCATCTGTAAAAAGACAAATCATAATCAAGACCAATGCTTCTTTAGGAAATCTCAAAATAAATTCCAGGAAAATATTCCTTGCCGAATTTGTAAAAAGACAAATCATAAAGAAAAGGATTGTTTTTTCAGAAACAAAAATGAAGAAAAATTGTCCTTTTTTTTGCAGGAGAGACTTTAAAATGTAAAAATGAGGAATTGCTAGAATTTATTGTAGACAGTGGCTCAACAAGCCATATGATAAATAGTAAAAAGTTTTTACTAGATGAAGTAGATTGCAACTCAAAAATATCAATAGCAAAAAAGGAAGAAACTCTAATAGCAAAATCAGTCGGAAAAATTCAAGGGAAAAAATGTGATCTCAAGGAGGTGATGTTTGTACCAAACTTGACAAATAATTTACTATCTGTAAGTGCCATTACCAGAAATAAAGGCAAAGTCGTCTTTGAAGATGAAAAGGTATTTGTCGTAAAAAATGGAAAAAAAGTTTTAGAAGGAGAAAAACAGGAAAATGGACTCTATACAATAAATATAGAAACAGAAAACCCCGAAATTGAAGAATCTCACCTAACAGCTACCCAAAATGAAGAAATGCTAAAATGGCACAGAAAAATGGGTCACATAAGTTTTTCAAGCTTAAAACAATTAAAATCTATGGTTAATGGAATAAACATAGAAAAAATAAGTCAAGATGAAATTTGTGAAACATGCATTAAAGCTAAACAGGTAAGGAAGCCATTCAATTCCATTAGAACAAAATCAAAAAGGCCTTTAGAAATAATCCATACAGATGTATGTGGACCTTCAGATCCCACTACCCATGACAACAAAAACTATTTTCTAACATTTCTTGATGACTACACACATTTTTGTCATGTGTATTTGTTACAAAATAAATATGAAGTAAAAGGATATCTAAAATAATTTATTACAGAAGCAGAAACCCAAATGAATCTAAAAGTTTCAAAAATAAGATGTGACAATGGCGGAGAATATGTAAATGAAGATATAAAATCCTGGTGCAAAGCTAAAGGAATCATTATGGATCTCACCATACCTCACTCACCTCAGCTAAACGGCAAAGCCGAAAGATTAAATAGAACCCTGATGGAGAAAACTAGAGCTCTTTTGATTGATTCTGGTGTAGAAAAATACATGTGGGGAGAAGCTGTAAGGGTTTCAGCCTATTTGCTGAACCGAAGCCCTACTCAAGAATTAGAGAAAACCCCTGCAGAACTTTGGTTCAACAAAAGACCAAATTTGTCAAACTTACAACTTTTTGGTTGTGAAGCTTATGTCAAAACCCTAAAACACAAAAAGAAATTGGAAGACAGAAGTAAAAAATATACCTTTATAGGTTATGCACCAAATGGTTATCGCCTTTGGGATGAACAAAGCAAACGAATCTTTACAGCTAGAGATGTAATTTTTTTAGATAAAGGATGTATAAATAAAGAAGAAAAAATACCTATTGTCGAACCAGAAGAAGAATCTGAAGATCAACTAGAATTAAATGAAGAACCAAGTCTACCAGAAGTCTGAAGACAAAGAAGATATCCCTACAAAACCAAGTACTTCAAAATATAATCTTAGACCAAGAAGTATTTTACAAACACCATCAAGATATGAAGACTTCTATTTAGAGCAGGATGGAACAACAGAATCAGCTCTTCTAACTTACTCTGAAGCTATATCTGGTCCAAATCAAGAAAAATGGAAAAAGGCAATAAAAGAAGAAAAAGACTCTCTTGCCAAAAATGAAGTTTGGGAAATAGTAAAAGAAAATGAAGCGTCAAACAAGAAGATTCTGACCTCTAAATGGCTCTTTAAAGTGAAAGAAGATGGTCGCTACAAAGCAAGACTAGTTGTAAGAGGCTTTGAACAAGAAGCAGGCATTGATTATGATGAGACATTCAGTCCAGTTATAAGCACTGTCTCTTTAAGGATATACTTTGCTCTAATGGCTAAGAGAAGGTTTGTTTTTAAAACATTTGACATAAAAACAGCTTTTCTATATGGGTTTTTGGATGAAGAAATATACGTTCAATTGCCAGAAGGTTATAAAGGGAACATATGCAGGTTAAGAAAGACATTGTATGGTTTAAAGCAAGCCCCATTAAAATGGAATGAAAGATTAAAAACCTTTCTCAAATCCCAAGATTTCATACAACTAAAATCAGAGCCATGTCTTTTTAAAACCAACAAAGGAAATATGTACCTTGCAATATATGTAGATGATGGGATTAATGGGAGATAATGAAGAAGAATTAAATAATATTTTAGAAAAACTATCCCAAGAGTTTGAAGTTAAAATAAACAATGATCCAAGAACTTTTTTGGGAATAGATTTGTGTTTTGAGGTGAAAAATAAAATTTTACTTTCACAAGAAAATTATGCAAAATCAGTTCTTGAAAGATATAATATGCAAAACTCAAAACCAGTACCCACTCCCATTACAGATGTAGTAAAATAATTAGACAAAAACTTAGAAATATCAAATGATAACAAATTTCCCTACAGACAAGCAATTGGAAGCCTTTTATATTTGACAAACAAAACTAGACCAGACATGACCTTTGCCACAAATTTTGAAAGCAGGTCAATGCATGATCCTACAACTCAATATATTATAAACATCAAAAGAACCCTAAGATATTTAAATCACACCACCAATTTAGGCATATCATATGATGGAGAGATGCCATTTGAATTAAATGTGTATTGTGATTCTGACTTTGCTGGAGATATTAAAACTAGAAAAAGTACCACAGGATATGTAGTTTACTTATGTGGAGGTCCCATAAGTTGGTGCTCCAGAAAGCAACCTGTAATTGCCCTTTCCAGCACTGAAGCAGAGTTCATTGCTGCAGCAGATGCATGCAAAGAAGTGTCATACATAAGATCCCTATTAGAAGAATTAATTCCAGATAATTTTGATATAAATCTCTATGTTGATAACCAAAGCACTATAAAAATTATAAAATCAGGCCAATTCACCACTAAAACTAAACATATTGATGTCAAATATCATTTTGTGAAAGATCAAGCTCAAAAGTTTAACCTGATATATTGTCCAATAGAACACCAAATTGCAGACATCCTGACAAAACCTCTAGCCAGACCAAAGTTTGACAAATTCAAATCCCTTCTTATGACAACCATTTAAAACATAAGTCAAGTGAAGAAACCGTTGAATGTGAAGATCACTGATTTAAGAGGGAATGTTGGAAAAAAAAGAAGAATAGTAAATCAATGATCTTGAAATACTTTTAGACTGACAACACTGTAATATAAAAACGAGAACAAAGGAGTGTTGGTTTTGTTTACAAAATTAGTAATTGTAATGTAAATTGTTAAATGTTCTTTTCTATCTCTCTTTGAAAATAATAAATTTAAAATACTTTCATAAAAGGTAAAATCGCCTAATTCTTTAAAACCACTTCAGCTGTAAGTAAACTTGTTATTTGTTGTTTCATTGTCTAAACCATAAAAGATTCCCAACACTTTTAAAATATATTGTAATGGTGAATAATCATTTTGAGTCGAAAATTTCTTTATCTGTTCACGACGCCTTTTTACATATTTTTACACACGTGTAATTTTATACCTTTTTTTTTCGAGATTGTCTTCCACCCACTTTAAAAATACGTTATACTCGGCGGGTAATCGCCACGAGTTAAACATTTTTCAAAAGATCGTTAATTTTTTTTTTAAACAAGGCTTTAAAAAAATTTACAACTGTTTTAAACTACAGACACAATTTTAATTTTATTATTTCTCGCATAATAATGATGAACAATCCCTATTTTATGCCTTTGTAATGATGTACAGTCGTTTTATGGGTCAATTTTTTTATTTTGTTCACTTTTAAAATATATTGTAATGGTGAATAATCATTTTGAGTCGAAAATTTCTTTATCTGTTCACGACGCCTTTTTACATATTTTACACACGTGTAATTTTATACCTTTTTTTTTCTTTCGAAATTGTCTTCCACCCACTTTAAAAATACGTTATACTCGGCGGGTAATCGCCACGAGTTAAACATTTCTCAAAGGATCGTTAATTTTTTTTAACCCGTAATTACTGGCGTTCGGCTTGAAAGGCCGTGTGAAAATTAAAAATGTTTGCGAAATTTTCAAAATGCAATATTTTTCATCAAAATTTTAGGTAGCTTAATAAAATGCATTTATTTGTAGAACTTTTCATTTTAAGAGAAATCTATTTTGTATATCCCGAGTTATTAAATCAAACGGCCTTTAAAGCCGAGCGCCAGTAATTACGTCACTGGGAATTTTAGCGCCCCTATTATTGGCCGTTTCACTTTTGGTTTTATAGACGTTCAAACGCAACAAATAAGTTGATCATTCGTTTTTTTATTACTCTTGCTTCAATTATATGCATTCTAAATTGTGTTTTGTGATTGTAATTTTGTATAATATAATAGAAGTTCGGTTCCACTTTTGGTTTTTCAAAAAACAAAAATTTGGTATCCTATGTCCCTAAAATCGGAAAATCTGTTATATTACTCTCCACAATGCATTCGACCACAACAATTGATCAAGAAACTGCTGAACAATAAAAGCCCGAGATAATCACATTTTATAATATGACCAAAGGTGGTGTGGATATAGTTGATCAGACATGTATTCAGTTGGAAGAAGAACCAAAAGATGGCCCCTGTGTTTATTTTTCAACTTTTTGGATGTGGTTGCAATAAATTCAGCAGTAATTTATAAGGCTGTCAAGCAAGATGGTGGAATGGCTCGAAAAGATTTTATAAAGCAGCTTGCTCTACAACTAATGAGAGATGGCTTGAATATGAGAAATCAAGCCAAAAATTTGTCAAGAGATCTGCAAGTATTAATTCAGAAGCATGCTGGAACTTCATCACTTGAGGTAGGCAAATATTTATTTGATATTCAAACGAAATATCAATAATATGTGTTATCTAGGAATCCACAAGCGGCAGTCCTTAGTCCAAAAAACGCAAAAGATGCTACCTATGTAAAAAAGATCGTCGAACTCAAATGCAATTCAAAAAATGCAAAGAACCAATCTGCAAAGATCATTCTATTGAAATATGCTTGAATTGTGCACCTAATCTTGAATAAAATATTTTAGATAGAATTTTTTAGAATATACAGTGATATATAGCTAGCAATAAATATGTATATATATATGTTTCTATGAAAATGTTAATCTGCAAGACGCAGGTTATCATCATCCCTTTTTGATTTGTTTTTGTCACTTTTTGGCGTTTCGAAAATAAACAATAAAAGGCTGTATCAGACTTTACTAAGACAATAAAGATTTGCTAAAAATAAATGTGTACGAAGATGTTGCATTTGGCGACGAGGATATAAGAGTAAGTACCCTCGAATTTTGAAGTAAATATTTTTAGAAAATATCTTTGATTTTGCATATAATTGAAAGTAAATTTTAAAAGACACAAATTGCAAAGTTTTAGGATGCAAATTTAAGAAAGAGTGAAAAAAAAAGGCTAGTTACCAATTTAAGGAATATAATGAGGAAACTGAAACTTTTGAAACGTTTTATGAACGATTGGAACAGTTTCTCATATTGGAGGAGGCAGGGGATGAGAAGAAAAAGGCTTATCTCCTAACCCTCATGGGAAGTAAAACATATGGTGTTTTGAAGAATTTGTGCAGTCCTATTCTACCTAAAGATAAAACTTTTGATAACCTAATAGATATCTTGAAAAGGCACTTCTCTCCAAAGCGCTCAATTGTAGTAGAGAGGTTCATTTTTTTTTAAAAGAATGCAATTAAAGGAAGAAAGCATCTCGGATTACTTGGTGGAAATTAAGCGTTTGGCTTCCTCATGCAACTTTGGAAATTTTCTGGAGGATTCTTTACGTGATAAAATGGTTTGTGGATTATATAATGCCAAAATACAAAATAGAATTTTGTCGGAGGGCGACATTTCTTTAGCTAAAGTAATTGAGATAGCATTATCTATGGAAGCGGCCGAGAAAAATACAAAATTATTTCACTTGGAGCAGGGTGAAGATTGTGTAGATAAGTTGAGGATGGAACGCAAGGTTGAATCAAATTTCCAGAATGGCAAATGTAAACATTGTGGTAAACAGCATAAAGAACTATGTAGATTTAAGGAGGCGATATGCTTTAAGTGTAATAAAAAAGGACACATTGCCTCAATATGTTGGAGCAGTAGAAGAAATCTAAGGCAACATCAGAATCAGCCGGGAAATATACATCAGATAGGAGACCAAGAAGAGGAGGAAGAGTATGACCAGAAAATTATAAGCGTGACGATACCTGAGTATAAAATTAATTTTGCCTCAAGTGACCCTCCCTATCTGATGGAGTTAAAAGTAGAAGGAAACTTTATTAAATTTGAAATGGATATGGGTAGTGGTCTAACACTGATATCAGAAAAGGATTTTAAAAATAGTCTTCAACACTTGAAATTGGAAAAAGCTAATATTATTGTAAGAACTTATGATGGTACCGTGGTACCCATTCTGGGTAAAATCAATGTCAAAGTGGAGTGTCAAGATATTACTTACAAACTTAGAGCGTTGGTGGTGAAAGGAGAAAAGAGGGCTTTGATGGGAAGAGAATGGATAAATAGATTGAAATTGGGCTGTTTCGCGGTAAAACATATGCCTGTGGAAATTACCATTGAGGAAATTTTGAAGGAAAATCAAGCCCTATTTGTGGAGACAACTGAACCAATAAAAGGTTTCACATTTTCAGTAAACATGTGTGATGTGAATCCAATTTTCCATAAGGCTCGTCCGGTGCCTTTCGCCATTAGGCCAGCAGTTACTGAAGCATTAGACAAAATGGTGGCTAAGGGTTATCTATGTGAGGTGGCGAGCAGTAAATGGGCCACTCCAGTGGTTGTAGTGCCGAAGAAAAATAAAGAGATCAGAATTTGCTGCGACTTCAAGGTAACTCTAAATAAATATTTGGACACTGCGGCCTATCCCCTTCCCACACAGCAAGATTTATTCTCCACATTGGCCAAGAGAAAATACTTTTCTAAATTGGACTTGAGGAACGCTTATCTGCAATTAGAGGTGGACCCAGGCACCCGACCGTTACTAACGATAAATACTCATAAAGGGCTTTTCAGGTTTAAGAGAATGCCATTTGGATTGGCAAATGCGCCCAGTTATTTTCAATCCGTAATGGATAGGGTTTTGTCGGGTATAGGAGGCGTAATTTGTTATATTGATGATGTCCTTATAGCCACAGCATCAATTGAAGAACATCTGGCGTTGTTGAAGACTATATTTGCTCGCTTGGCGAAGTATAATATCAAACTAAAGAAAGAAAAATGCCTATTTTTGCAAAAATAAATTGAATATTTAGGACATCTTGTCACGGAAGAGGGCATCAGACCTTTAGATCATAAGGTACAAGCAATACAGAAGGCCAAAACGCCTACGAATATCTCTGAATTAAGGTCATTTCTTGGTTTGGTAAACTTTTATGGGAAGTTCATACCCAATTTGCCAGAGCTTTTGAAGCCTCTTCATGAGTTTCTTCACAAAAAACGTCCTTGGGTTTGGACAAAGGAATGTGGAGAGGCCATTGACAAGTGCAAGAATAGCATTACCTCTGAGAGGGTGCTAGTCCCGTATGATGCGACTTTGCCATTGTGTTTGGCCACTGATGCATCGCAGATTGGAGTGGGCGCTGTGTTGTCACATATTATAGAAGGCCAGGAGAGACCGATTATGTTTGCCTCACGGACTTTATCGGAAGCAGAACAAAATTATTCTCAGATTGAGAAGGAGGCTCTAGCCATTATTTATGGAGTTACCAAGTTTCATCAATTTATTTATGGAAGAAAATTTATTCTTATTACAGACCATAAGCCATTGGTGACCATTTTGGGCTCAAGATCAGGAATCCCCACCTTATCTACTTCAAGATTGCAGCGTTGGGCGCTTATTTTGTCAGCTTATACTTACGATATTAAATTTCGAAGAACTCAAGACCATGGGAATGCAGATCTTCTGTCACGTTTTCCTGTGGGCTGTGAAGAAATTCCAAGATTAAATAATGTCTATGCTTTATCCTATGTGGAAGAATTGCCGATCACAGCAGAGGAAATTGCCACGGAAACTGAAAAAGACGAAGTGCTCTCATTGGCCAAATTTTATACTCAGCAGGGCTGGCCTGAAAAGGTGGCTGATCACCTCAGACCTTATTTTCAAAGGAAACTTGAGCTAACTGTAGATGGGGAGTGTTTGGTTTGGGGAATGAGAGTTGTCATTCCACCATCTCTCAGAATAAAAATGTTGAACTGTCTTCATGAGACTCATTCCGGTATGAACAAAATGAAGGCTGTAGCAAGATCACATTTTTGGTGGCCAAATCTAGATACCCAAATCGAGTTTTTGGTAAATAAGTGCAGAAGCTGTCAGCAATCCCAGGATGGGCCAAATAAAGGAAAATGGCAACCCTGGAGATGGTCAACCAGACCTTGGCAAAGAATCCACATTGATTTTGCAAATAAGGAAAACATTAATTTATTAATAGTAGTAGATAGTCATTCGAAGTGGATCGAAGCCATCCCAATGAGAGAGACCACCACACGCAAAACCATTGAGCAACTACGGCGACTTTTTTCTTCCTATGGTCTACCGGAGGAACTTGTATCTGATAATGGACCTCAGTAGTAAAGTAGTGAAATGAAAGGTTTTCTGGAAGGAAATGGAATTAAACAAACATTGATCCCGGCGTACCACCCGCAAAGTAATGGCTTGGCTGAAAGAGCGGTTAGAACAATTAAGACTGCCCTGGATAAAAATAAAAGGAAAATTGGGGATACACACACACCATTCAAGACACCTTATCAAAAGTTCTTCTGGCATATCGAAGCACCCCGCATGTGACAACGGGAAAGACTCCATCAGAGCTCTTTATTGGGCGTGCGCTTCGAACCAGAGTATCGTTGATACATCCCAGCTTGGCATCTAGAGTTAGGGACCAGCAAGCCAGGCAAATGAAGTATGATCGGCGAACCCATTTGGAAGAATTCCAGATAGATGATTTAGTGTGGTGTAAAAACTTTAGAGGTGGTGATAAATGGATCCCAGGAAAAATTGTGGACAAGAAGGGACTAGAGTCTACACCATTTTGATCCACGGACAGGCAAAGGCCTATCACAGGGATCAAATTAGAAAAAGGTGGAGGAATGGTGAGGAAGATGAGAGTGGAGATGGAGAGCGTCAACCCGAGCACTCAAGAGGAGCAGGTCCCAGTGCCATAATCTCGGAGGTTGTACGAGACAGAGGTTATATGGAGTCGCTGTCGCCAGGACTAACTAGCCAGCGGTCGGATCAAGATTCAGAGGTTCAGAGTGATACAGACGATGGAAAGTCATTGGAGCCTCTTCGCTCGCTGGACCCCGAGGCCTTGAAAGAGGAGGGTCCTGTCCTAAGGCGGAACCCACCTCGAGCGAGGAGACCGCCTGTGAGATTTCGTGTTTGAAGAGAGAAGATGGTGATATATAGCTAGCAATAAATATGTATATATATATGTTTCTATGAAAATGTTAATCTGCAAGACGCAGGTTATCATCATCCCTTTTTGATTTGTTTTTGTCACTTTTTGGCGTTTCGAAAATAAACAATAAAAGGCTGTATCAGACTTTACTAAGACAATAAAGATTTGCTAAAAATAAATGTGTACGAAGATGTTGCGATTTTTTAGAATATACAGGGTGATCCAAAAGTCCCGCACTATTTTAAAAATTAATAACTCCGCGAATATTTGCGCTAGATCAATGCGGTAAACACCATTTTATTCAGGATGCAATGGGATTTTTTATGGCAAATAATGAAAAATTCGAAATTGATTTTAGTTACAATTTTATTCGCCAGATGGCGCTCTACCAGAATCAGAGATTCAGCGGCCAAATTGTTTGATAAATTGAAAATATAACTGATCGACACGTATTTTCCCTTTTTGAATACCAGGAAAGAACTCTAATAATATCAAATAACAAATTAATAAAACACCACTTCGCCAAAAGTATGAAGAATTGGTTATCGATTTTCAAATACAATCAGAGATATGTAAAATAGGTAAATGCAAATTAAAACATGTAGCAAAAATATTTTTATTTTATATGGGGTTTTTTGAAATAGATTGTATTTTTGAAAAACACTGCTGATATGAATACACGAATTTTTGAAATGTTAATATAGTACCAAAAATTATGATGGCACTATTAATAGGATTTCTTGCTATAAGAAATGTCGTTTCTTGACTGATTGGCGACCCTTGACTATTTAACTGGATATTTCTCATGATCCAACAAATGAAATATAGAGGGGAGTGACAAAATATATTTGTCGTACTTTATTCCAAATATCCTATGGGCTTGTCAAATGTTATCATTGTTTATTATACTGTACACAATTTAAAAAAATGTGTCCCTCAAATAAAAATAATTTTTAAATCGACCTTTTGCGTTGAAAAACGTGGTAGTAAAATATTTTGTTTTTTTTTTTCACAAAATTTCTAAAATTATTGGTGTACAGAAAATATTCCTTATGCTATTTCTTCTAATGAGCGAAAAGCGAAAACTAAACATAAGGGGAAAAATTGTGTGTACCAGTGTTATTCGAGAAGTTATAACACTCTGGTTTGCACGACATAATATGTGAGCAAATGACAAACGAAATATTACTGTTCACAAAAAAAAAAAAGAATCAAGATGTGAGGCAAGCATTTATTATCCCCATATCCCAACACAAAGAGCTGCAAAATATTGGTAGATAATTATAATACATGAGGTGACTGCCTTCTCTCTTGTATTAGGTCACAATCCTTGCTCAATGTGGCACCCTTTATTCTCAATCACCGCCTGCAGACGATAAATGACAGAATGGACAGCCTTAAATAACATATCTGTTGAAATTGATAAAACGTGCCATCTGATAGAAGCCTTCAACATGGCCAATGTGGTAGGCCAGCATCGATAAACACACGATTTAATGTACCCCCATAGACAAAAATCGCAAGGCGTCAAGTCTGGTGATCTTGGAGGCCACTGGTATATAAAGTGGCGACTTATCACACGATTTTCACCGAACGTATCCTTCAGCAATTGTTTGGCACCTCGGGAGATATGAGGAGGTCCTCCATCTTTCATGAATGTTATTTCGCTTAGTGCTTTTGCCCTGCAATATGGGAATACCCTTTTCTCTCAAAAGTTGAACATAACGTTCACCAGTTACAAAAAAGGTTTTAAAAGTTCTTCCATTGATTTTTCAAAGAAAAATGGCCCAATAATAAAAGAAGTGAACCTACACAAATCTGTTACTCTGGGCTGATTAAGTAGTATTTCTGTAAAAATCCTAGGGTTTTCTGTTGCCAAAATGAGGCAGTTTTGAATGTTAAATTCTCCCTTTAGATAAAAGTGAGCATCATCTGTCCACAGAACATTCGACAGCCAGTTTTCATCAATATCAATTTGCCGGATAATCCATGCAGTGAATTCTTGACGCATCTCAAAATGGCCAACTTTCAGCTCGTGAAATCTTTGAATTTTGTATGGGTACACACAATAGAGACATTAAGTGAAGCGTCTTCGGATATCACAATCATACTCGGCGAATTTTACGCCAAAAGTTCAATTTGGGGATCACCTGTCCAGGATAACAAAAGTCAGCAGGTTGAGGTCATGCTAACCGACCTCGACCTTACACAGTTAAATAACGGAGAGAACACCTATCTATCTAAGTCCACAGGCACAGAATCCGCAATAGACATCACAGCGATAAATTACAACATCGCACCCACAACACAGTGGAAAATCCTGAGAGGTGCAATAAGTGACCACAGACCAATTTTAACAACCCTAAACCTCAAAATTGAGAATGTCCATTAGAATAAAAGAACATGGAACTTTTGGAAAGCCGACTTGAAAAAAATTCACAGAAAAGCTGGAAGAACTGTGCAACGAAAAATTGAATTACAGAACGCTTGACAAAAACTTGGAAAAATTCTCTTCGAACATTTCAAAAGCTGCAAAAGCATCGATACCTAGAGGTAGACGTAAAAACCTGTGGATACCTTACTGGAAGGACCACAACATCGAGGCAATGATTTCAGAGAGAGAGACAATATCAATGAACTTCTTAAAAAAATAAAACAGAAGAAAACAGAAAGGAACTCATTGAAATTAGTCACAAAATAGAACAAGAAATTTGGATATGTAAACAAGAAAAATGGCAGAATTCTGCGAAAAAATGGATCCAAGTTAGGACAGCCAACACTGGAATATGATTAGAGTGTTAGAGAACAATCAAAACCAACACCAATCCTCCAAAACTCTAACCGATATGAATAGAACAGCGAGAACGAGAACAAACAGATGGCTGACATAATTGCTGAATATATTTCAAGCACTTCCATACTCAACTATACGAATGAAGACAGGACTCTAAAAATAATATAAACCAGTTAGTTAAACAAGCAAGAAACTTCCATCAACAAGATATTTTCTCGAGAGACTTCACACTGAATGAGCTAAACTTATCAATAAAAATATTAAAGAGGTCACCAAGAGATAATCTAATCTTTGGTCAAATGATTAAACACTTTGAAGACAAAGCTAATAATCAACTCCCACGAATACTGAACATTTCATGGCAAACTGGTAAACTACCAAAGAATTGGAAGATATCAATTATAGTGCTAATACTGAAGCCAAACAAAGATGCCAAGGAATACAAGAACTATCGGCCAATTGCTCTCATCAGCATACTTTGTAAAACACCAGAACGAATTATCCACTCTAGGCTCATAGTCTGGCTCACTAACAATAATAAAATAAACCTCTACCAAACGGCCTATAGATCCCAGCACTGTACGACTGATCAACTGTTCTACTTCTGTCAATCAATAATAGATTCTTTCCAGGAAAAACCGCCAAAGAAGACCAAGGCTATATTCCTAGAAATGACCTCAGCTTTTGATCGAGTGTGGAGGGAGAAATTACGTGAAAAGCTGCACAACATCGGAGTAAGAGGAAAAACCTTAATCTGGATTGCAGACTTCTTAAGGGTAAAGAGGGTTAAAGGTTCGGGTAAATTGAGAATTTTCCAAGGAAGGAAGAACATGGACTGGTGTAACTCAGGGATCTGTGCTCAGTCCTCTACTCTATCCAAATGACCATAAACCCAATAAAACCAAACCTATGCGAAAATTCAGAGAGAATGTGTTCTAGACCTACTCGCTCGAAAGCACAAGACAAAATAAAAACAACTTGGATTGGCACTTCGGAAACGAGGAACCAGAGGACGAGATCTCTCTGACCACTTGTGGTTTGGTTGATCCGCCCTTTTCTGAGAATGAGGTGAAACTGACGGCTTTCAAGTTCGGGAAAAGGAAATCTCCTGGTCCCGAAGGGATCGATAACATAGTCGTGAAAGCCCTGGTAAGGATGCACCCATCGCTTCTTTCCAGGTTATTCAATAGGTGCCTGGACACTGGTACATTTCCTGAGGCATGGAAGGTTGCCCGAGTAGTGCTTCTCGAAAGGTCTGGTAGAAAGGGTAATTCTCCTAATGATTATCGTCCGCTTTCTTTACTAGTGTGTCTAGGTATGGTCCTGGATAGCCTACTAGCTCAGCGACTGAAGCATTGGCTAGGGAAGGGAAGTCCACAACCACAGCTCTGAACGAGGTGTTAGAGGGGGTTGAGATGGGCTCAAATAAGGGTGCTTGGATTCTTTTCGTGGCCCTGGACATTGATGGCGCGTTCAACTCCATGAACTGGAACAAGCTGATGAGAAATTTGATGGACATGGGTTGTCCTGATAATTTGTGCAGCTTGGTTCGTGACTTCCTGAGGGATAGACGGAGTATCCTCAGTTTTGGTGGGCGGAAGTTGGAAAGAAACTGTGCTAGGGGTTGCCCCCAGGGCTCTTGCTGCGGACCTATTCTGTGGAATATCCTGGTAAACACCGTTTTCCAGGAGGAGCTCCCTGAGGGAGCCAGGCTGGTTCTCTATGCTGACGAGCAGTTCCTCATCATTGAGGCTGCTTCGAGAGCGAAGGCTGAGAAGTGTGTTGGTACTTCTCTCCAAATTCTCTCGATCTGGGCCTTAAGTTCAATGTCTCCAAAACTAAAGCCCTCAGCTTTAAGCCTAGGGACATAAGAACTAAAAGGAAAGGGGTCAAATGGGAACACAAGCCGGCTATCCGGATGGAAGGACGGAGGGTAGCGTGGTTAATAGGATGACCATTCTGGAGGTGGTCATTGAGATGGTGGCGAGAGGCAGGGAGGCGTTGTGCAGGCCTGTCCTGGGCGGCTCTCAACAGGGGGGGGGGGAGAAGGAGGATACTATTTTTAGGAACCTCTGCCTCTCCTGTGTCGAGCCAATCTTGCTATATGCTTCCGGGGCTTGGTGGCGCCGAAACAGGGATCAGAAGGTGGCAAAAACTCTAGAGAGAGTGCAGAGGACAGCGGCACTCAGAATCACAGGGGGATATCGCACTACCAGCAGTGAGTCCTTATTGGTCCTCGCTGGGCTTATTCCCCTGGGATTGAAACTAGAGGAGGAAACCATCAGACAGAAGATCTGGGAGAACAGGGAAGATGCCCTGGGACTTGAAGCGGGGGCCCTGGAATCGAAGAGGGATCCAAGGAAGCCTCCGCAGTGGTTGCCAAAGTGGAATTGGAGTCCTGGAGGGCCGACAGGGATTGGCACGGAGGTTTTCACTGATTGTAGTAAGTCTGGAACCAATACTGGAATTGGGGTAGTGATAGTACTGTGCTTAGGTGGGATCCTCCAGTTCTTGTTTATTTTGGCTACTGTTTCTATTTCTTTAAAAGTAAGTTTATTTTTCTGTAGCAAAGGTTCTTTTGTGCCATTTTTCGCTAGCGCATCAGCAGCTTCATTGCCTTCAATGCTAACATGTAATGGTATCCATTGAAGGTGAATTTTTGAGGTATTGAGAGTTTTTGGAGATAACCAATTATGTTCCTGCTTAATTTGTCTCTAAGATCCCCTGTGTGACTCAAGTGTTGTATGGCACTTCTACTATCAGTAAGAATCCATATATCGTGATGTTTAATGCTTCTGATGGATTTTAAGACTTCATAGATGGCTATAAGTTCTGATCTGAAGACTAAGCAAAATTCTGGGTTTCTTCTGTTTATTTTCTCATTGCCATTTGTGGTTTTAATGAGATAGCCACTGCCAGTGTGTCCCAACTCGTCTCTGCTACCATCGGTATAGATAGTTATTGGATTTTTTTAGGAATTTTATTAATTATTTCTAATGATAATTGTTTTAAGTATTCTGGATTTTGGTATTGTCTGTTGGTGGGTTCATTTAAAGTGGCATTAAAAATAACATTTTGTTAGTGGTTCGCATGGAGATATTTTTTCAGCTAAATAATATTTTTCCACTTTATATTTTAAAAATCTATTTCTTTTGGCCAGGTGGAGAGGGCCTTCTTTTTTGAGTCTTATATTGGGTTCTGAATTAAGTATGTAATTGAAAGTTCTGTGTTTGTTCCTATAACTCTTGATGTTGTTTATATATTTTGTCAGATTGTAGCTTCTTCTATCCTTTAAGGGCATAATGTCTGCATCGTAAAGTACAATATCGTTAGGGCAGGTATTTCGAAGACCTGTAATAATTCTAGCTGCACTTAGTTGTATCCTTTCCAGTGATTTTAGATTTGTTTCAGATGCTATCCATATTCCAGGATAGGTCTAATTAGAGATGTGTAAGTTAATTTTAGTGTGGTTGCATCGGCTCCCCACTCTCTTCCTGAAATATATTTCAGGATTTTTAGTCGGTCTCTTCCTTTTCTAATAACTTCTTCAATATGTTTACTGGAGTTAATTTCTGGATCCAGGGTGTAGCCAAGATATTTAGGATGTTTATTATATCATAATTGTTGTTCTTTCAGAATAATTTTTGGCCTTATTTTGTATAGTTTCTTATCGGTAGTAAAAAGACCGGTTTCAGATTTTTGGGGGTTAAATTCTAATTTATTTTTATTAGCAAATTTTTCTAGGTGGAGAAGAGTCTTGTTCAAATCCCTTTCAGCTTTTTTCCAGTTAGTGTTACTGCTCCATAGAATAATGTCATCAGCGAAAAGTCCAATATTGGTATTATGTGAAATTCTTTCTTCTATGCCTGCAATAAATAGGGTGAAGAGAGTTGGGCTAAGGACTGATCCTTGTGGTAATCCTTGGTACAATTTGAAGGTTTTAGATAGAGTTCCATTATATTTGACCCTGATGTATCTATTTTTAAGGAAATAATTTATCCAAGTGATAGCTTTTCCATCAATTTTGAAATGCTTGTATAATTTTGTAATTAACTTGTTTTTCCATATTCTTTATCAAAAGCTTGTGTAAGGTCTAAAAAAGCAGCTAGGGTGTGGTTAGTTGGTTTTCTGTTTGTGCATCTTTTACCTTTTGTGTGAAAAATAAGAGTTGGTCTATTGTCCCATGTCCTTTCCTAAATCCATATTGTTTTTCTGGTAAGAGATTTATTGTGTCGGGGTGGTAGGTGAGTCGTCTGAGTATAATTTTTTCCATTAATTTGCAGCAAATATTTGTTAGGGAGATAGGTCGGTAGTTTTTTGGATCATCAGCAGATTTGTCAAGTTTTTTACTGGGAATTATTGTTGCATTTTTACAGTCTTGAGGCAATTTTCCAGTTTTCCAGGAGTTATTGAAAATATTAAGAAGTCTTTCTTTGCCAATTTTGCCCAAGTTTGATATCATTCGGCCATGGATTCCATCTGGCCCAGGAGTCTTGTTTAGGTCAGTGTTTTCTAATGCATAAGCTAGCTTTTTCATATTGATTTTTTTCATGGAAAATATTATAAGTGCTGGTGATATTTTACAGTCATGAATAATCTTTCTTTTTTCAACCTTGATTTTACTACTTATTTGATATGAATTACCTAAAAGATTGGCAGCAATTTTGTAATTAGTTGCTGGTGTACTATCTGTATTCTTAATCATATTTGTGTTTTCAGTTTGTGGCTGGGCTCTGTCAATTTGTTTTGCCAAATTCCAAAGTTTTGTATTTGGGTTTCTTGGGTTCAGGTTTTCACAAGTTTGTTTCCATTTTTCCCTTTTTACATTTACGTATAATCTTTTTATTTTTGCAATCACAATGTTCAGTTCAGTTATACAATTTGTTTGGTTTTGGGTGCACTTTTTTGTAGTTAATTTCTTTTAGTTATAAGTGTTTGAATATTTTTTTTGCCTGGTGTGTATAATTTGGAATCCATTTCTTAATATTACCTCTTGGTATTGAAACTTTGGCTGCTTTAATAATGGTGTTTTCGAAAGATATCATATTAGCCTTTTTGAAGTTCCAGAATTTTTCTTAATTGAGCTAGTTTTGGTCTTGGTGCTAATTTCTATCAAATTAGGCAAATGATCACTTACAAAACTTTTTAATATTTGCTATTTGAATTTGTGGAAAATGTCAGGATAGTAAAAACTTATATCAAGGGCTTGTGCAGTATTATATCTTGTAGGAATGATGGGTAGGATTCCCATCATTTAAGCACATGAAGGCATTGTCGTCAAATATGTTTGATAGTATTTTGCCTCTTGGGTTTGGCGTAGAACATCCCCATAGTTGATGTTTGGCATTAAGGTCACCTACAATAATAGTGTTGTCTGTAAGAAATTGAGCCATTGTTCCATCGTCAATAAATGTATTGTTTGGAGGGTGATACATATTGTATATGTTGATGGCTTTGTTTTGATTGAGGTAGACTTTGATACCTTGGGCTTCGAGGTATGATGTGTTTGTAATATTAACGGCTATGTCCTCATAGTACAAATTCTTGATTAAAAATGCTAGGCCACGCCCTTTAACAGCATTTACAGATGGATCTTCAGACCTTACCCTGAGTAATGGAGGGGCCGGAATTAACATAATACTGCAAGATGGAACAAACATCAAAATCAAAGAAGGAGCAGGACAGATTTCGTCAAACTTCACTTGTGAACTGACAGCTATCTGGAAAGCTCTTGATTTATGCCTTAACCAACCATCCCTGCATCAAGCAGAAGGAATTTTAATATACAGCGACTCCATATCCGCTCTAGAAGCAATTCAGAAGGGCAATACTAGAATCACACAGAAAATACACTCGTTACTTACCCAACTGGAATTATAGGAGAATAACTGCATTCTACAATTGATTCCTGCCCGTGTTGAGATCGGGGGTAATGAAATGGCAGTTGATTTGGCAAAGGAAGCCAGAAAGCTGAGCCAAAATAAAGAACAAATCTCAGTATTTGACGCTGATGCTTTGGCAAAATACAAGGTGATTAAACAAAAAATAAGAAAAGATCAAATATGTGAAATAAACTCTGAGAGAAAACTGGCAAAAACTATAACAAGACTTAGAACAAAACATTATAATTTTACACAAATAAATTTACTGGCAATGCGTTTCTTTTTTAAATCTCTACAGACCTTACTGCAATGATATGATTTAATGAATGAGAGGGCTTGACTCATCAGTAGTGAACCCTCTCAGCGGTTTCGCCAAATTAATCTCTAGACCGCTCTACTATTGTATTGGACTGGTTTTGTTATATACCCTGCATTTTCTATGGAAGGCAGCTAAATGGTGTTTAGTGAACTATGGACATAAGCTTGGCGAAACCGCTGAGAGGATTCACTACTGATGAGCCAAGCCCTCTCATTCATTAAATCATATCATTGCAGTAAGGTCTGTAGAGATTTAAAAAAGAAACGCATTGCCAGTAAATTTATTTGTGTGAAATTTTAACGATAGAGGGCAATAAAATTTAATTTACTAAAACATTATAAAGGAATGAAAATACATCCAGATGGCACAAGAACCTATAGAACATGCAACAACTGTCCTGGTGTGGAACTAACACCTACCCACATATTCTCATGCCCGCAGCCTTGCAGAAAATTGACTTAGACACTGGGAAGCAGCTTTATACATCCAAGATAGTGGACATTGCTGCTGCTGCTGTGATAGAAATGCATGGAGACATCTGAGGCTATTTATTGGACACGACAAAAACAACAACGACATTCCAGAGTAAAATAAATTATCAGAGATAGATACATATTTTTCAAATGAATTAAAATAAACATAATCGACACTCAGTGAGAGTTGAATTTAAAATATTAGAAATTTATTATCTTCGGAAACAAACCGTATCTAAAATATCAATTTTCTTTTTGCTACATGTTTTAATTTGCATTTACCTATTTTACATATCTCTGATTGTATTTGAAAATCTTTAACCAATTCTTCATACTTTTGGCGAAGTGGTGTTTTATAAATTTGTTATTTGATATTATTAGGGTTCTTTCCTGGTATTCAAAAAGGAAAAATACGTGTCGATCAGTTATATTTTTCAATTTATCAAACAATTTGGCCGCTGAATCTCTGATTCTGGTAGAGCGCCATCTGGCGAATAAAATTGTAACTAAAATCAATTTCGAATTTTTCATTATTTGCCATAAAAAATCCCATTGCATCCTGAACACAATGGTGTTTACCGCATTGCTCTAGCGCAAATATTCGGGGAGTTATTAATTTTTAAAGTTGTGCGGGACTTTTGGATCACCCTGTATATAGAATATTTTAGATAGAAAGAGTTTCTTGTACATTTTCATTTAATTTTGTTTAGAGCTCTGTTTATTCGAAAAAAACAAAATATATATTCTTTGGAAATTATGTGTATACGTTTAATTTATTTTTATTTTATAAATAACATGGTTTATTATTGATTTTAAAAGACGGCCTGATAGGCCGAACGCCAGTAATTGTGTAAGGAAAATAGGCGCCAGTAACTAAGGGTTAAGCAAGGCTTTAAAAAATTTTACAACTGTTTTAAAATACAGACACAATTTTATTTTTTTTTAATTTCTCGCATAATAATGATGAACAATCCCTATTTTATGCCTTTGTAATGATGTACAGTCGTTTTATGGGTCAATTTTTTCTTATTTTGTTCACTTTTAAAATATATTGTAATGGTGAATAATCATTTTGAGTCGAAAATTTCTTTATCTGTTCACGACGCCTTTTTACCATATTTTTACACACGTGTAATTTTATACCTTTTTTTTCTTTCGAAATTGTCTTCCACCCACTTTAAAAATACGTTATACTCGGCGGGTAATCGCCACGAGTTAAACATTTCTCAAAAGATCGTTAATGCATAATAATGATGAACAATCCCTATTTTATGCCTTTGTAATGATGTACAGTCGTTTTATGGGTCAATTTTTTCTTATTTTGTTCACTTTTAAAATATATTGTAATGGTGAATAATCGTTTTGAGTCGAAAATTTCTTTATCTGTTCACGACGCCTTTTTACATATTTTTACACACGTGTAATTTTATACCTTTTTTTTTCTTTCGAGATTGTCTTCCACCCACTTTAAAAATATGTTATACTCGGCGGGTAATCGCCACGAGTTAAACATTTCTCAAAAGATCGTTAATTTTTGTTGGAATAATCAATTTCAACATTCTACTCTTCTTTTATTTGTTTTTGACCAGTTGACCGCCATGTATATAAATTATTTCTACCATTGTCGTGATGGAGTATGTAAAGCAAGCTGTGTTGCTTTAACTTTATGTAAAATTAGAGCATAACTTAATAAAACTTTCTATCTTTAAAGCCGATTCCCGGCCTTCTCCTTCCTATTTTTTCAACAGGTTATGGGCCCAGGACTGATTGCCTAAGAAATTAAGAATTAAGCATGTCCAGTCTATATCAAATTGAGAAGTTGAATAAGCAAAACTTTGAGACATGGAGGCTTCAAATGCAAATGATTCTTATTCACTGTGATCTGTGGAATTATGTTAATGAAGCCAATATCAAACCTGAACCCGGTAGCCAAGAGTTTTCTAATTGGCAAAATAAGGATCAGAAGGCTCTAGCTACAATTGTATTGAGCTTGAATCCATCAGAACTAATACATGTTAAGAACTGCAAGACTGCCGAGGAGGCCTGGAAAAAGATAGAAGAAGTTTATCGACCAAAAGGACCTGCGACGAGAGTTTCCCTGACCAAAAGGCTAATACAGATGAAAATGAGGCCTAATGATGATTTGAAAGATTACCTGAGTAAATTTACTTCATTGGTAGATAATCTAGGTGAAATTGTGGGGCTCAAGTACCCGAAGATTTTTTATTTATACTCTTGTTGTGTAGTCTTCCAGAATCGTACGAAGGATTCAGAACTGCAATGGAAACCAGAGATGAGCTCCCAAAACTTGAAACTTTAAAGGTAAAGATTATAGAAGAAGATCTAAGACAACGTGAAATGGAGGGAACTTCGTCTGGAGAACAAAATGCCTTTTTTGGAAATCCAGAAAGAAAAACTACCAATTCCACTAAACCACCAAATCGGAAGGAGTTCAAATTTAACTGCTATTACTGTGGCAAGAAAGGCCACAAAGCAGCTGACTGCTGGTCAAAAAGGAACTCTAAAAGAAACAATAAGCGAATGGCTGCTTCTCTAGGAATTAGAGATGAAAATATTCTTGAGGTTGACGAGTGGTGCCTGGATAGCGGTGCAACTGCACACATGTGCTGCTTAAGAACGGCATTTTCAGATTTAAGAGAAACAGAGCCAATAGCCGTTAAATTAGCGAACGACCAAAGCATAGAAGCTTTAGGTACAGGAACGGTAGAATTGGAGGTTTTCGAACATGGTGAACCATTTTTATTAAAATTAGAAAATGTGTTGTTTGTCCCAGGACTGAAGGGAAATTTGTTTTCAGTCAGCACCTGCACAGAGAAATCATTCTTTGTAAAATTTATGAGAAGAAAAGCGGAAATTGTGAATCCATTGAGGAAAATTTGCATAGAAGCTTACAAAAGACACGGACTTTACATATTGCGTCAAACTAAATATGCAAAAACACAATTTACCGGAATGTGTATAGACAGAAATAGCAGTGAAATTTGGCATAATAGATTTGGTCATCTTAATTTTGATGACCTTAGGAAATTGCAGAGAGAGAATTTAGTCAATGGATTACCCAAGGGTGAATTTAAAAGTATAACAAGTTGTGAAACTTGTATTAGGGGTAAACAGACTCGATTACCATTCCCAGAAGTCTCTCTAACAAAGTCAACAGAGCCACTGCAACTTATTCATTCTGACATATGTGGACCGATGAGAACAAAGTCGTATGGCGGTGCATTGTACTTCGCAACTTTCATTGACGATTTCTCACGAATGATATTCACTTTTGTTATGAAACGAAAAAATGAAGTTTTCAAAGGATTTAAAGTCTTTAAAAGATTTGCTGAGAAACAAACTGGTAAGAAAATAAAGCAATCAGAAGTGACAATGCCGCAGAGTATTTGAGTTCAGATTTTAAAGAATATTTATTGGAGGAAGGAATTAGACATCAGCTCTCAGTTAAATATTCTCCGCAACAAAATGGAGTTGCTGAAAGAGCGAACAGAACTCTGGTAGAAATGACTAGATGTTTCATAATTCAAGCGAACCTCCCAGATCCACTTTGGGCTGAACTTGTGCATACATCTACATACATCAGAAACAGATGCCCAAGAACAAATGAATGTCGAACTCCGTATGAAATATTTACAGGAAGAAAACCAACCGTTTCTCATTTAAGAATGATAGGATGTAAATGTTTCGCTGTTGACAACCGTCCGAGAAGAGGAAAATTCGCTCCTCGTAGTGAAGAATACCGACTGGTTGGCTATTCTCCCGAATCAAAGGCGTACAGATTATGGAAGCCTGGAACAGGCATGATGATAAAAAGTCGAGATGTACGTTTCCTTGAATCTGAAAATTCTACCTTAAGGAATGACGTGGTGCAAATTGAAGCTATACCACAGAAAAAGGATGATACATCATTGGAGGAGGAAAGTCTTCAGGATGATGAAAACACTTTGCCCGGAACTGATTCGGAGTTTTTAGGCGAACCATCAGAAACAATGGAAGTCATCTCGCAGAGAGGAAGAGGAAGACCAAGGTATATTAGAACGGGAAAACCTGGCCGACCAAGAAAGGAATATCCTACGGCAAATTTATCCACGCAAGAATTTTCAGAAGTGAAGTACTCCCCAGATCCAAAGGATTTAGATCAAACCTTGTCTAGTGAAGATTCGCATCTATGGAAAGGGGCAATGAAGGTCTTGTCGAGGTCGTCCATACACCAACCCAGGAGAATGTTGCGGATATCTTAACCAAGAGTCTGACAAAGGTCTCTCATGAGAGATGTATTCGTGAGTTAAGAATGTAGAAATTGAGGGAGGGTGTTGGAATAATCAATTTCAACATTCTACTCTTCTTTTATTTGTTTTTGACCAGTTGACCGCCATGTATATAAATTATTTCTACCATTGTCGTGATGGAGTATGTAAAGCAAGCTGTGTGCTTTAACTTTATGTAAAATTAGAGCATAACTTAATAAAACTTTCTATCTTTAAAGCCGATTCCCGGCCTTCTCCTTCCTATTTTTTCAACAATTTTTTTTAAGCAAGGTTTTAAAAAAATTTACAACTGTTTTAAACTACAGACACAATTTTAATTTTATTATTTCTCTATATATATCCAGAAACGCCGTTGGCCACTCGCGTGTAGGATGTTCTTCTTATATTCAGAAAATGTCTGATGTGTAATTTCATCTATTTAGTGTATTACATGGCTCTAAAGTGAATTTTGTTTAATATGCAATTTTTATTGTGTATTTAGTAAATGTTTATAAAAAAAAACTCATGATTTAGCCTAATTTTCTGAATAGCACGTTTTACATGATTCTTAAAAATATATATATATATATATATATATTAAATTGCGAAACTTAGCCCTAAAAACCAACGCTTTCTCAGAAACCTGAGAATTTCCCACGAGTTCCAAATTTGGAGTCCTTAGGGACGAACACATGTGTTCCCCCCCTCCTGCTAACACGTGTGCGGAGAAGGGAGGTATTTTTGGGGTGGACATGTGAAAAACACATGTGGGCGTTCCAAGGTGGGAGGTAGAAAAACAACTAGGAGCTCAGTTGACTGCCAGCATCTGAGTTGAAAGGTTAGTTTTTGCTATCCTCCCCGCCCTTGCGGGAAGGTTTTACGTCTTAAATATTCCATCTTCCTTTTTGTTTTTCACCATTACCTTCTTAATTGTAAAAATCAATGCGACTTATTTTTTTTTTACTACGGTTTAATAATTTTTATTTTTTCAATTATTTCCATCCAACAGAATTTCCACTCGATAAGTCCAAAGGTATTTTGAATTTGTTAGAATGTTCCCTTAGTTATCTCTTATCTTTATAGTATTTAACGTTATCAATTTAATAATTCGAAGCATTTATTTTCTTATCTAATGTGCGTTGTCATGCGATTTGTTTAATTTATAAATGTCTTCAATTATATTTTCTGTATTTTAGGCTTCACGCTTTAAATATTCCATCTCCTTTTAGTTCTTCACCATTATTTTTCTTTTCACACTGTAAGTTCAATATGACTTGTACTATTGTATATCAAGGTTTAATGATTTATTTCAAATACTTTATCCTACAAAATTTCTGCTCGATAAGTCTGAAGATATTTTTTTTTGGGTTTGTCAAATTGTGTCCTTTGTTCTCTCTTATCCTTATAGTATTTAACATTTTCAATATAATAATTTAAAGCATTTATCCTCTTATCTAATGTGCATAAGCCATGTGATTTATTTAATTTATAAATGATTTCAATTATATTGTGATTTCATCCAACAGGTTTAATAGCACGCTGGTATTTCTTTTCTTTTATTCGATAGTGCGATTGTTTATTTTATTTATGTCTGTTGTATCTTTTATACGGGTTCATTTACCTTTAGCTTTATATATATTTAATATAGTTACAGCCTTTATGTATATAGACAATTAATATACCGCCGTGCTAGAACAATTATATATTTATTATCCCCGTTGTTTACATACTGTGTTGCCAGATCTTTTGTAGCACAGATTATAACTATATACAACATGTTCCCCTTTTAATTAAAGTCCGGGGTCGAATCTTTTCGGAGGCTTTACCACACGTCCACTTCTAGTGGTGTAGGCAGTGCCTCCTTCATTGTAGTTTCCTATGGGAGTTGAAGTGGATGGGGCCAACTCTTCAGGACTGAGGTTCAGGCGGGGAAATTCTCCTGGTTCCCTTTGACCACTGGACTCCGATGATGTCGAGGGGGCTGGATCCAATTGGGGCGATGACTGGCTGCTCCTTCTCTGTCCAACAGGATAACTTCTGGGCCGTAGGTGAACTCTGTTCCGTTTTAACATTCGGCCCTCGTTGTTCTGAATGATGTATGATCGAGGCTGGTTGGCTTCTCCAATGATGGTAGCTGGTCTCCAGGCATTGCTAGTTTTGGCATTTACCTGTTCACCAGAACTCATTTTAGGAAGTATTTTGGCATTTCGGTCATAATATTCTTTCATCTTATATTGATTTTCCCTCTTCTGCTGTAGAATGTTTTCCGTGCTAATGAAAGCAGGTTTTAGCTTTGTGGTTTTCATTGGGATCAAGGTTCTCAAGTTTCTTCCCATTAGCATCTGAGCTGGGGACGGTAGATTGTTTGACGGAGTTGTTCTCAGGGCTATTAAACACATATAAGGATCAGTGTTGTCTTGACGGCATTTCTTAAGTTGCTTCTTTACTGTTTGCACCATCCTCTCCACTAATCCGTTTGATTTTGGGTATCCTGGGCTAGAGGTTTTATGTTCTATGTCCCATTCATTTGTAAAATTAGTAAAGTCTTGTGATGTAAATGGTGGTCCATTATCAGTGATGATGATCTCTGGAATCCCATGTCTTGCGAAGGTAGATTTCAAAACTGGTAGAATCTCTTTTGCTGAAGTTGATGCTACCTTGATGACTTCAGGAAAGCTGCTGTAGTAGTCTACTATTATTATGAATACAGATTGGTCTAGATAGAAGAAATCAATAGCTACTTTTTGCCAAGGGTAGTCTGCTATTTCGTGAGGTATAAGTGGTTCTTTCCTTTGCGAAGGTTGTGATTCTTGACAAATTCTACACTTATAAACCATCTCTTCTATTTCTCTATCCAGTCCAGGCCAATAAATAGCTTCATGTGCTCTGTTTTTACAAGCAGAGATCCCTTGATGAGACATGTGTAGTGTTTGCAAGATGCTTTCCCTTTGGACTTTAGGGATGACAAGTCTTTGTCCTCTACAAATCAGGTCTTTCCATATATATAGTTCTTCTTTACAATGCCAGTAGGGCTTAACAGCATAGTCCACACTTTTCTTATGAATAGGCCACCCATTCAGTATATGATCCCTTAATTTTATCATTTCTTCATCTGACTCCATATCTCTGAGAATTTCCTGGTATCTTTTAGTGGTCACCTTCAGATTTAGAGTCATACTGGTGTTCTGGAGATCCAGATCTGAGGTGTCGATGGTTTCCTCTGAAATTGAATCTCTAGATAGAGTGTCTGCGGTGTGAATCACTTTTCCTGGTACATATTCTAAATTAAAATCATATCGCATCAATTTCAAGACCAGTCTTTCAAGTCTTGGAGATAATTCCTCTAGTGGCTTTTTTAGTATAGCCAACAAGGGTTTATGATCCGTCTGGGCTGTGAACTTTCTTCCATACAAATGATAGTTAAATCTTTGGCATCCATACCAGAGAGCTAAGAGCTCCTTTTCAATCTGGGCATATTTTTTCTGAGTGTTATTCAAGGATGCGGATGCAAAAGCGATGGGTCTTCCCTCTTGCATCAAGACAGCCCCAAGCCCATGTTGACTAGCGTCCACTGAAAGTGTTACCTTCCGATGGGGGTCAAAGAGGCCAAGAACTGGAGGATTTGATACCAAATTTTTCAGCTCAATGAATTCTTTTTCTATAGCCTCATTCCATGTCCACAGGGTATTCTTTTTTAGGAGTTGTCTTAACAAGACAGTTTTATCTGCCAGATTATGCATGAATTTAGCTAGATAGTTCACAGTTCCCAAAAATCTTTGAAGAGATGTCTTGTCCATTGGTCTTTTTATTTTTTGTATTGCTTCTAATTTAGATGGATCTGCAGAGATGCCATTCTTGGATATCTCATGTCCAATGAACTTAACTTTTTCTTGGGCCAGTTGCATTTTATTGAATTCAAACTTTAAATTATTTTTTCTAGCAATTTCCAAAACCGTAATCAGTCTACTATTGTGCTCCGTGAGGGAGTTTCCGTATATTATTATATCATCCATGTATACTTTTACTCCTTCAATTCCTGTAAACATACTTTGCATTTTTTTATAGAAAACTTCTGGAGCGCTGCAAATACCAAAAGGTAACCGATGGAATCTGTAATACCCATAAGGTGTAGCCATTGTTAAAAGGCTAGATGACTTTTCGTCTAACTTGATTTGCCAAAAGGCTGACTTAGCATCAAGTACTGTATAGATGGGTGATTTTGTGATATCAGCAATGATGCCTTCAGGGGCAGGAAGTTGACGATATTCCATTTTAATCCATGGATTTAGCTCTCTAGGGTCCATACAGATACGAACCTTTCCATTTGGTTTCTTAATGATTACCATCGGGTGTGCCCACTCTGCTGGTTGGTCTACCTTTGAGATGATCTTTTGTTCCTCCATCGATTTTAGCTCCATCTCAACTGGTTTTTTCAGTGCAAACGGAATTCGGCGAGCTAACTGAATTCTTGGATGTGCATTTTCTCTCAGGATCACAGAATGCTCTCCAGGGAGTGTTCCGATCTCATCAAAGACATCTCTGTAGGACTCTATTATCTTTGTAGGTGAAGCATCCATCTTTGTCCTAGTATGGTCCTGTTCCAACGACTCTACTTTTAATATCAGCTCTAATTTTTTACACGCTGCCAATCCCAAAATTGGTGGAGCTGGCAAATCCACGACTAGAAATTCAAGGATTTCAGATTTTTTCCCAGAGGTACATGAAGCCTTGCATTTGCCCCTTATTGGTACTTTTTCTCCTGTATATGAATAAACCGCAATCCCAGTTGGATATATGCAGGGTTTATTTTGCCAATTTTTAATGGTATCCAATGGCAGGATGTTCACCTGTGCTCCTGTGTCTAATTTAAAATTAACTGAATTATTCTCCACCAAGATTATTTTAGTCCACTCTAGACCAGTAATGCTATCTAGGGATAGGTATTGAAGACACATTTCTTCTTCCTCTTCCGCTCTTTCCTCCAACATATGCACTCTGTTCCTACACATTTTAGCAAAATGGTTTGGTTTTTTACATGAATTGCATATTTTACCATATGCAAAACATTTACCATATGGATGTCTGGAACCACAATTTTGGCAAACCTTTGCATTAGGATGTTCCTCAGATACATTAGGTTTTCTACCAACTGGATATTTGAAATTCTTTTTATATTGCTTTTTATATTTTATAGAATGTAAATCAACATCTTCTCTAGTTATATTTTTTACTTGTTGTCTAGAAGTTTCAGTAGCTCTTCCCAAGTCTATGGCTTTAGCTAAAGAAAGATCAGGATCTTGTAGCATCCTTTCTTTTAAAGCTTTGTCTTTAATTCCAATTATAATTCTATCTCTGACCAAGGAATCTGCAAGCTCTCCAAATTCGCAGTCCATGCTTTTATTTTTCAATTCAGTTACATAGTCATCAAAATTCTGATTCTCCCCTTGTTCCGTTGTAAAAAACTGGTACCTCTTATAGGTTGTGTTTTTATATGGTTTAAAGTGTCCATCAAACAGTTCAAGTATATCCGGAACAGTCGGAGAGGCATCAGTTTCTTGTATTTTAAATGTAGAGTATATATCTAGGGCTAACTCACCAATATTATAGAGTAGAATAGCCCTTTGTCTTGGAATAGATTTTTTATCTATTTCTGTGGCTATGTAAAACATTTGGAATCTCTTTTTCCATTTACCCCATGCTTCTGATGGGTTTGTTCCAGGCACAAATGGCTGCAAACTATTCCCGGTACTCGAGGCCATTTTTCAACGTGTTAGGCTTAATTGATATTTGAAATTTTACTTATCTTTCAAAATCCCGGCGCTGCCACCATGTTGTATCTTTTATACGGGTTCATTTACCTTTAGCTTTATATATATTTAATATAGTTACAGCCTTTATGTATATAGACAATTAATATACCGCCGTGCTAGAACAATTATATATTTATTATCCCCGTTGTTTACATACTGTGTTGCCAGATCTTTTGTAGCACAGATTATAACTATATACAACAATGTCCATATATGAACGTAATGCCCAGACTTAAGTGTCCGCTTCGAATATCGATCGTAAACGAGTTTAGTCATGCCTTCCCGTAAATCTCTTCCTTAGCTTATATTTTATGTAATGATCATTTTTACAAGTAACAATCAATATAGATTCCTGGTAACGCACACGAAATAAAAACAGTATTTTGATTTTTTTTTATTTGTTAACCTTATATGAATGTGCATTTTTCTTTTAAAACTTAACCCCGATATTTTAGACAAGCGTATAGTTTTGCTTGCTTCTTTGAAACGTTGAATTTGTCATCCTTTCTTTTTCCGATATGGTATAATTTACGATAGCTGCTTACATGTCGATGTACAATCACGATAGATTTCCAAGATGGCGGTCGATGGACGCGTACATATTTTATTCAATAGTGTGATTGTTTATTTTATTTTCTGTGTCCATATATTATTTCAATTTTTTTTTTAACATGAAAGTGTGTACCTTCCAAGAACGAGTGTTTAATTCCGTTATCTCTCTACTTGCTTTCCTTTTTTTTCTTTAAGCCTTTAAATTATGAACTGGGACAACTGAATTCATATTACTTACTGGGCCTTTATTTCTTTGGCATTTGTGGGCAGAATCCGCCCAATATTTAATTATATATTTAGATTTTTGCAACATTTTTATTGCAAACATTTTGCACACCAGCACCACTATAACCCGATTTGTTTTATTTTTCCTGTTAATAATCCTTCAAGTGTTGGATTTCACCGCCTTTCCATCCCCCTTCTGATGCGAATTTCAGCATAAATATTTGTGTGACAACCTAATCACGATAAAATTCCAAGATGGCGGTCGATGGACGCGTACAAAGCCCGACTTTCAATCCATGTTGCCTCCAACTATATATGAATTTGAAGACGCTAAAGAATTCCTTTTCCTGCTTAATCCTAAATATCCTGTATACACACTGGCATGGGAAGATCACCTTGAATTTATAAATGTGCAAATTTCTTTTTCTTTCCTCAAAATGTCTTAGGTAAAAATTTCCAAGATTCTATTTTTTCTGAAACATTTTTTTTTCTTGGATGAGGACAAATAAAAACATCTCGATAGTATTTGTTTACAGTGAATAGTTGCCAGTAGAGGGCATGATGAAATTCCATAGAAATTTAGGCCAGTCATATGTTTAGCTTTTGTTTTTCTTCATAATTTTGAACCGCTATAAAGCAAAGAAAGGTGGACAGCAAGATATATCCTGGTAGCTGGATGTGTATCTATATCAAAGGGAGTAGTTATTCCGTTTAATGAGGATTACAATAATCATCGAATATTAACGAACTATCTTTGGTAGAGAGAGAGAGAGAGATTTGGACAACTGTTTTTAAAGATTTGAACAACTAAATAGTACAATTTTTTTCGGTCATCTTTGATTGTATTTTTTTTTGCATGTGTCACGCACATTACAAATAATTACTGCACATAATTTTATCTCTCCCATTTATAGGTGTATTTATATTTTATTATTTAGTTATTTTCGTATCCAATCTAATAGCGATTTTATAGTATGATAATCCATATTACAGAATTTGGTGGGAAAGGTTTTCCTTTTTAATGAAAGTAGTGAAATTTGTTGTTTCTTTTCTTTAACTCCAGCCAAAGAACGAAATCAATTTTTTTAACCTGCGTCCTTGGAAATTAATGACTCTATTTCGAAATAAGAACTTAGCAGTTTACCAGATATGTGGTTATAGATAACCTTAGATAAACAGAGATAGAGAGTATTGCACCTCGTGTATGTTTACACTTGACTGGTTTGATAAGCCCTTCCAGAAGCCTTTATTTACTCCACTACCTTCAGAATATTTGGCAGCAGAAGCCAGTAACAAAGGAAAGGATTATAGCATCACAGCAAACCTAAAACCCGTTTCGACATCGGCTTTCGTAATTTTATGAAATGTGGCATTAGACATTGGTAACCAGTAGCAAAGACTACATTTCTGGGGTCGGGAATAGGCCTTGAAGACTAAGAAGGGTGTCTTGCGTAGCCTTGAACTGTGGATGTCGGAGCATGTAATTTTGCCTACAAGATTGTACATTATTAAATAGGATTTAAAGATACTTGCGAAGGTGGACGTGAGTGAAGAACGACATAAAGCAAAATATCCCGATGGACGCCACCGAGCGTAAGACCACGTGGCTTGAACCAGTTGAAGAGTGGGCCATTGTGGTGGGATGTGGAAAGAATATTTGAAATATATGCATCAATGGTAGAATACAGAGATGTACTCTACATACTATCCATCTGCAGGCTGATGCACCTGATTTCGCTCCTACCAAGTCTCCTGGCTCCTGCCAAGTAACCTACGCAAGATATGGTTGTGCCAACCCGGACCTGATCAGATGTATCTAAGCTCGGTTCACCTCTGTCATACCACGAGAAATCACTGCGACAGCCATGTCTTAACGAGACAAATCTTTGGTATCATTACAACATATATATGTTAAATGTCCAGCTCTGTATCCTGACGAGATTCCGATAGGAAGGCGTGCTGAATCGAACCAGGTCAAGACAAAGTACACGATATCATGAAAGGCGTAAGAGAGATTAGCCTACAATTGACAGTATTTTTTTTTGAACCAACGTGTAGTGAACAAGAGTTCGGGCTGGAATGAGGAAAGGAACAATAAGATGGAAAGTTGCATAAGAAACAGTCATTTCATAAAAAATCATTATGTATTAAATGGGAAAGATAAATTTGAGCAGAAATTTTTTTTCTTTTATAGATTTTTTTATGACACCTTAAATTTTGAAATCTTATGTTAAAATTTTCAAAGTTACTCACGTCAATGCATATTGTAGGTGTAGACAATCAGCATTGTTTAATATTAACAATTAGGTGTAACCCATTTGGCACGAATATTCGAGTTATAGGGCAACTGACTTTCGTACATGCATATATCTCCAATTCCCATGATAAGGCTGCCCTTCTAATTTGGTTGAATCAAATTATTTATCTAACTTTATTGCGTTTTAACTGGTCTATAGTGTTATGGATTTTCTTTTTGTTGTTAACAAGATGACTACCTCGCCAAGTGTGTATAAAGGATTAAAGATCATAGACTGTCAGAATAATATTACACTAGTAATAATTAATAGTTCATTCTGATATACAGTAAAGGCAGAGAGAACAGCGCCTTTATCAATAGGCTACCATAGCTAGCTAGTTTCAATACACCCAGGAAGAGCTTATATCCTCGAAGGGGAGATTAGGGGGTAAAAACAGGTTCTCAGGATTTTCCTCGAGATTTTGTAGTAGCCTTCGCCCTGAACGAATGTCAGACTTTAGCATAGAGCTGGCAGGGGAGGGGATGGTATACCAGAGTAGTTTCAAAATGAAGAATAGTAATAGATCGGGATCCAATTCCCGATGACGGGTTTCAGGGAAACACCAGAGGGATGAAAAGGCGTTGAAGTGTGTTGAAAGCGATAAAAAATGAGTTGAATGGTAGAAGATAAGATGTGTTGGGAAGGTGTCGAAGCATGTCGAAATTCGACAGAGAGAAAGTGTTGAAAGAGGAAGAATTGAAGAAAGTTTGATAAAGAGTTTGTAAATAGAAGATAAAGGTTGATAGGAAAAGGTGCTCAACATTTAGAGAGTAGCTGTTGACTGATAAGAACGATGGAACGATTTTAACTCTTCATCAAGTGGTTAATGGATGATTTGTTTTGGCGTAGAGGTCAATGGTTGTAAATAGTACAAAAACATGCACTGAGTGTTGGTATGGGCTGACTTACCTAAAATCCAGTAACTGTATACACCAATTTATATACATAGGTCTATATCAGTTATAATGTTGAGACATATTAAATAGCAAATATGATTTCTCCCTTTGGGAGTCCAGAATTCTTCTTTGAAAGGAGTTTTCAGTTTTTTTTTTAGGCTACAATTTGTTTTAGTGTTGGCATATGATTTTAAAGGGTTACTCAGTTTCTTTTCTTTTTTTTTACAACACTTTTGTCCTAGTGTTATGGCGAACTTTAAAGTGTTTTCAGTTTTCCTTTTATTTTAAGCTACATCTTGTCCTAGTGTGATGATGAACTTTAAAGAGTTTTCAATTTTTTTATTTTAAGCTAACACAATTTTGTCTTAGTGTTATGGTGAACTTTAAAGAGTTTGCAGCCTTTCCTTTCTATTTTAAACTATAACGTGTGTTTTAGTGTTAAGTGATCGTTGAAAGGAGTTTTCACACCCTGTTTCAGTGTTAGTGTGGCATTTGTCTCAACCTTGCCTTTGTGCAGTATATCGTTTCACAACCGTGTTTTAATGTTGGTGTATCATTTTGAGTTGTCACAACCTTGTCTTTGTGTAGTACACCGTCTCACAACCGTGTTTTAATGTTAGTTCATCTTTAAAGAATTTTCACAACCGCGTTTTAATGTTGGCGTGTTATTTTAAGAGTTGTCACAACCTTGTCTTTGTGTAGTACACCGTCTCACAACCGTGTTTTAATGTTAGTTCATCTTTAAAGGATTTTCACAACCTTTTCTCAATGTTAGTATATCAATTTTTAAGAATTGTCACAACCTGTTTTAGTGTTTGTGTTTCATTGTAAAAAGTTTTCACAACCTTGTTTTGCCGTTAGTATGTCATCTTTGAAAAGTTGTCACAGCCTTGTTTTAGTGTTAGTATGTCATCTTTGAAAGGTTGTCACAACCTGTTTTGATGTTAGTGTGTCATCTTTAAAAAGTCCTCACAACCTGTTTTAGCGTTTGTATGTCATCTTTAAAAAAATTGTCACAACCTGTTTTAGTGTTTATGTGTCATTGTAAAGAGTTTGACAACCGTGTTTTAATGTTAGTCCGTCGTTGAAAGGGGTTTTCACAACCTTGTTTTAGTTTTGGTATATCAATTTTTGAATCATTTAAAGAATTCACATCCGTGTTTTAGTGTTAGTCCGCCGTTGAAAGGGGTTTTCACAATCTTGTTTTTAGTGTTGGTATATCATCGATGATGAGGATCACTGGGTACATCCAACGTATCCTATATATTCCCATAGAACTGTAGAACCAGAGGAACCACGAGAGACGGCAATCTTAAGAAACCCGCTAGAGGTAGTGAATAGGGCAATTGGTGGCAATGTTGGCGGCCCTGAAATACGCCGTTCGACCAGGGTCAAGAAGCCCACTGGGTGTAGATCGTGCCCAGGCTGCCAATGAGTAAACCTATAGAATGTGTACTAGAGTTTAGTTGAATTTTGATCATAGTATGAAGTGTTAGAACGTGAGTTAAAGGCCTTAGATTGTGGTCTTAAAGAATTTTCAGTTTTTTTTTACGCTACAACCTTGTGTTTGTGTTAAATGTTCATTGTAAGGAGTTTTCAGTTTTTCTTTTTTTTTTGAAGAGGCTATTCTGTATTAATAGCAGGTTGTGATTTAAGACTTGAGCTCAACAGTATATTTTGTTTTGATTTTTTTATTGAAGGTTCTGAACAGTGGTTCAACTTTAAGAATAACTAAGGAACTTAGACGCATTAGATATCTGCTGTGCTTGTAATATATTCGCTATGGGTTGGTTCGGAATATGCGTTGGGTTAAAAACTTGACACCCTCTAATTCCATAGGTCCAGAATACAGTCCAAAGAGAATTTCTAATGAGAGTGTGTAAGGCAGTTGCGGTCTAAGAATTGATATGATAAGATAACAAGTGACCTCTGTTGTTAAACTCCAGAGCAGTTTGGGTATTGAAAGCCCATGATTTCAAAGGAGGGGTTTGACTGAATAGCAGGGAAGGGAAGACGCCAATAACCTTATATGGGAAGTAGGGTTGGCGAACGCTTGTAGGTCTATCATGTTTGGCAATGAGGTAGATGCTTGAGGTTCACTTCGCTCCATTTAAGTGCTAGTTTTGATGATTCGTTTTGCTTAGACACCACGTGTCAAGATAAGAAGAAGATTTTCAAACTGTCAGACGCACACTTTTAAAGATAGGTTAGATTTCAGATTTGATTGTTGACTATCAACATATTTTGACTTATTTATCTACTTAAATATAGATAATTTATATTAGAGTTTGTAAGAGGCACTTTATTTGAGCAAGTAGGGCTTTAGTCCCCAATTTGTATTAATTAGGTATATTTTATTTGATTTCACATTTGTCCTGAAGGATTTATTATTATTAGGGTCTATTGATAAGAATAATAGCAGTACTTTGGCCTGTATAGCAGCTTCTAACTTTAGTTTGTATGCGTACCGCGAATTATAGGGGGGAGGGTGTATGAATGAATTGGTGCAATGAATGTAGAAGAAGGTTAAAAACAATTATACTATTAGACCAAAGGTACTTTAGAATAGGGTCAGGGAACTTAATAGGTTCGATTTTGATTTTGATTTCTTTATTTGTTAGGATCGATAGCCTCACAGGACTGTACAACTCTATTAATAGGAAGGTATTCGCTCCATTTTGTTAGGTCTCCTTCTAAGGGAGTATAGGTATGATTTCTTTTATTAGGGTAATCAATCACCCTATTTCATTATATCAACTTGAATTTTAAGAGTCGTAGATAATGATCATGTCTTGATTCTCAGACTGGAAGATTGTGGGAGGTTATGATCAGACCAGAAAAGCCCACAAAACTTCTCCTCATTAGGGGGAACGGAGAGGTATCAGGTGAACTTTGTGCTAGGTGGGGGATTTAGTTGCCGATGTCGCAAGCTAAGTGTACAGCGACAAACCTCGGATAACCGATCTGACATCGTAGTTTACGACGCTTTAAGCGTGGCTGAGATGAGGGTGATTCAGACGGGAGGTTGGGAAGGATCGGCACGTTGAAGGCTCTCCCCTATAAATTGCGCAGCTTGGAACCAATCCTCTATGGACAAAAACTTGGAACATGTGGTGGGAAACAGAGTCCCTATAACTCCTTGTCCCTAAGTCAAAGGTCTAAAGGGGGTTTCTAATGAGAGTTAACAATGGGAGCGTGTAAGAGACAAATTACGATTAGACGAGGCGATTCCGTCTACAGATTTTAGGTACCAATTAGCAAAGTGACAGATGGACTGTCCAGATTCTTTGCGTTTTATATCGCCCCAGGCTAGCAAAAGTTAATCACCTAATTAAGGATATAGTCTACCATACGTTTAGTTAGAACGAATTCAAGTCTAAATACCAGTTAATAAGTAGAATTTTTTTTTAAACGAGAGTAACTCATTATGAGAAACGATAAATTTTTAAATTAGTAGGACACCTAAATGAACTTTTGAAGCAGATTGCCAGAACAAGCTAATATAGCGCTCCAGATTTGAAAAGGAAGAATTTTTTTTTAGGGAAGATCGAATATCAATTTTGTTTTGGCTGTAAAATGGCCCAGAGCAATGAGTTTAATCTATCTTTTTTTTTTGGACAAAGAGTCAAATTTTCAGGGCTAATTTAAATAATTTTATTAAAGTGGATTGGTTGGTCAAAGAAATATGAGTACACATTCTATAGATAAGCTAAACAATGTAGAGTAGAGGTTAACAACAATGTTCAGCTAAGAACAAAGATAGGTGAGATTGTCATCACGATAAGGTAATTTGGAAATAATCTGGTTCAGGGAAGTAATTGACTACCAAGATTTCCTTTCCTATAGATTTTCTCTTGGATTGAGAGGGGCGGGGAACACGCCAGACAAACACTCCCAGTGACGAGTTGGTAAGAATAAAGTTTTAAGATATTACATATGTGTGTGTGTGTGTGGATTTTGAAATGCTAGTGAAATGACCTAGACCCTCAGTGCATATCTATTCGTTTTATTATTATTATATATTCATTATTATCATATATCATGTATCATTCCTTTATTATATTCATGTATAGTTGTATATATAGAAAGCACGATTCGGATTATAGATGTGTGACATTTTGGTAGCAGCGTTGTTACCATCTTCAGGCAAAATGCACAAGTTTTAACCACTGCATATATATATTTTGTTTATTTACCATAATATATTCCCATATCATGTCATTTCCTTCCCATATATCGTATTTTTTTAGAAGTTTGGCATATTTATTATACAGAGGTAATATTTACTCATTTAATGTATCATCCACCATGTTTACCCTTCTTCCTTAATTATCTGCATGTATATTCATATATAGATAAGTCACAGTTTGAGCTTTAGACTACAAAAAGATAAGAGAACGAGACCGATTCCAGAACAAATAATTAATATGTGTGACATTTTGGTAACAGCATTGTCACCATCTTCGGACAAATGTACCAAATGAAAGATTTTAATCACAATTTATATATTCATTTGTTTACCATAGTATATCCTATATATATATACCAAACCATTCCCTTTCTACTTATAGTAAATATCCATTTTAAGATTTTTTTTTATTTAACATCGCGTATATCTACATTGCTCCATTTTGGCATACATCGTATCCGTGCAACTTTGATATGTATATTCACTTCCCACGTTTCTGTTTGCCCTATTATTGATGTCATTTGATAGGAGCTGCAATTTTAGTTTTTTTTATTATCATTATCTTATGTGACCATGTATAGTCATTCATTTGCTGTCGTATGTATCATATAGAGTTAATAATTTTTTTTTTTTATTTTTAGATGTGTTTTAGGAATTGGGCATATCTACAATACAAGCACAATTCCTTGGCGCCCGTAATTATTATGTTTATCCCGAATGGCCTGAGAATCTGTTTGCACAGAATCTGTGTATAGACCACCCCATCTCCACCCACAGGGACTGCGGCCGGGAATGTGTGGATTCGACTCACATCTGGGCCAAGACCCCCTGGAATACAGACAGCGAAAGGATGGGCTTAATACTTTGCCCATTAAATGGTAGGATAGAATTTCCTTCAGTAATCACGATGAGTTAACCCGTCCCAGATTCCATGGCCCGTTTGTTCCCCCTTTGCCTGAGTGTAGGTGATTGCATACTGGTATCATTAAAAATGCATTTCTCCCAATTTCATATTTCTCATAGAGCATGAACAGATCTGAATTGGAATAAACACATTTTTTAACTCTGGCAGGGGAGGAATTGTTGAGCCAGATTTTCCACCAAACAGACCCAACAAAGATGTAAACATTTACATCATATATATATAAACAGTGTCTCGCCGAAAGTGTTTGGTGTCCAGATGGAGACGCCACCACGGTGGCCGACGGTGGTTTAAAGGCCAAGGCAGGGGAGGACACAGCCCTGGACGTGTATCCCAAGATCTGCTGTAGGAAGATGACATCGGCCCTGTTTAAGTAGCCAGAAGACCGATGCAGACAGAACCAGAAAAAGACCAGGAACCGGGAAGGCATCCAGTTGGAGATGACACCTATGCCTTTAAAGTTCACCCACAGTATAAATGGAAAGCTGGTGGACAATGGAGAAGCTGCCTCGACAAGAAAGAAGAGGACTTCGAGCATTCTTCTTTGTTAACCACTCCATCTCCTCACCTTTTTTTGTATATAACTTATGATATCACATTTAGATAGATTGGACATATTTAGTATTTTTCAGAATTTCTTAAAGAAGAAATTATTATGTAGGTTTCTCAGAGGGGCAAACATGATAGATTTTATTTTTTATTTCATTATTAATCTAAATTATCTCTCGATAAGAAATTAATTTAAATTTTCTTTAATATTTATTTTATTCTAAAATGGATAAAATCAGCCACATACATAGCTAGATAAAATAGGTGTGTCTAGTTATTTAAATTTCTTGAAGAAGAAATTATTAATAAATCTCGTAGGTTAAGCATGTATATGTATAATTTCAAAAATTCTCTTTAAAAAAAAAATAATAATATTATTTTTATTCCAAAAATTTTCTCTTAAAAAAAAAATAATATTATTATTTTCTTTTTAAATATTCTAAGAATAGTTATATATATAAGTTTTATTACTCTGTAGGAAAATTTTTTTACACTGGGGGCGCTGTTTGAAAACAAGGCAGTTTTGATTAAGTTTTCGGAGAGACCGGATCGAATTTTTATCAGGAGAGGAGAGACAAGCGGGACGTTCTGGGGCCATGGGGGCTTGAAAGGGGTATGTAGACAAGATATCTGGTAAGTCAACTTAAATTTTGACATAAAGAGGTCCATATAGAAAGCATGGTAATAGCCATGGCAAATATCAAATTTTGATAGACTCGACTATTTAAGATATATGATGAATTGAGGTTTCAACCTTATGCTTTCTTAAAGGTATTAATTATTATCGATTGATCATTTTATCTAGATGTGGTAATTTGATAGAATTATCAAATTATAGGCTGTTAGTAAAATTTTGCTGCCCACAAATAAGGAATTTTCTTGTGTAATTTTCTATAAAAATGAATAAAATTTAATGTTCAATACAATTTTTTTGTTCATTGCTATCTACAAATAGAAAAAGAAGCTCTGTAAATTTCATAATGATAAATAAAATTTTATATTTAGCATTTTTAAAGTAAATTGGTGATATTTTTTAATCAAAATACAAAACATGTGTGTATTCTTGGTGTGTAACATGTTTCCTTCATGTATAAATCTGGGTACAACCACTGAGCTAAAACAACAGAACGGATCTAACAGAAGTTTTATCATTGAAGCCTGCACACCATCTTCATCTAGTCTTTTCATCAAGGCCGGCCACCATGCATTATCAAACGCTGCACTAATATCCACTGCAATTATTGCTGCATATTCTCTTGTTTTATGTTCTAACGCAATTTTTATTATTTCAGTTAGTGCATTAATAGTAGATTTCGATCTTCTAAAGCCATGTTGTCGATCACTTAGTAGATTAAAATCTTCATAATATTTTATTATTCTGTTATTATTTTTTCAAATATTTTATCTATATATATAAAAATGAATGTATGTGTGTCTGTTTGTTTGTTTGTCCTTTATGCCTGACCAAACCACTCATTGGATCGCCATGAAACTTTGGGAAGTTATTTAGTATAGTACTGGGAAGGTTTCTAGCAAATAAAATTTTTGAAATAACATTTCGCCTAGAAATAATCAAGATAAATATTCTAATTTATCTGTTATAATTCAACAATCTGCTCTAAATATTATCATGATGATACGATGATTTTGTAATGTAGAAAATTAGGAAAGACAAAATTCAGGATGACACGGCAATTTATTTGAGACAAGAATAATGATACAATTCAAAGGCAAGATACTATTCCTTTAACTTCCAATTACCGAGGGAACCAATTAATATTGATTTTATTCAACTTATCGAGTATTTTTCAAGGGACCGGGAAAAAATGTTCACTTTATCGAGAGATTCGTTAAACAAACCTTTACTCGGGTAAAACCCGGGCGAAGCCGGGTACATCCATACAAGAATAATGATACAATTCCAAGGCAAGATACTATTCCTTTAACTTCCAATTACCGAGGGAACCAATTAATATTGATTTTATTCAACTTATCGAGTATTTTTCAAGGGACCGGGAAAAAATGTTCACTTTATCGAGATATTCGTTAAACAAACCTTTACTCGGGTAAAACCCGGGCGAAGCCGGGTACATCCATACAAGAATAATGATACAATTCCAAGGCGAGATACTATTCCTTTAACTTCCAATTACCGAGGGAACCAATTAATATTGATTTTATTCAACTTATCGAGTATTTTTCAAGGGACCGGGAAAAAATGTTCACTTTATCGAGAGATTCGTTAGACAAACTTTTACTCGGGTAAAACCCGGGCGAAGCCGGGTACGTCCGCTAGTAAATGAATATAACAAAGCTTCGAGGGCTGCGTATCTTTTATATTAAAGATAAAATATTAGTGAATCAATGTCAGAACTGTTTTTCTATTTAATCCTAATCATAAGAGGAATAACTGTCCCAATCCCAAAAAATGTATTAAATGTGAAAAAGAGGGAGAACACGAATGCTCGACTACAGTTAAATGCTGCAACTGCGTCAAACATCCACATTTTAGAAATAGAGATTTGGAGCATAAACTAAATAGTCAAGACTGCCCAATCTATAAAAAAAGAGATGCAAATCATAATACAAAGAACAGACTATTCTACACATATAGAAGATGCGGGCCAATAATAAACTTCCAGAATGATGGGGCGAAAACTATATATTGACAAAATCAAAATTATTCAACAAAATACCAGAAATAAAATTGCCTAAAGATCAAGATATAGATCGAATGATAGAAAGTTTTACTAAGCAAGATGATCTAAACCAATGTAGTAAAATATACAAGCCAAAACTAAGAGATCCAAACATAGTCATAAAATCAGTCAACAAGATGACCAACTTAGCTAATTTATCGACAACGTTATGTGAGATGAACTCTGGACTTTCTCAACTCAGTGAGGAGATCAAAGTGCTATTTCCAATGAAAACCAATAGACCAGAGCAAGATGTCGTACTGAGGGTATTTAATAAAAGATACGCAGCCCTTGAAGCTTTGTTTTATTCATTTATAAATCGTACAGGGTTTATCAATCGATATCAAATATTTTAGAAATGTTGGAATTAAGACATAAAGGTCTATAATTTTTATAGTTATTAAAATCTGTTTTTCCAGGTTTCGGAATAATTATTGCCTCTGCTCTTTTCCATTCAGCAGGATAGTATTGTAGGTCTAAACATTTTTGAAATAGTTTCACCAATATAGGAGCTATAAATTGTTTAGTGTGCCTTATCATGTTGTTAGAGATGTTTTCTATTCCGGGAGATTTCTTTGGATTTAATTTGTCAATTAAGTCGTTAACTTCAGTAATCATAACCATCGGTTTTTCTTTATTGAGTAGTTTTAAATTATAATTTCTTTTATACTTTTATGGATGTTTGTATCTTCTTCACATTTATCATCTGGAAATAAGTTATTCAATAATTCCTCACCCTTCTGCAAACATTCCATATCGGTATTACCCTCCAAAATTTGCATATTTCTCTTCCGCTTAGATCCACTTTTGATGTTATTGTACACCTTATATAAGTTTCCATAAGGGTTGTTCGATTTGTTTTCCTCCAGAAAAATTCTCCATGATGCTTTCCTAGCTTTTCAATTTCCCGTAAATACTTATTTCGTATGCTTTTATAGTATTGTTTAATATCATTAGGGCAATTTTTGTTTCTATAGCAACAGTTTCTAAGATAATGACAGTGATCCTTTAGAAGCTGTAAATTCGTATTCCACCACACTTATTACTAATATTATTATTTACTTTGAGTGAATTATGTGCTGCCTCAATCAGTATGTTCGTAAGTTCTTTTACCGTTTGATCAATCATTTCTGGTGTATCCACTATGTCTAGTAAGTTTTCAATTTTTTCTCGTTCAGTACTGTTGATTCTCTGACTAAAAATTAACCAGTTCGCATTTTTCTCATTAAATTTCCAAGTAGAATAATATTTTTCTGAACTAAATTGTT